>JAXCLR010000001.1:59777019-59820152 GCA_035584095.1 Annona squamosa
AATTATGGAGTGTGAAAAGTTTTAGATTGAAAAGTTTTAGTTGACATTTTTTTATCCTAAACAAACGCACCCTAAGTCTTACTTTCAATGCCACCAAATTCATTTCAAGAATTTCCTGTAATTCTATTTTAAATTATATCTTTCAAACGTACGCATGTATTATATTAATTTACACTTTTAAAATATTTCGATAAATTCTTCCAATTTAATTTAATAAGCTAATGAATATTTTAAAGTTATTTCGAACCTATTTTAATTATATTCACCTTCACTTTTATGTTATTGTAAAAGAATTTTATTAGAACTAATATAAAATAACTTTTTTTATTTTTCATATTATGAAATATCTACTTTTGCCCAAAGGGGTTTTTTCCTTTTAGGTACACGCAATATCCAAAAGTCGTTTCGACAATTCAACCAGCAACCTTTACTTATAACAAAGACTCGCTCCTTTACTTTCTCTAATGTGGGATCTTACGTCCAAACCCCCAAGGCTCTAGTGCCCTAATTAGATTACTAGCATTAGGTATCAAGAGTTGGCTATAATACTATCTTTTCATAGTCATTTCTCTCTGTACTTTTGCCCATCCGTAGGATCTGTAGCTTGAACCCACAACATTTCAATTACCAACAAGGGTTTTAACTATCTTATCTTATCAACATCTTATTTATTTAAATTTAAATTATTAATTTAGATTTAAATACACTTCTTGGTTAAATTATAAAAAACTAATATTTAAAATAAGTCAGTTAACAAGTTAAAGCTAATAAGTCAATAGTCCACATTAGCTAGTTCAACTGACACATTAGACAATCGATTTAATAATTCAGATGGTCAACAATTCAATAATCAAATTGTCAAATATGTCATCTAAGCAAAAATCAACTATCCACTTCAAAAAGTGGCCGGTCGATATTTTTATATTCGCGTTATTACATTAAAGGTTCTATATAAATATAATTCTCATGATAGTTCATATAAAACTTATATTAAATTAATATTTTTTTTACTTAACATACCAAATTAATATAAAATTATATAAAAATTTGAAACTTATCCATGTCACAACAAAATTATCTTGGTTGAGTTGCCCTTGTCTTGACTTGTAATGGCCACAAACCGTAGCCTTATTACACAATCGAGGCCTTAACACCTAAAATTGCTACTATAGCTAGCCTATACTATATATACATATATATATATATATATATATATATATACATGCACGGTATTGTTTCTATAAAACTCTCTTTCTACATAATCCCCTCCATTGTTAAAATCTTAATGGTGGATGAAAATTCAATTTATCTATTGTATTTATCATCATTCATAGTAACCGGGAAACCCTTTTATTTTTTTGATTTCAATATATATGGGTTTCATATATTAATGTGTAAAATCAATGTAATAAAATAGTTCAATCTAAAATATTAATTTTAAAGTAGTTTTTTTAACATTTCAACCATTTACAATATCAATAATATGTGGATCAATGATTTTTCAAAGTATCGGTACATTTTAATTGTGTGTAAATGAATCTAAGCATTTTTCATAATTTACACATGAATATACATTTTTTAACAAATATGGCCCATGGACACACTTGATCAGGATGAAACTTACTTTTCTAAATGAACAAATGATGTCAAACATAATAAATGGATTAGATTTTCCTTCAAGGATTAAAATTTTAAAATGAAAAGAGTTATATGAGACCACTTTCATGTAACCTGGCTATATTGAAGCGGAACTCATATATATATATAATGTACTTCAACTAATGGCCTTAAATATAGTCATGAAAAGGTCATATGAATAGATGCCTTATCCATTATAAAGTCATGTGAATTAATCTCAAAGCCCTTTGCCCTTGTGTCATTTAAGTTTTTTTTTTTTTTGATAAAAGAATTACTCTATCCCGACACCCTATCGCGTTGGAAAGGGGTCGAAGGAGAGTAATCCACATCATGTATTGCCAAAAAATTGTCTTTACAAAGTTTCTCTACAACTGCTCGAGGGGGATTTCCCCACCAAAAAAGATGATTAACATTAGAGAAAGAAGCCACCTCGGCCAAGGAGTGGGCAACCTCGTTATCCTGCCTAAGAACATGATGAATAGAAAGGTGGTCATTTGCAACGAGGATAGATCTGATGTGAGAGATAACATGCCCCGCTGGAGAGGATATTGTGTCGTCACTGGATAGATACTTGCAGAGAAGGAGAGAATCAGATTCAATCAGGACACGGCACAGCCTTAGTTGGAGCGCCCACTTGGTCCCTAATAAAAACGCATGAGCTTCCATGAGGAGCGGTTCCAACATGCCTGTCCATCTCCACCCCCTAGCAACAACAAAACAGCCCCTGGAATCCTTGATAATGGCCACAAGACCAGTAACACCTCTGACGTCCACAACACGTGCATCAACATTCAACTTAAACGCCCCCTCAGGCGGTTTAGTCCATCTGGCCACCAAAGGAAGATCCATAATACATGTCTGACCAAGGAGTTTGGCTCTCCGAAATTGTTCGTAATACTCACGGCACCAAGGAAGTATCATATCAAAAGTCGGTGAGGCCCCATCTTCTCGCAGCTTGTTCCTAAGAAACCAGACCCGCCAACAGAAAAGGATAAAGAAAGCCAGATCCTGTACTTGGTTTCTAAGGGACAAAGAACACAACGTTTGAATAACAGAGGGCGGAGGAGAGCACAACCTCGCAGCCGAACGGCCAAACCCCGCAATATAAGGGCAACCCAGAAATAGGTGGTCAGAATTTTCAACCTCCCTCTTGCAAAATAAGCAGGCAGTATTCACCGGAACACCCCTCGAAGATAAGTTATGCAGTGTGGAAAGAGCATTCCTTACCAGTCGCCAACCAAAAAACAGCACTTTACTGGGGAGGTTTGTCGGCCAAATGGCCCGAAAGCATGACGAGAGGTTATGGTTGTCCGAACTCGGGATAAGCATCCTGTAGGCTGACTTAACCGAGAATTGCCCATTTCGTTCGTGGACCCAGAAGATGCAGTCCTCGTCATCATCCTGTGGAAGGGGAATCAGACAAATTTCTTGCCACCCAGCCTCACCAACCGTTGCCACAACCTTATCCTTGATCCAGGATTTGGTGTCCCCATTGATGAATTCACATACACGAGCCTCCTCAGAAATGGAGCACGGGAGAGGTCCCGCCTTGGTAGCCACCGATTTAAGCCATATATCCTTAAAGAATCGAATCCTCCTCCCATTACCCACTCTCCATCTAAAACCGGACTGAATGACATCACACGCCTTAAGAATGCTGCGCCATGTATAGGAGTCCGAGGGCTTGGTCCTACAACTCCAAATATCCAAGTTTGGGAAATATCTAGCTTTCAGCACATCGTGGCAGAGCGAGGCGGTTGCAGTAGACAATCTCGAAACCTGCTTAGCCAAAAGGGCATAGTTGAAATTAATGATATCCCTGAACCCCATTCCACCAGCCCTCTTTGGTTTGCACATATCCTTCCAAGCTACCCAGCTCATTTTCCGGTTATCCCCCTTTTCGCCCCACCAAAATCTGCTTAACATCTCATTAATGGCCCGGCAAAAGGAAGTAGGAAGCAAAAAGATGCTCATGGTATATGATGGAATTGCTTGGGCAACAGCCTTAATAAGAACTTCTTTCCCGCCCCAAGACAGGAGGCGCCCCTTCCACCCCTGAATTCTGTTCCAAATTCGCTCTTTGATGCCTTTGAAAATTTTTATCTTGGATCTACCCAGCCAAGCGGGGAGGCCTAGGTAGTGGTGAAGATCCTGACCCGAGGCGCCAAACAGGTTGGTCAACTTCCCCCGTTCATCGTTGTTTGTATTGGTGCTGAAAAAGATGGAAGTCTTATCCACGTTTACCATCTGACCCGAGGAGGAAGAGTATGTGGAGAGGATGTCCAAAAGAGTTCGGATATTATGTTCATCAGCCCTGATGAAAAGTAAAGCATCATCTGCGAACAGTAGATGAGTAAGTTGAGGCCCCCGTGGGTTGATTCTGATTCCATTGAGTGCGCCTCTAGCTGCCGCATTTGAAATAAGCACAGACAAGCCTTCCGCACATAGGAGAAAAAGATAGGGAGACAGTGGGTCCCCCTGCCTTAGACCCCTGTAGGGTTGGAAAAAGCGGGATTTGAAACCATTCATCTTGATCCGGAACCGAACCGTAGATAAGCAGCTTCTGATCCAGTTGATCCATGTAGGACTGAAGTTCATCGCTTCCATAATTCGGCAGAGAAAATCCCATTCAACCCTGTCATAGGCCTTTGACATATCAAGTTTAACAGTCATCTCCCTTCTTCTGCCACTCCTCCGTCGCCTTAGAGAATGGATAGCTTCATAAGCAATCAACATGTTATCTGTGATAAGCCTGCCTGGTACAAACGCGCTTTGTTCTGCACCAATGACCTCATGGAGTGCCCCTTTAAGTCTGTTAGCCAAGACCTTTGCCAAAATTTTATAGATCACATTGCACAAGCTAATTGGGCGAAATTTGGATAGTTCTTGCGCCCCGGCCACCTTTGGAATCAACACCAAGGCCGTTGTATTTGATTCACGAAGAAGTCTATCTCGGCAAGTGTGGTCACCTTCTTCCATGAAGCGCTTGCACCACATGAAGATCTCATTTCCCACAATATCCCAATTTTGCTGAAAGAAACCCGACGACATCCCATATGGCCCCGGGGCCTTTGTTGGACGCATGCCTCTAACTGCGCTCGTAACTTCCTCCCAGGTCAGGGGCATTATTAAAGTCTGCCTCTGTACATCGGATATTCTTCTGGTGATATGATGATGAACCCAGCTTGCATCACAATTGACAGAATGAGCATAGATCTCCCAGAAATAGGACACTGCCAAATCCAGCATCTGGTCTTGGTGCTTGACCCACCGCCCATTAGAATCTCTAAGTGCCTCGATACGATTAGCTCTCCTGCGGTTTGAAGCCATACGATGAAAGAAAGCCGTATTACGGTCACCTTGGTGGAGCCAGTGTGTCTTGGCCTGCATCTGCCAAAGCCGCTCTTCATCCTCGAGCAAAACATTGATCTGGGATCTCAATGTACAAATGGAAACATCATGAACATCAGACGGGTTCTGACTCATTAGACTCGAAAGTAGTTTCATTTATTTCCGCGCAATTGCTTGCCTCAGATTACCCCTAGCCATGCGGTTCCACCTGGATAGCTCAATTTCGCATCACCTGATTTTCCAATTCAGAACACCAGCATCCCCTACAATTCCCAAAGGGTGCACCTCCCACACCCTCTTAATGATACTCTTCGCCTCGGGGTCCCGAGCCCAAAATAACTCATACTTGAACTCCCGGGGCGGCCTTTGCAACCCATTTGTAGTGTCAAGCGTTAGAAGAATCGGGCAGTGATCAGAAGTTGAAGCCGAGATGTGTGCGATTCGAGCATAGGGAAAAAGCTGAAGCCATGCAGCATTGGCAAGCCCCCTATCGAGTCTAGCCTCCACCCGCTGAGTACCTCTTCGGTGATTAGACTATGTCATGGGCGCCCCCACGAATCCGAGATCCTGAAGGTTACATCTGTCCATAGAATTACGAAACAGTTCCATTTGATTGTGAGAGCGAGTTCTCATACTATGGTATTCATGTGGCTCCACCACTTCGTTAAAATCGCCCATTACTAGCCATGGAGAGGTTGACCTGTCGCCCAACTGATTGAGAATATGCCAGCTTAAATGGCGGCAATGTGTTTCCGGATGACCATAAAATCCAGTAAACTGTCAACCCAAAAATTCCACATCAATATGATGAGCAGAGAAACTCCGCACTGATGCAGGATGGTCATTATTCCAAAAAAGAGCTAGTCCCCCCTCCTAGCCAAAGGGTCCACCACAAAACAGGAGTCAAATATGAGTTTTCTTCTTATTCCCTCCATTTCCTTAGTAGACCGCTTGGTTTCGCAGAGAAAGACCAGTTTGGGGGCTTGTTTCTTGACCAAATCAAGGAGGCATCGAATTGCACGTGGGTTCCCAAGCCCACGGCAATTCCAGGTTAGGAAGGTCATATCACTTGAGGTGGGGCTGGGGGATCCCCTCGGCCTCCACCTCCCGGAGTTCACTGTAAACCGCCTTCTTTGTCCATTTTGGCATAACCATTTGGTCCCCGTGGTTGCCATCCCACAGCCTTTTGGAAATTCCATGGGACATAGTTACATTTGAAGATTCCTTCTTCGAGTCCATGCCATGCCAGGCCCGCCGCTTCCATCTTCCCTTATTCAGATGAGAGAGGTGCATCGCCGCCGTGAACCCCGCCGATTCCCCACCGACTCGCACAGGTGACCCCTCAATGCCCAACTGGCCCTTACCCACATCAGCCCCAAGAACTGGAATATCCACCAGTTTGTCATCCATCGTCTCCTCCATAAAAATCCTCCCATCGTTCAGCCCCCCCATTTCTGTCCCCCTACCATTTACTTGAGCCATAGAAGCCAGCTCATACATCTGTCCCCCATCAGCGGCCTGGGAAGGCTCGTCCTTAGCCCCAATGCTGAGTGCCCCCCTCACACGATCACCCTCCACCATGGAAATGGGGACAATCGTCTCCAGCACCCCAAAAGGAGTAGCAGAAAGAGCCAGCTGTTGGCAGCCCATTTGTTGAGTGTTTTGTTCCCAACCAGAGCCCCCACTCTTGGAGTCTGCCCCCGTCAGTTGGCTGGTCTCCCGTCCTGCATATTGGTCCTTTGCCTGTGAGGAAAAAACATTCACCACTATGTCGCCGTGAGGAAAATTCGGGAGATAGGGCCGTTGAGGAGATGATGCAGTTTCGGTAGCCATCCTTCGAGAGACATCCTGCAACTGCAAGATGGTGTTCTGCACACAGCCCTCTTCCGCCGTCTTATGCGAGCTCCCTAATCCGCTCACACTGCCAGTTTGCTGAAAGGAGTCCCAACGAGCAAATCTGTCTGCCGTAGAGTCCCGTAGATCATTGTCAACCCTTACATTCTCCCCCTGGTGGCCCATGTATTTGATTGGGTGCATCCGGTTTCCCGCAGCAATCTCCTCTTTCAATCGCATTGGCTTTGAACCAACTCGTAACCAGCTACCATACGGCAAGTCTGCCTCCGTCGGTACCTGTCCATCCTTGGCAACAGTTTGGCAATCTTTATGAGAATGCCCCATGATTCCGCACAAATAGCAAAACATGGGGAGATTTTCGTGCTGAAAACTCAGCCATTTGCGTTGTTGTGATCCAATCTGAATGAATAAACCTCAGCGGAGTGGTTGCCGGCAGTCAACTGTTACCTTGATCTTGATTTCCGCATCTGAAATTCTGCAATCCAGCATATCATCGAAGGTATTGCCAATGGTCTGTCCCACAAACGATTTGTCAACAATGTATGGGACCCCTTGGACGTGAATCCATAGAGGCGTTTTCACAAGCATGAGCTGTGCATGATCCAGCTCTTCATTCAATTCAGCAAGGATGATGATATTCCGTTCAAACAACCATGGTCTACCATTCATCACACTATCCTTGTCGCCTCGGTTTAGAAACGATACCTTAAAGAGATTTTCACCAATTTTAGTAAAATAGAATCTGTCCTTTGTCCGCCATAATCTCTTCAGCATGCCTTTGAAGAAGTCTTTGTTATACATTTTCGAAGACCAGAGCGAGCACAGGATTGCCGCGTCATCACCAGGTTTGATCTTCCTAATCGTCGAGCTGTCAATGGTCATTGTTTGCAATTCTGCCCCCAGAAGATCCGCCGCGCTGGGGTTCATGTTGTATGCAGAAAACCAGATTTTCTTCTCCGTTCGCAGAGAGCAGTTAAGGCGTTCTCCTCCACACGGTTCCGGCTGCCCAGCCTGTTCCAGAAGCGGCAGAAGTTCCCGCAGATACCCGCACTCACCCTGCTCACGACAAATCCGTCTTTCGTCGCCTACCGGGGCTACAGAGGTGGGACTTCCCTCCTATCTTCCGTATATATGAAACTAACTTCTTTCATCTTTAAGATGTTTACAGTTGATGCAAAATCTAATCAATTTATTATATTCAACATTATTGTTTAGCTAGGAAATTAAGTTTCATTCATATCAAATATGTGCATAGCTACATTTGTTCAAAAATTGATATATTTATATGTAAATTTGAAAAAATGTTTAAATTGATTCGCGTATACATAAGAATATAAAATATTTTATAAAATCATTATCCATATAGTAGCGATATATTTTTCATCACAGTTAGTAGTGATATTTCAGATAGCTTAGTTGTTGAAAATATTAATAAAAAATTAATTTTTAGTATTATTATTATGTAATTTCACACATTTATAGGTAAGGCTTTTATAAATTGATACTAAATAAATTAGAAAATTTGCATGATAATATAAACAATCTTAAATATAATAGACGAAATAAATTTCTAATCAATCATTTCGATATTAAAAAATAAGAAAATTTTCTCATATGCTCGTAACATTTGGCCAATAATACCCTCATGTTCACAGATTTCAAAAATTCTTCGCTAAAAATGCATGCCCCCTTTTTTCATAATTTCGAAAATGCCCATCCAATATCTCTTCTTCCTCTCCGGCCATGGCTCAGCGCCGATTGTTTTGTTAGCTCAGCCGAGATTTCACAAGCATATCTTTTTATATTCTATTTTTTTGCAAAGAGCTACCAATTTTTTCCAGCACTTCCACTTTCGGATTCAACACCTCAGCGACTTCCAGCGCCTCAAAAAATTCCGGCCAGCAGCCCTCAAGTCCAGCAACAGCCTACCGACTGGTTCATCTTCCAGCAAGCAGTAGCTTGTTGAAGATGCAGCCATCCAAAGCAACTTTCCGCCTAGCGAAAACATCTATTAAAGTCCCAATCAATTCCGCCACTTGCAAAATTCAATTGATGCCAAATCCAAGCCCCGAAACTACCAATCGGCCCTCTCTCTTTCCCAATTCTGATAGCTTGAATCCAAGCCTACCAAGCGGCTCCCGATAGCTATCATCACCACCAACGCTCCTTCATTTTTCATTTTTGGAGCAAAGAATTTAGGCATCTCCAAATCTGGTAGCCATGATTTAAAATTGACTGGCCAAAAAATTTCAATTAACCCTTTCATTCATGTAGCTTCGAACCCATTTAAAAAATCACGGTTGGAAATCGCCCTAAATCTCATTCTCCTAAAGATCCAACACCTAAAATAGCTCAATACCAGCGTTGTCCCCGGCAAAACCAGTTGGGTGAAGCTATTGAATCCCAACTAAATGATCCGCAACGATGGAACATGACCGGCGGACAGCGCATTGCAAAAAACAAAGAGAGGGAAAGTTTTGGAAGATACACATCGTGCGCCATTTGTTGCGACGGACAGAAAAATTATTTTGAGCATCAGTCATGAGTATTTTCGGAATTACGAAAAAAGGGCATGTATTTTGAACTTAGGTTACGGCATGGGCACGAAAGAAATTAAGGGTAAAATGTAATGGGTAAGGGAAGAATTTTTAAAATGCTGTGAGTATAAAGGAAATACTGGTCATATGTTATAGCCGGGCAAATATTAGAAAATATAATCAATAAATTTCATAAATTTAACCGTTAAAGCACCGATTCCCTTGATTCCACCATAAGCGAAGCGCGGCGTGAGCTCACTTATTATGGAAATTTGTATGATCAATTCCTGGCAAGGTGGTAATCATTTCCCAGAAAGATCCTGTTGTTGAAATCGAGCTAGTTGCCACAGATTTGAAGTGCATTTAAAACATATGCTGTTTAAACTTTAAACGATTGCTGGTCCTGTTCAATAGCATTTTCTACATCAAACGTGTGTAAAGTACAGTTTGTTTACTTCATCCCAAAAAAAAAAAAAGTCTGTTTTTTTATGAGTATTCATACACTACAATCTCAATTGGTATTACAATTAAATTCTGAAACATTCGCCACTGAAGCATTGCCTCAGTGGTCAGAAGACTGCCCCGGTTCGTGGGTGTCTGCTGTTCGAATGTATGTAGTGGCACTATGGGTGGAGTTATTTCTCTCCCCTAGTTGTGGGTGTGTCCACCTGTGTCCACCGGTTGGAGGAAAAAAAAGAGTTTAGGGAAAATTCTTGGTTGAATTGTAAGATGGTTATAAAAATGTTGTTAGGGAATTTGTAAGAATATTTCATGACTATGGTATAATATCTGTTGAGATCATTGTTACATATATATGAATAAAAAAAAATTCTGAAACATTCTTACAATTTGCTAACAATTATATACTACTTCTAAACTTTCCCACCGGTGGACGACTCTCACAAACTTGAGAAGACTTACAACGCCACCACTTCAGAAATGCTACGGGGGAGATTTGAACTCAGGACCACCTACTTGTGAGGTCATATCCTTCACCACTGAGGCACGACCTCAGTGGCAAGGACAGTCTGTTTAAGTTAGCCTATTGCAAATTAATTAAGCAGCCCGAACAAAACACAATGTTAAGTGTTGTACCGTTATCTAAATGATATCAACTCGATTGCCTGATTCTGTTTAGGGTTTCTGATTGCGTGATTTAAACGGTTGTGTGATTGCATGAAAAGTTTTGAAATATTATTGAATGCACCCAATATACTTAGCTTCAGCGAACCAATGTGTATTTAATCTATTTTTAAATTTTTTAAAATTTTTTTCATAAAACTGTTAATCTAAGCATATTTAACACATGTATCAATTCTTACCATTTTTGAAAATTTTAAATTTTTTGAATTTCAAAAAATTAAATGCATTTTTAATAATTTAAAATTACTAAAATACCACTAAATTTTAAAATAAAAATCTCTAAAAATAGTAAAAATTAATATATGTGTTAAATATACTTAAATTAACAATTTATAAAAAATGTCAAAAAAATAAAAAAAGGTGTTTGCACCTAGGTGCACCAAAAGTAAGTACACTTGAGTGCACCTAATTAGACTCCAAAAGTTTTTTGTGTAAAATTTTTAAAAATAGAATAAAAAATGATGTAATATAGTAGGAGTAATTATAAGAAGTAAAGAAATTAAAATTAAAATAAATAGATTAGTTATATGAACAGTTGCGTAAAATAAATGAAAAATAAGATAATTATAGAAAAAATGTAAATAAATAATAAAAAATAAAATAATTGTGAAGTATGAAAAGTTTTATATTTAAAAGTTTTTTAGGTTGCCAAACATTCCCAATGTTAAAGAAGTTTTAGACTACAACCATCTTTTCTTAAACAACTATAGAAGGATTGTGCGAAGTAGAGCAGAATAAACGAGCTCTACTTTAGTGTAACCATGTTACATAAAAACAGTCTCATATAACCCAAGCTCCGCTTTTGTGTAATCATGTTATATAGAAGCAGTCTCCTGTAACCCTGTCAAATTTTAAGATATTTATTTTTGATAAAAAATTCTAATTCATTCATTGTATTTAACATAATTTATTTAGCTAAGGAACCAAATTTCATCGAAATCAAGTATGTGCATTAGTCACATTTGCTCAATGTGTAAATTATAAAAGATGTTTAAAATCTATTTGCACATGTATCAAAATGTAATAATACATTATAGAATCATTTATCTACATCTTATTAATATTTTAGATGTTAAAAAAAACTACTTTAAAGTTGATATTTTAATATTGAACAATTTTATTATGCCGATTTACGGATCTACAGATAGAACCCATATGCGGTGAAATTAAAAAAATAGAAAAATTTCTATGATATTAGAAATGATATTAAATACGATAAATAAAGTAAATTTTCCATTAACCATCAAGATTTTAAAAATAAAAAGGATTACATATAAAGAGAATTTCATAAAAGCAGGACCGGAATAAACTTGCCCAAATGAGAGGCAACAAGAAAACAAAAGTGAAAAATAAGATAAGCATTCTTCCCCGGAGTGCTAAAACGGACACTGCTGATGGGGCATGGCAATCCGACAGCTTATTGCTTGAAAAGCAGTGCAAATTAATTCTTTCATTAACTAGAAATTTACGCAAAATAGACTTATAATTCTATGTGCACCATAAATCGTGCCCGGAAGTCGGACAGGTTCCCTATGGGTTTTACACTGCATAGGAAAAGCCTGGTAGCAGACCCTGCCCATGGCCACTTATTTCCTCGCGTTCAGAAACCATCCCATGCGATGAACATAGGAGCGCCGGGCCTGGGGGTCATCCCGTGTAGAGAATATAACACAAGATGTTGAGATATTTCATCCACTGTTTTTTAAGAGCTGAACCCAACCAGTCAAACCGTGAGCCGTTCACGTTCCAGTTCATTGGTTTTTCAGGTTCAATCACCAATTTGCAATGGTTGAACTGAAAAAACCTGAAACATGTCATGAAAACAGTTCATAGCCAGTTCATTTTTTAAAACATTGATTTCATCTGAGCGTTGCAAGGGCCTTGAACTAACCAATGCCAGTTGCCAAGTTTGTGCCTCATGCATACTAGATCACGAGTTTAGGAACGGTCTCATCATTTTGACTGCAGATAATGACGACGTGTTTAAATTCAGACAACCAAACTGCCTCAAGGCTATCAGCTGCCTAGTTCAGTGGGCTGTTCTAAAACGGCCATGTAACTCAAATTCATCGGATGGAGGGGTGATAAGAGTAGGGAAATTATAAGCACAAATGATCGATGAGAGGAGAATAGCTAGAAATCAAAACATTGGCTCCGTAGATGCTGATGTGAATTGCAACTTACAATATGAAAAACATACCGAGGTCAAGAGATGGCAATTAAGGCTGGCGTAAACATCATCTTTAAAATCTATCCTTAGACCTAAAGAAGGGTTCTCAATATACATTGCCATAAATACCATGAGAACCCTGTATTCCTATGTAAGCATAAATTATTTTTAAAAAACCAAAACGCGCACTCTCAAAATTCGTTTACACTATTACTGTCCCGTCAACGAGAGAGAGAGAGAGAGAGAGAGAGAGAGAGAGAGATCACCATCTGTTACTCGGTGGCTTGACTTTGTAGATTCGGACTATCCAGTTAGACGTGGTAAATGCCTCTTCCAAATGCTCAAGAGTAATGTCCTTATTTCCAATTTCAACCCCCCTAGCACGATCATACCTTCCATAGAGAAAAAAGAAAATTTTCTTGGAGATTTTAGCCCTCATGAAGCATGAACAAGCACTCATTTTTTTCCAAAAAAAAAAAGACGAAGAAGAAGAATAAGAAGAAGAAAAATCTGATAACTAGCAGTGCATGTGCTTGTATCCAGCATTTTTGCATGGCAACGCAATCAGAAAAGGGCAAAAGCTTTTGTACCCTTCTCTTCTATATTAAAGGACAAACCTTTCTAAAAGGATGACACAGACGAGTAAAAATTAGAAAAAGAAAATTAAAACGAGTGAACACCAAGACTAGATAGATCCAACGTATAACAGCATGACAGAACAGAGGTAATGTGAAGGTTTAAATATGCTTGACATTTTTAGAAGACATAAATTACAATAAATTACAATCCAGAGATGTCGAGATGAGACCTCAGTGTCCAGCCAAGTGTAAAAGATTATTTTTTCCTCAATTCCTTTTGCTCTTCTATCTAGAATCACAAATTAGCATGATAACACCCCCATCCCCCTTCTTTTTACTTAAGGAAGGAAAAACAGAGGGCTCCAAAATAAAACCTGCAACTCCAAAGCAGTACCCTCTTGAAATTGAGAAATTTCCTCAATCAATGCGGCCTAGTGAATATGGTCCAGTCCAAAAGTGAGTTGACTGTAACTGACAGTATTCATGACCACAAACCATCTTCTAGTCCGCTAGGCAGAGTTCCTTTTAACTCATGCATCCATCCACTTCAAGAAAACACCAAATGTCTGCAGGAAGGGGCTTTGCATTCAATATTTTGGAGTCATTCCGGAGAAAAGTACTGCAGGTCACTACCATCTCTAAACATGACAAGGTCATGACCAGATAAGATTTTGACAACAGACAGACGTTCATTTTTTCCCCCTCTGATTGAGAATGGAATTTTCCAATTTGAAAAAACATCAATCATAATGAACAAAAACGGTATAAATTTTATAAGGATAAAACTTCTTCTAAAATGCATAACTAGCTAGAAAAGCCATATGACCTAACATGCACAGTTGCATGACACAACCATGGCTATAGAGTTTGAAGATTTGAAACAACATGAAGGGACAATTGAGTACTTACCCATGAGGTTTACCATACTCAGTAAGCAGCTGACCAAACCGGTAGTAAGAAAGCTTGTACCTGTTTAAACGCCATTAAGTTTAATCCTTTAAAAAATCAAAAGAAAATCTTATTTTTTTTAAAAAAAAAAAAAGGAAAGAAAAAAGAGCTCAGCACCAACAGTTTTCATCATGAAGATTGAATTCCCAGCATACATAATGAAATAGGAAATAATGCCAAAGGTTGAGAAAGGAGCTTCAAAACTTACATGAGACAGTTCAACATTTTTGGTGCTGCCCCTTTGTCAACACGATATTCGCCATTTACAAGGTAGTCAGGTTCCTTAATGACAGGAAAAACTCCCCCTCCAATACGGACCATCCACAAAAACCTACCATAACAAATGATTTCGTCAGAAAATGGAAGAAAATACCAAACATCACCCACAGGGCTGCTAAAGTTCAGAAGGTGAACCAACAAAATAACTTTTATGTTCGAGAAATCTGCTATGAATTTGGTCATTTTTTATGGATGATGATTCAAAAGCTACGTATTATAATCTTCAAAACAACAAGCCTGATGTAGATGTCGTCATGTTATAATCTTCAGTGGAATTTAGTGCTAGGAGCACCAAAATTTCACATCTCAATAAATGATTTAATGATCTTACTGTTGCATTATGTCTAACAGCAAACATCAAAACAGTCTCAAAGATATGCCCTACAATGGTCATATGTGAAGCAGGAAAAGGATTGCTTGCCAGAAGACTAATTCCTTACTTGTTAATGTCATCAGAGGAATAACCAGTAACACCTCCAAACACCACAAGTACATAGCTCACATCTAGTGACTGCATTATCTCATATGCTTCATCTTCATACGATGACATTGCACGACCAACAGTGGCGATATGTGTATTGTTCCAGGTGTTATTATCAACAATTACAGTTCGGTTTCCCATGGCAGTGATCTGATATCCATAGTCCCACCAGGACATGATCTTTGCATCTGGAGGAGTGTTCTGACGCAACCAATAATATGCTTCCCTGTAGTCATCAAAGATGACCCTCCCACCATGGGCACCCCTTGCAGCTAAGACAATTGAAGGGGAAGAATAGGCTTCTGATGTCACCCAGGTGCAATGTGTCGCATATCTACTGAGCAAATAGAAAGCGCCTAGAAGCAAAGCAATAGCTCCATTTTTTTGAAACGGTAGAGACTGATCAAGTGAGGCCTGACATTGTAAATTTAAGCACAACTCATTAGTAAAAAATCAAGAATTGTTCTGCATAATCATATCATGCAAATTGTATTGTAATTATAAAGCGTAAGACTTTTTTATTTTATGCATTTAACTATAAAACGAAGGAATAATTTGAAAGACAAGATCATAAAGAAAATAAAAACATGTGTAAACCATTCACTATGAAAAAATCAAATAAAGTAATATTTAAGTACATTATAAACTGAGAAATACAGCAATGATCATTCAATAAAAATTTTTAAATGGATCCCATGGACTCCTTGACATTCAGAGAATCATCAAGTTCATGACGGAGCTTTCAATGACAAATAAAAAGAAATGTCAGGAAATTTACATGGTAGAACTTGAAAAAACATGTATAAGAACTAAGGATTAGAAAAGCAAAGACCTTTTGTGAATGTAACAAGGGTAAAGAACAAATATCCTTTGAGGAGATTATGATAAAATAAATGTAAAGTTGTGTAGCTGAAACTCTCTCGATTTCCAATATGATAGGTAAATCTAAATTGAAAGCTCTTGAATTTCAAGAAATTTGATAAAGAAGATGATATAGAAAAGCAAGATTTTTCCATACCAGATAAATTTGCAACAAAAAGCAAGTACAAACACCCAAGCCAAGACATTAGCTGCAGATGAACATGGACCCCTCACCTTTGTAGAAGCCTTCATGCTCGTTGTTCCTTTGCTAGAACTTGTATGACTGGGCTTGCTCTTTGCTCGAACCAATGAGGCTAAATTTTTTATGGTTGCAGATACCGCAATAGCACTGATAAGACACACAGCTGGTGTAGCAACAAGAATTAACCGAACCATCACACCAGCAAAATATAAGCTTGTAAGGCCATACATAACTATAAAAATTGTGGCATCAGACAACCTCTTAAAACAGAAGTAGAGGCCTGCTGGGAAAAGGAAGAGAAGTATGTGATAATCAAACATGAAAGACGACCACGCTGTAGGTTGATGCTCAGAAACTGAAGCAATTATGGGAATATGATCCTTTGCATAGGTTGGATCAAGCAAGGAATAAAAGCGACCCGTCCATGGAGAGATGTAACCAGATGCCATGCCAACCCCAAGTGTTAGAACTCCCACACTTATTGCACAGGTCACAGTAATTCTCAAGAAGGCTTCAAAGAGTTTTGGGTCATTTAACAAGTACTTAACCCAATCTAGAAAGTTAAAAACCTGCACAAGAATAACCTTTAAGCTTGAAACTATCATTCCATGAAAAAGAATTGCTTCTCAAGGAAATCTTCTGAATGGAAAAAACCAGCAAACTGCACAAAGAAAGTCGCAAATGTACCTAAACAAGGACCAATAATTCCAGAAGCAATAGGTCCATGACATTGATAGCAATCTAGCTTGCTTCATTTACACAATAATATAAATATGTGAAATACTTCAGTGTACCATAACACCCAAGGTATCAGTGTGTCACCACCATTTTGGTGCCACTTTGATGGCTAAATTAAAATCCAATCCACTCATTACATTTAAAATTACTTGCTTAACTAGGAATGCAGATTTCATGCAACTTAAATATGTGCATGGACTCCATCTAATAGAAGTGTAAAATCAACCCCATCTACAAAAAGTTTAAAATCGATGTAATAAAATGACTTGATTTCAACTTCAGAATTGTTAATTCAACATCTAAACCATCCAAAACATCATTCTTATATAAATGAATGATTATATAAAGCATTGTAACTTTCTAATGCACATTTGAAAGGATCCAAGTGTTTTTCATAATTTACACATGATTATCTATATTGTAATCAGGTATGACCCACACAAGACTATGATTCAAATAATTTTCAGCGCCAAAAACAAAATGAAAGATTCAACTTTGGTTTAATTAACAAGGCGAGACCCAAATACTGGAAATGAAATTTCAAAGGCAAGCATTATTTGAAAGGTTTTGCTATGTAATAATATTGTAAGTTTCACAAATTTCAAATATTGCGAGCTTCACATCAAGAATTCTCAAATGATACATGAACATGCCAAGCTTTTTTTTCCCTGATTTTGCTCAATAATAAGTTTAAGAAGGATGCAAGCTATCACTTGAATCATGAGCTAAAAATGAGAAGAATTATGCAAAAATCAAGTTTATTGTTACGGTTTACTGCTTGAGTGGAAGCAAGGTCAGAACTATTTTATTCGGACCTTCTACCACTAAATTTCCTAAATATCCAGAAATTAGATTACTAGAAAATAAGCAACTGTGTGGAACTGAGCTTCTTTGTTCAATTTTCACAGAATGACCCCATTTTCTTTTGCTTGTGTAGTGCTGACATAGGTTAATAGCACCTCCAACATATTAAGGTAAGCAAATCGAGCTAAACTTTCAGCAAGACTGTCCCCGCATTTCACAAAACAAACCGGACGTGGTGATTGATAAAGGTTGCATTTTTCAAGTTGAAAAACTGCATTCAGAGGCGGACTAAATATGCCATTAAGGCAAAAGCAGTCAAGTTCCCACATTAAGGTTGAATTCTAAGCCTGAAAGATAACAGCTTGGGAAGATGATCCAGGGCATACAAGACTACATCGCTAGCAATTTCAAAACTTTAACCAGAATCAAGTAGAAATTTCCGAACTGGATACCTGCATCAAGAAAAAGACGCCCATGGCCGCCATATGCTCCCCGGACTGCACATGCTGAAACCCGACAAACCGAATCTGCATTGCAAGTAGCATCCCAACGACATACATGCAGTTGTACGCCACATATAGCCTCATTGAATACCGTCCCGTCAACAGCAACACCAACACGTAGAGCGGCAGCAGATTTATGATAAAAACATAACCTCCCCAAGCAGACACCATGTAGAAGTAGCCAAATGCAGATGCCAGCGACCATGCCAGCGACCCCGTGTTCACTGCCTTCACGAATAGATAGAAAGTAAATAGCAGCGCGAAGATTGCCACTCCCTCATTATCATACGACCCAGCGACAGATCTGGATATATAGCCCGGACAAATTGCGATTAGAGCGGCAGCGACAAGACCTGCACCGGAGTCCCAGAGCTCCTTCCCAAAGAAGTAAGCCACGAGGGTGGTGTTGGAGGCGAAGAAGGGCGCAGTGAGGACGCAGACGTCGCGGATGTGGACAGCAAAGCGTAGGAAGCGCAGAGTCCAGTAGATGAAGGCGGCGGTAACCATGAGGCCCGGGTAGAGGGTGCCGCCGATGATGCGGCCGAGGGGGTACCAGCTCTCAGAGTCGAACCAGTTCCAGAACTCGTAGAAGCCGTTGTTGGTGAGAAAGAGCGTGGTGCGGTAGTTGAAGTAGGGATCGAACTCGTGGATCATGCTCTCGTAACGGAGGACGCTGAATAGGCGGATCACGAAGGCGAGGATATAGACGAGGCAGAGGGTAGCAACGCGAAGCAGCAGCTCCTGTTGCTTCCTCTTCAGCTTCGGGAGCTTGAGGGAGGAGAGGAGGTCGGCGGAGAAGCTGACGTGCGCCGGGGGTTGGGAGGTGGCAGCAGATCCGGGCCTGACGCCATTTGCGTGCTCAGGTTTTCCTCCCATGATTTTGGATTTTGGGGCTGGTTGTTGTTTTGGAAGGTAATGGTGTTTTAAACGGAGCAGGAGTGCATTTGGGTCGGAGGAGGCAATGGGAAATAGACTGAGGATTGGTTTATGTGAATCTGGAATCAAGGGGAATCGAAGGAGGAGGGGGAGGGGGGGAGGGAATTATACGGTGCATGCGAATCTGGAATCGAGGGAAGACGGACCGCAGAAGGGGTTCTGGGGGAGGAGCGAGGGTTTTAGCCGGAGTGGGATCCAAGAAGAGGAAAGAAGCAGAAAGAGGAATGGTCAAAAGCTTACGAGCCGGCTCGGCTGCTCATGATCGCAGCACATGTGCGATGTGCCCAAGAGACCGAAACCCCCAGACACCAGCCCGCGTCAGCCCATTGGTCATTCGGTGCTAAGAGCCTAACCTGTTCGCAACTTTGATGGGATGGGATGGGATGAAATATGGGATGGAAAAATCGTCGTTGCATATGTTGGCAATGGACAAAGTTGCACGTTACTTGGGAAGTGTAGTTTCTAGCGTAAAAGTTCTTAAAAGTTCTCAAATAAGTAAAAAATAATATAATATAATATAAATAATAATAAAACATAAATTAAATTAAATTAAAATAGATAAGTGAGTTGTATGAATAATTATATGAAAATAATTAAAAAATAAAATAATTGCATAAAAACATACAAGAAAATAATTATAAAATAAGATAATTATGGAGAGTTCACTATTTGAGATTGAACCATTTTAACTTACACTTTCTGCCAAACACACTTCAGAAGTGGAAAAAGTAGACAATTACCTTTAAAAAATATTTTTGAGAAATATGAATTTCAGCTCGTGCTCCGAACCTGATGGCACTTGGGGTCGGTCGTGCCCAACCAGTCTAGCCTGTCACCGAATTGGCCATCGCAGCCAAGTCGAACAGGACAGAATATAAGAACTCATTGCTAGTTTTACTTTTATTTGTGTTTATAAATTAGAAATCATATTTTGAAAATAAATTTTGATAATCAAGGTTCAAAAAACAGTGATATAAAATTTAAGAGTTATTTGGTAAACAAGGGGTATGTTTGACGATGATTAAAAAGTGTCAAATTAAAACTTTTCAATCTAAAGCTTTTTACTCTCTACAACTATCATATTTTTTAAATTATTTTTTCACATTTTCTTATACAACTACCTTACTTTCCAATCATTTCTACGCAATTACTCACACAACTACCTGTCTATTTTAACTTCATTCTCTTTATTATTCATCATTATTACTATTATATCACATTATTTGACAACTTTTACTATTCAAAACTTTTCATCAAAAATTTTACTCATTCCCAAACACGCTCAAGATTTCTACTCACAATTAAACTTTAACAGATTTATTCTAAAACCCATTTTTCTCTCTAAGAAACATCTTTTCACTCTCCAATCTCAAAATGCGATAACATTTTTAAAAGTAATTTCAATTTTTATTTAATATTAATGCTTCCCTATTTATACTTAGAATAAATGCATCTATATAATATTTTTCTATCCAAATTTATATCAGTGCACTTGAACGTGGAGAATAGACAGAAGATACGAAGAAAATGGACGAAATAATGTAACGCGACGATGAAAAACGAAAAAAAAAAAAAAAAAAAAAAATCCACTTGCGTTGGCCACCACGTATAATCCTCCGTGCATGGAAGATTGCTGGTGGTGATCAAAAATCATGGCCAGGAAAACGGATAAGGTTAGAGCTCATCACATGATCATAAATGAGCCCAAAAAGAATGCTTTGCCGCAGGTATCATAAATGTAAAAATACGGATTCATCAAAGTATCAAAGGCAAACCAACAGGCATTAGTCGCTAGCCGTTACTTCCAAAGAAAAGTAGTTTATAACCCTCAGCTTCCTGAGGCACATGCTAGAGTACAGAGAGCGAACAACGAGCAACGCCAAGCAGACTGAAGACCGCCATCCTTCGATCACAAATCCAATCGCACCCCTGGCTCTTTAGAATCAAGAAACCTGGCATTGCATTGCACTTCTTATCAAGAGAAGAAAATCTGCTTGGCAAGTTGATTTTTCATAGACGAAAGCAAAAGCACAAATAGATTGGACTAAAGTCACAAAGGCATTTAACCAAACAAAAATATAATGCTCCCTGCTGGCTGTTATTTCTCTAAGCCGAAAAGGTCAAATTTCTCTTGCAGATCTAAGCTTTCATCTGGCCAGGCAGTTTGCTTACCACCTAGTTAGTCGAATAGAACTTTCACCAAGAATTATCAATTCTCATCCTATAATTAAACTTTTCAAAGATATTTGTTGCATGCATCTATATGCACTACTACTCTTATCCAAACAAAGATTTTAAAATACCTTTAAAACAGTGCTGCTAAGCCCTAAACTGTGTGGCCAAACGAAGCTTCAACCCAATTAACCAAACCCAAAAAAACCACCACCTTCTCCGTAAAGGCATCTATGACCTATCAGAGCATGATTTTAACAAAGCAAGACTGACCAATGATGTAGTTTGGTAATATCGACAAATCTTACTTTCATCCAAAAAAAAAAAAAAAATCTTACTAGAATTAAGCACTTCAATTTTCAATTTCAAAAAAGGGCCAGAAACAAGAAAGAGATCCCTTGGGTCTCCGTCATTACTTGTTCGAATAGGATGCACTACCCAACTTCATCAGATGAGAGACATGCAGAACTGGCTTCTTGGAAGGTTACAAACTCCAAAAGTATCAAAATCAAGAGCATAAGCATGCCCTGAGAAAAGTTTTAGCTAAATTGATTATCAGAAATTGTCTAGTTGATTTCTGAACATGATAATTTCCTGTTTGCTTTATTCTAATGTTATGGTTTTACTACCCAAGTAGAATATACTTCCTAAAAATTATAAAATGGCAGCATGCCGGGACACAGATGGGGGGCAATTTCATGAACAGCTTCTGTACAATTAGATGAGAATACTGCAAATTTTGAAAGATAAGAATGCTGAATGAAACAGTTAGGACAACAAAACTAAGCATCCAGTTGTCTGAACTCTGAAGCATTCATTATGCTAAACCATGAAGAAAACTGATGAAAGCAGAACGAAATGGTTTGATTGCGTGGAAAGGCAATTGCTCCAACAAGAAGGGAGACAAACGGTTTGAAAGGCCTAAAGGAGTGGATCGGCGGAAGATCTAAAATAATCTTAGGTTGAAATTGAATTGATCGAACTATAATGATGGTTATAAAGAATAACACCATTTAATTAACATTAATTAAAAAACAAAAATGTATATAATATAAACTTAAAACAGGCTTTAATGATGATGCTGTCAACAACAAGTTGACGACAATTATTTGTGAGAGGCATCAGGATATGTAGGAAGGCCAACTCCAATGGGAATGGGTCACATGAATCGTGATTTGTAGGATGAAACATCCAAATTTGGGAGCAAATGAGATTGTATCTAACTTCCTACCAAAGAGAGGCAGGTGATGGAATCACCTCCCCCTCATCGAAGTTCAAAATCCAAAACGAGAATCTAACTTCATGCCAAAGTGAATAAACTTGATTTGCATACTTTGGAGGTTAGCCAAGAAGGAGAAACAAACCTTTGTAGGAATTGGACCATCATACTCTCATAAGCATAATAAGATGGTCCCTCAACCCACTTAGCATCAGATATAAATAGCAAACATAAACGCTATGGTTTAGACTTATGAATAGCCATCTAGATTGCATCCGGTTGTAGAACTTATTCACTTAATATCTAAAATATCTCCCTAGAAACAAGTGTTGTTATGAAAGATGCTAGTATGTCATTGGACATTCCACCAGAAAAGAAGAAGAATTGTTATTTCACTTGGCTAGTTTGCATATCACACGTTTAGTATGATAGTATATGCTTATTTTTTTAACCCAACAAGAAATTACAAAACTATTTCCTTGTTCCACATACAATGACAAAATATTTTCATGGGTGTTATCTTCATATGACATGCCCATTCTACATCACTGTGGCTAAATAATGACTTCCAAAGATCTCCAAGCATGATAAAATGGTACCATTTTTCTTGAGTTACCACAAACGTGAAGGTAGATTAAAACCAGTCTAGTCAATTTGCATGATTGTTTAACAAATTTTACTTCTAATGCCTTAAAGAAAACAAAAGTCACAACCACATTGATCGATTTCTTTGGGGCTGTTCAAAGCTTGGATGGGATGAGGATAAGATGAGTATTTTGGATGGAAGTGTATTATAAATGGGAAAAGGTGTATTGGGATCGGGGAAAAGGTGTATTGGAAATCAAAAAAAGTAGACTATTATTTTTTGGGAAATGGGGTATTCCATTCCAGGATCATCTCATCCCATCTATGAACAACTGAGGCATAGGTTGATGATTTAGAAACACAGAGCAATGACCATTTGGGACATAAGATTACAAAAATAACCACAAGCAAAGAGAAACAGATTTTAAAAACTCCAACTTCATTCAAAAACAGAAATTGTCACAAGAAAGCCCATCTATGCGATGTATGCTAACCCTTGGTAGATGGTAGTAATCTTGCATCTTGGATAACATCAAAAGTAGTTTGGCAGAAATAAATTTTAGTAACACATTTTTTAGATTACTGCTCAGAAGGACTAGTGTAGGGACTAGAGTTCCTCTTAGGAGGTTTCACCACTAATCTTGGTTATGCTTAAAATTGATCTCGGCAGAAATAAATGCGTATAGCACTGAACATAAGATGATGAAATAGACTTGCATGATGCAATGAGATAGTTCCAACTGACAATTTTGAGCGATGAAGATGGGCAAAAAAAAGCATGTCAGTAAGTACAACAATTACAGCGCAAATTGCCTCTTGTTGAGTTAGGAATGTCTTAAAACTGTAGAATGGCCGCATAGGATTATGGCAATTGGGCTTCTCTCAGGAAACCGGGTCTAACCCCCCTTCCCTCAAAAAAAAAAAAAACTAAAAAAACAAAAAGATACTATTTTGACACTTTTTTTTAAATCCAAACCACACATTGTATTTAAAACTATTCTTTTAACCTAAACAATAAAAATCAGCTTGATTGAGAATTTCTATAATCTATAATATTATAGTATTGAAAAACATATAATTATAAAGAGCTACATGCATTGCAAAATTGATTTTTCATGGGGGGTACAAATGGCACCTGGTTTCATAGGAGCAAAGCCCTTGGTAACCAATTGATACAATCTAAGACTAACAGGATGCATATGAAGGAATTTCTGGTATTCAATACAATCAGCTCGAGCTTTTCAAATCAATAGTATCGAAGCCTAACAATGGACCTGGAGGTCATGGGTTAGGCCAGGTAAATGTAGTCACCTCATTAAGGTGGAGGGGCCAACATAGAGGCTGGATTAAAATTATTGCTAGGTCGATAGAGCCACCCCAAAGTGGGGAAGGCTTAGCAGAGTAGATGATGATGATGACAACAACAATGACAGTTAAGTCATCGTGATAATGATGACAAACCATCTTGAAAACCATAATTTATATAACTACAGTTAGCTAAAATAAGATGGAAAAAAAAAAGTAACTTTAATATGGAACCAATCAAACTGTCGCAGAAAGATTTTGAACCTAGACTATGAGAACACGCATAGAAACCGTTCTCTCCGCATGCAATGCAAATCAAATGAGTTGTTCAATTTTCATGGGTATCCAAGACAACAAATACATGCACATTAACGACAGAATCAACAGAGATGGCAAACGCAAGTTAGAAGGCCCATTTTTATCCCTTCAAATTTTAAATGCATGACTTCTTGGCAACGAAAAATCCCAAGCTGACTAACGAGGATTAAAATTCAATGCCTTTGAAGAAGTGTGCTAGAAAGCCAATCACACACACATACACAAGATGCAATGCCCACCTAGCTCGAGGGGGAGGGCTCGTCTTGCCCTTTGCTGTCGTTCCAACTTTGGCCACCACCTCCGCCACTGCCACCGCCACCGCCAAGAATAGCATCTGTAACCAATGACATTGGCCGCTGGACAATGACCTCGTCAATAAGACCAAACTCCTTCGCCTCTTCAGGCGACATGAACGTATCCCTATCCATACACTGCTCGATCCGTTCCAGCTTCTGCTTTGTGTGCTTCACGTAGATATTATTCAGCCTCTCCCTCACCTTCAGTATCTCCTTCGCCTGGATGGCAATGTCGCTGGCCTGCCCGCTGGCCCCGCCGGAGGGCTGGTGAATCATGACACGGGCATTAGGCAGGGACCGCCGCTCGCCAGTGGCACCAGCCGTGAGGAGGAGGGAGCCCATTGAGGCAGCCTGGCCAATGCAGAGGGTGCTGACGGGGGACCTGATGTACTGCATGGTGTCGTAAATAGCCAGGCCAGCCGTGACGACGCCACCGGGGGAATTGATATACATGTTGATGGGCTTGGCAGGGTTTTCGGATTCGAGGAAGAGGAGCTGAGCGACGACGACAGAGGCGGTTTCGTCCGCTATGGGGCCGTTGATGCAGACGATTCGCTCCTTGAGGAGGCGGGAGAAGATGTCGTAGGCACGCTCGCCGCGGGAGGTCTGCTCGACGACCATGGGGACGAGGCCGTAAGCTCGGATGGTCGAAGAAAGCGGGGATGAGGTCCGGAGACGATGGAGTGGAGCTCGAAAGCCGGCGATTCTCGGGAACATGGTGGAGGGCTTTAGGGGAGAGGATTTGGGGGTTTGGGAGAAAACGGATTTAGGAATGAGACCGGTTTGAGGAATGGATTTGGGGGCGCGAAGGATGGGATTTTGACTACAGGGGTTTAGGTTTTGGAGGAAAGGGTTTTGTGAGGATGAAGATTTGATTAAAACCAACGACATCTTGATTTTTCCCTTTTTCTCCCAAGGAACACGGCAAATCGCGATTTCGGAATTGCTGCTCCGACTATAAATCTGCCCGGCGCTCGCTGCTGTGCGGCGTACGAGTGGAAGATCGGCATTATCCGAGGGGCTTTTGCATATGGACCCTCCCCTCGCGGCCTAAAATTTTGCACTTTTGAGCATTGAGTTTTATATTTTCAATAAACGGCTTTAAGTTTCGGACATGTATAGCTTTGGTCCTTAAAAAATGCCCTAACAACTAGAAGAGTAATCGGGTTAGGTTGTGAGTGGGGCTAACCTATTCGAAAATTTCAATCCTGATTCATTTGTGATCTATTTATAAAAGTTCCAGACCTAACCGTAATCCTCTTATCATAAACAAATTAGGTCGTGTATTATTAATGAGTTAATAAAACAGGTATTGATGGGTTGAATAATAAAAAAAATAAAATGGTAACTATTTAAAATATAAAACTCTAAATAATCAATGAAGATTTCTAATACTAGTCACCTAATTATATTTAAAATTTTCAATATTCATATACATGCATACTCTATTAAAACATCAATTCCATTATTAATACATATGTATAACTTATAGAATAAGCAATTAAAAATATTAACTCTTCATGGATCATAAAAAGATTTTGCAAGTTGACATAGGCTACAATATAGGCTGGCGGGCTACATGAACTCAATTTATGGCCAACTCATTTAATTAAATAGACTGCATAAGTCATACAAACCAAACGATGAGTTAAAAATTAACAACTCTAATCTACTAAAAAATAAGTTCTGATTGGCCAAGTTATGTGTTAATCCTAACTCGGTTGCACTCTTCAAGATAGTTGACTTTTACCATAAAAAGATAAAAATGAACTTTTTAATTCTTTAAATAAATATCTTAAATCACTTAATTAAAATTTAAAATGTTCTTTTCTATAATAGCAAGAAAACCATTAAAAATAACGCAAAAAGAACTTCGACCAAACAATGAAAATTTAGCACTTGGTTAAATTTATTAAAAGAGGCATTTTGTAATTTCATGTCAAAAATTTTTAAAATCATCATGTTACTCAGAGGACTGAAACTTCGTTCTTTTGAAAATATGGGGACAAAAATTAAATTGTCACAATTAAGAGTTGTTCGCAGGATGAGATTTGAAATAAAATGGGAAGGGGACATGAAGGCAGTAAGAAAAACCAATTGAGCTATGCCCACGGCCATGATTCGCAATTAATGACTAAAGATCAGCAATCCATGGAAACAAGAAGTTCCCATTTATCAATAGAATAGAGTTGATAATAAGCTCTCATCACAAATTCAACCACACAGCCGGTGCAATTTGTATCCGTAGCATCAAATCAATAGTCACCTCCGCGACCAACAGGGCATTGTCCCGGTTGTTCTTCTTAAATTCATTCTATTTGAAAGCCAAATATACATTCGCTAAATCTTCTTTTTATTCAAGCATATGAAAGTATTCAATTGAAATATTTGTTTTCTAAATTAATCTAAAATGCATAATGATGTCAAAAATAGGTAATGAACTTTATTTGGCATATGTGGTCATGATTGTCAGCACATATCTACATTAATCATTCATGTGAAATTTATGACATTATGTAAATGAGTGATTTCAGTTAAATTGCTTTTTGTTTATTCGACGGGCTGTGGAAATGGCCAACAAGGAATCGTCCCACGTACGCTTGCATTGTCTATCCAAAGAAGAATCTGGAAGAGATTTTCATTGTCCAGCATGGTTCCACGCTTCCGCTTCCGCTTCCGCTTCGTGAATCATGCATTTCCTTCGTTCGGGCTGCATTGCGTGCCTTACGTCGTTATCTCCAGCCCCGGCTCTTACTCGGGTCTTATACCCATGCAAAAAATTTTAAAATTAAAAATAGATAAAACTCTTGTAAGCAGTCATTGATGACCAAGTATTTAATATGAATATGAATAATAATTGGAGATTCAAGATTCGAAGTTGAAAAAAAATTCTTGCCTCCTTTCTCTCTTTTTTCAAGCTTTCTGTCAATTATCTAATAATTTAATGGATGAGATGGCAAAAAAAATTAAAAAAACTTATACAAGCAAGCATTAAATCATGATTCCTATTGAAATATATAAAATACTGTTTAATTACATGCATAATTTATATTCAACTTAGGAAAATACTTCCCAAACTATTACTAAAGATTTCAACATGTCATCCCACTTTTGCCTTCAAATTTAATATAACTGATCTATTTAGAATCCTTTATTTAACTAAAAAAATTATATTTATCCAAATTAAAAGATGTACATGAATCATGCCATCAATTTAATAAAACGATTCGATTTTTATTTGAATTTCAGATATATAAGCATTTTCACAATTTATATATAATTACACGCACATCGATTTAGCAGATATAATGCAGTTAAGATTTTGATTTAAATGATTTTTTATATATGTTAAAATAAAATGTTAAAGAAAGAAAGTGAATAAAACGCACGTAGAAATTTTTAGCAAGGAATATATTCCTTTAAGTTGATATTTGTTATCTGGATTCCAGCTCAATATTATTGATCTCAAAAAAATCGTATAACCGGGGATAAGAGAAGTGAATTTAATTACTAATATTCAATCATTTGCTTAGACCCTTGAATAAATGTCTCGTTTTTAAAGAACAATGTGCTGAGAAATAATTAAATACATCGAGAGCAATGATTAATCACACGAGTGAGCACGATGTATAATAATTTGGATTTACCACCTTATTCCACTATTTATAGCAAAAACTCGAATTTCTTGTTTTTCTAACCTCAACATGTTACAACCTCAGAACACTCTTTTTATGTTTCAGATATGGAGAGCATCGACGTAACAACATAATGGGTAAGTTAACAGTCCAACAATATCTATTTCACTTTTTTGAATTTATTTTTCACATAAACTCTAAAAGAACGTGATAAATAAAATTCAATAAAAAATATTACACTTTGATGTGTATTATTTGACGCATAGTAGTCATAGTCCTTTCAAAGAAAAATAATAAAGACTTGTTGAGCTTTTTGAAGATTGGGCACTTTAAAACTTATTTTCAATATAATGATAACTTGAGAATTTTTTTTTTTAAATTTTGAAATGGTTAGCTTGAGAACTTTGACTAATAGAAAATTGTAGCCATTCTTTTTGCGGGCGGCAGGCTAGTATTACGAAGAATTAGTTTATTTTAGCCAACATAAAATGAAAACGAAATATTTTGAAAAATGCTGTTGAAAATGAGTTGTACTGATCTATGATATTATTATGGTAAATAAAGATAAAATCATTAAAATAAAAAATAATAGTGTAAAGTAAAAAAGAAGTCACTACTAATCTTTTTTGGGAAGATTAGAACTTAAATATCATTGTCATTCTATAAAAAGAGATACAAGTTACAAGCAAATCATACATTGACATAATGAAATAAATAGAGACATTTTTTAGGCATGGTGGAAACGTGCAATAATAGTTATCAAGCCTTTAGATTTTTTTAGATGGTTGAAATTGAAATAACAGAACTTCGACTATTTATTTTGGTAGAGGTGATAGTTAGGATTTTTAGGGCATGAAAGAGATAGATGAAGATTATAGATAGGAATTGGAGTGTATCACACCGAGTCAAGATTTGCTCAACCTTGATCCTATTTTTTTATAAATTATGTTTGATCCTATTTTTTATATCGGTTAGGACAAGGTTGGTTTAATCCTTATTTTTTTCAATGAGTTATAGAATAAACTTTGGTTTAGTATTAGATTAGTTTCGAGATGGTGAGTTGAGATGGTGAGTTAGGTAAAAAGTACAAGTTAAATAAGATGATTTTTAAAATTTTATATATATCAAATATAAAAGATACATCTATGCTAAATTTTAAGTGTTGTATGCTTCAATATTTTAGCAATCAATGAAAAATACATTATTATTAAAACAAAACATGAGTAAATATAATATAGCTTTAATAAAATAAATTAATATATAATTATGTTTAAGAGTTATGTGTGTATATATATATATATGCAAATTCCTCTTATCAATTCATATGTTAGTTATTTGAATAAATTGATTCTTATATTGTTAAATGTTAACATAATTAAATATAAAAAATATGAGAATTTTAAAAGAACATGATAATAACATTTAAACATGTTCTTTTAATTTTTAATAAATGAAAATTGTCCGGTGACCAAAAAAATATGTAGGGCCAAGTTGGGACTCTGTCAATTGAGACATAATTGACTCATCCTAACTCTATTTTTGAATTTGGGATAAAAATTTTAACTCATTCCTATACCAAGTCAAAAAAATATTGATTTTACTCAGTCAAAAATAAGTCAAGTTAAGAGCAAGATGAAAAAATATTAGTTTTTCCCATGCCAGCACTTTGCAATCCTTGTGGCTCATAACCTCCTTTGTGCACATGTGCTCATCGCTAATGCTCAAATTTTGCAACATTCTAGTGTTATTATAGATCTTCTTCAGTTTGAACTCTATCATAAAAGAGCTCTAGCAAAGCAAGTTTAAACCGTCAAAGAAAAGGCCACAAAAGAAACTCTAATTGTCAGAGATGAAATCAAAGAAGATTTTAAGAAGAATCAAAATCATTTGATTGTTACAATCCTTGAAGGAACAGTTGCATTGAGAGAGGTCAAATTAGAGTTTATACATTGGCGAAGGGAGAGATGAATAAGAGAGACAATAGTGATCCGCAGCAAAAGACATGAGATGAGAGAGAAAAAGAAAGACAAAGACAAAAGTGATTCGGAGGAAGGAATGAAAAAGAAAGACCATATAAGGGATGGTTTTTTTTCTTTTTCATTTAATCCTTCATGTGGACATTTTTCAAATTGTCATAAAATTTGCATTGCATGATCTAGAATCACCTTGCCCAATCTGATGACTCGTAAGTTGTGGATAAAAATAAAGCTAGGTTAGCCCAACTGCATAAGATCATTTTTTACCGTTTAAAGTCAACATTGATCTTTGTAGTTTGAATAGGAACAATTGTTTGACTTGTTCATTAATCTAATAAGCTTTTGTTCAACATTGATCTCAGTGGTGCAGGACATGGCCTCACAAGTAGGTGGTCCTGGGTTCAAATCTCCCCCACAGCATTTCTGAAGTGGTGGCGTTGCAAGTCTCCTCAAGTTTGTGAGAGCCGTCCACCGGTGGAAAAATTTAAAAGTAGTAGATAATTGTTAGCAAATTGTAAGAATGTCTCAGAATTTAATTGTAATACTAGTTGAGATTGTATTGTATGAATACTCATCAAAAAAAAAAAAGCTTTTGTAGCATTGCAATAAATTGTTTCATATCATCTCCTATGCCACACGTAAGGTTAATTGTAAAAAACCTAGTGATCATATGTAACTAGTCGAAAAGGAAAGATTTTTGCACTGATAATAATACATTATCACTTGTTAGCATTTTTTTAATTTTTAATTTTTGAAATTGTAAATATGGATGTTTATTATTCATAAATCAAGATTTATCATTTTTGGATATGTGTGTGTATATATATATATATTTATAGATTTTAAACATAAAGTAGTGGGGTGACCTTACCTTAATACCTTTATGTTTAAGATTAAAAATATATAAATATGTGAAAATGATAAATCTTAATTTATATATAATACGCTTCTATATTTATAAATTCAAAAAATAAAGATTCAAAATAAGTAAAATTCAAAAATTAAAAACCTAAAAAATTGCTAGCAAATAAGTTTTATGACCGATAAGAAATGGTAGCGTTATTGACGAACTATAGATTATTACAATTGATTGTAAAATTATAAATAAGTTATTATCATAATGATAAATACTCATTAATTGGATTGCAAATTCACTCAAACTAAGCTAATCTTTAAATTGTCGAGCTCATCAAACCAAATTTATAAATAAGATTAGGGTTTGAGCAATCTTAACTCGACTTCTTTATTTTATATATAGTGTATTTGTTCAAAGATAAAAATATTTACTTTCTACAACTACTTTATTTTTTAATTATTTTTTCACATCTCTCCGTACAAATCATCGTACTTTTTCAATTATTTCTGTACAATTATTAATACAACCAACCAGTCTAATCAACTTTATTCTTTTTATTTATTATCATTGCCCCCACCGTATCACTTCATTTTTTCTTATCAAGAACTTTTTAACAAAAGTTTTACACTTCCCAAAAATACCCTTAATATCAAATGTTATATAACTAAAAAATATTTATTTATATCTGCATATTTTATATTATTTAAATTTATGTTTGAATAGATTTTTGATATATAGAATTATATTATAGGTGATTTATATCATTTTTTATCTATACTCTCACCTATGTTTATATCATTTTACCTTTAACATCTTCAGAAAAGACAATTATTTAGAAATAGGTTACATTGTTACATTTTTATTAACATATTAGGTTATTTATTGTTATTTTCGTTTAGCCGACTTTCTAATTTATATTCGCATGAATATTTAGAATTGTCAGTGTTAACTTAAACAAAATTTGGCAACCTGAGTTCGATTACACAGATAAAATTAGGATTTGAGTTTTATAAAGAAGATTAAAGCTAGGATCGAGTCCAATTCCAAGTTCTCTAATCCAATAGAATTTGTTCTAAAGATTTATTTTATCAGTTCATTAAATGAAGAAAATTTATTGGAAAAAGTTGTTTTATTTAGATTATTAATTATTGTAAAGATAATCTAAAAATATAGTAAACCACTCGATTATGTTAGATATACGGTGGAGATTCTGATCACCAAATAAAATAATAATAAATTAAAAAAAGGTTCAGAATTCGTTGCTGCAGATTCTGATCAATGCAGCGTTCCACGCCGAAATAACATTGGAAATGCTTTTATGATATCACCGTCCATAATCGACTTGCCACAGTCCACAAGTTTTAGGAAGTTGACACTAAATGCATCCAAATGCACTAAGCCTTTAGTGCGCACTAGTGTATTTAATCTATTTTTATTTTTTGCAATTTAAAGTGCTATTTTTTTTTAAAATAAAAAAATATTTTCAAATTTCTAAAAATAGCAAAACTTAGTGCACATGTTAAATATATTTAGATTAATAGTTATATAAAAAAAATTTTAAAAAAAAGTTTTTGCACTAAGGTGCACTTACCAAAGCTAAGTGCACCCCAGTGTACAATATCATGATCTTTTTTTATATATCAGGGATACTTGGATGAAATTCTACTTTTATATAGCCCTTTTCATTTTTTAACATCAAGATAATTTATAGAAAATTTAGTATATCTATTATATTTAGCATTATTTATATAGAGCAAGTTCTTCACATGTCCACGGATTTCACTCTTATTTTCGCTCATACCTGTGAACTTCCAAAAATGTCTCCTAAACACATAAATTTTTTTACTAAATTCACATATACTTTTGTTGTTAGAGATTCGTTAAAGAAACTATTAATCTCATGTGAAATGACAAATATGTTTATCTTTAATTATGATTTTATAGCTAAAAATTCATATTAAAATGAAATTTTAATGTTTTATAATCATAAAATAATATATCATTTGAATATGAATCAAATTTAAGTAAAACAACTTCAAATTACATTAAGATTTGAGCATATTTGTCATTTTCTAAGGCGGCTAACGACTTATTTAACGGATTCCTAATGACATCGGTATTTGTGAAACTAAAATGAAAATCCCTGGGTATAAGAGGTATTTTTTAAATTCATGAGTATAAGTAAAATTAGAGATAAAATTCATAAGTATATGTAAAATTTTTTCTTTGCACTATCATAAAAATTCTTTTATTTGTCTAATATCACTGTGTATGGGCTCCTTTTTAAAACGTGTAATATTATTATAAAAAATGATTTAATATCAAACATTAATGTTTAAATAGTATTTTCAATATCTAAACAATCTAAAATATTACTATTATGCAAATAAATGATCTATAAAGTATTATTATATTCTAATATATATACGAATGAATTTAAATATTTTTTTCAATTTATACATGAATGGATTTAGTTACAGGCAAATGTAGCCTGTGCGTATATTGAATATAGATGAAATTTGGCCTTATTTCAAAACAAATTATGTTAAATATAATGAAAGAATTGAATTTTACATCAATCACCATCTTCTAAAAAATGAAAGAAATTCCATGAAATCATTTATATAAAGCTTGATTTCGAGAAACATTCAAGTTTATCTTTATATAATAATTTCCTTAATTTTATCTACAAATTGAAAAGAAACACGCTTTTATTTTCAATAGGCACCGATTAGTCATCACATCAACAAGAAAAGCAGCCAAAGTAGACCACCCTCTTTTGTACAGGATGTAATCTCAAGCTCTCGAGAGCATGCAGTGTATTTAATTTGTATGTAAATTGTTACCATTTTGGGAGTATTTTAGACATTTATTTTTTAATTTTTGAAAATCAGTGGCATTTTAGGTAATTTTAAATTACTAAAATGCCACTGATTTTCAAAAGTAAAAAATAAATATCTAAAAATCTTCAAAAATGGTAAAAATTGATACATACGTTAAATACACTTGGGCTAACAAGTTTATGAAAAAAATTTCAAAAAAAATTAAAAAAATAGGTGTATGAGTCCAGCACTGCATGCAGCACTTCTGCACATACTAATCTTGAATGTTACACATGCTAAATATTCTCTTTTACCAAAAAGTTGGTCAGGAATTGGGTTCGTTTGCACTTGGGTTGGTTAACTTCCGTCGAACTACCAAAATTTCCTGAATTGTGATTGAATCGAAAATCATGATCGGGCCTGATTCGGTTGGTTTGGCCAAAATTTAAAAAAAAGAATTGATTTTGTTGTCGGCCGACCCCAAATCGATTTCATCCTTTAGCCTCCTATCTCCCATCTCTCTTAGCTACAAAATCCTATCTCCAATTGCTCATTTTTGCCAAAATCTCCACCATCTCTGGCCTCCTTGCTTGTCAACGTCGATAGTCTTTAATGTCTTAGCCCCTCATGGCCACCATGGCTTGACGACTGCACTCCCCAACTCCTCTTCTCCTCTTTGGCTCTCTGCCCTCCCTACTTATCTATGTCAATTGTAATGAAGAACTTAATCAATTGGCCATTATCCCAATCAGCTAGTCCAGGGCTCCGAACATCCATCCCTGCTCTACGTAGATGCTCTTAAGTCGCAGCGTACAACGGTCGACCAAAATTACTAGCCTCTTCAGTAATACTAGGTATTTTCTACTTTCTTCTTTTCCTTTGACCAAAGCCATGGATGTCTAAAAAATCAAAATAATTTTTTGGCTTGGATTTATTTATTTTCCTTAAATCTAACGACAATTTTCCTATTGCCTTATTACAATATAACTGTGCATGTAGCTAGGCAGCCACTTGTTGATCTCATCAAGGTATATTATGTTTGGTAAATTGAAGCAAAAAATCACAATTTAAGGCTTATTATACTTTTTGAGTAAGTTAATGTAGTTAATTTTTTAATTCAATAAGTTAATACTAAAATTTTGAAAATTTTCATTAATTTTTCTGGCACATTTTATTTTCATGATTAGAATTTAAAATTTGATTTTAGAAGTTATGAATGCACTAATTTATAACTAATTAATGATAATTAAAATTTATAACATCATAAATATATCATGTTGACATCATGATCGGTTCAAACTAGTTTGCTTAATTGGTTAAATCAATTTAAACTAAACCCCTTTTTTATCAATTTTGAAAACATTAATATTTCCTCTTTTTTTTAAAAAAATTTACACTTGAAAAATTGGCAATGTAGCCGAAGCCAAAGATAATAAAACAAAGGATGCATTTGTTTAACAAAAAAAAAATTTAAAACAAAACTTTTCATTATTTACAACTATCTTATTTTTTAATCAATTTTCACATTTTCTTAAAGAATCACCCTAACTTTCAAACATTTTTACACCATTACATGTACAATCAACTTACTTATTTAACTTTATTTTTTTTAATTTCTTATCATCATCCATATAATATTTTATTATTTGTAGGGGTGTTTTTTAATTAAAAATTATCTACTCTCTTTAACTATTATATTTTTATTTTTCTTATACAATTACTTTATTTTTCAATCATTTCATCATAGCTACTTATACAATTAATTTATTTTGATTTTATTTTATTTATTCCTCATTATAACCCCCATTATAGCACACAATTTTCTTTCATTTAAAAATTTTTTACATCAAAACTTTTCACTTTACAAACATGCAATTTAAAAATTTTTGCAGAAGCTTCCCGTCCTAAAAAGAATAAGAATGGAAGCCGCGGCACGGCTGCACTAGCACGAAAGAGTCAAAGACATGACTTTCGCCCGAAGTATAACTTCTGGAACCGTGCAACCGTCTGAACGGATCAAACTCATCAGATCCAGTCGGATGTACGCGACTCGTCACGAGAAGCAACAAAAAGTGAACATTTACATGGGCAGCCTTACAAAACTACGGCCGGCGGCGATTCCTCTCCAGCAATCCCTCCAATACCACCTTCTTCTTGTACTCCTCCGAATCGACATCCACGTTTTCGGCCACCGGCCTTGTTCCGGCTATGTCGCAAGAATTTTCCGCCGTCTCCCTCCAGCGAAGTGTGAAGTAGAACCAGGCGGACGTGCAAAGAATCGCGCATGTCCTGCCCCACAGCAGCATGATGGCTAGAACTACTACGACAACCGACAGTCCGACAACCGGATCCAATCTTCCGTCGAGCGTCTCAGTTGTCCGGTCGCCGGACTCTTATCGCCCGCAATCCGACGCTTTCCTTCTGGTTTCTCCCCTTCATCAGCGCCGCCTGGAGACCCACGCGTGGGCTTCCGCGCTCCTGGGAAGTCGATGGGCACCGCCTTGACTTTGGACTTGCGCATCCGGGACCTCGACAAAGAGAAGCGGCGCTTCTCGTTACCTCCGCGGCCCCAGACGGTGACGGAGATCCCGAAACAGGAAGGCAGGCAGGACTTGTCAGGCTTCACGGCTCGGCTTTTCTCGGCCATGGAGATACTAATAAGACGAAAAAGACGAGGAGGGATTGGCTGAAGGAGTCTTCTTCTTCTTCTCCTCCTCCTTCTCTGATTTGCTAGTATTCATCTCCTTTCTTGAGTTCATTGGTTTCTCACGCGAAACGCAATTGCTTTTTAAAAAAATGGAAATGAAAATTTTCTGCGATGACTTGACTGCGTTGCTCAGTCGTGATTTCAAGCGGCTACGCTGCCCGCCCCGCACGTTTCCCTTGACAATACACCAAAATATATTTTTAATTTATTACTTCGGCAAGTTACCATTGTCGATCTTGTGTTCGCGACGGTGGGATGGATAACAATAAAATGAGAGATTACGACGAAAATGCACATATACGTAAAAAAAACTAATTAAAATGGGAATGCGAAAAATACTATTGATATTTAAATAAAATAATTTTATTAAATTCTAGAAATAAAATATCTTATCTTATCCTTAACCCATCAAAATTTTAAGTTTTAACACGTTTGACCCTGAGTAGAAAGACGGATTTAGTTGGCAGCATTGCAAATTCGGAAGAATCCTCTTCCAGCACAATAATTTAGAGAAATGTTAGCTCCTGCAAATTAATTTAGGAAAAGGAAATGAGGAAATTAATGTTAATTGCATGTTAACAGCCTCGGAAGAGTTTTCTTCGGGGGAAAAAAAAAAAAAAAAACACTCGGTGGGGGTCTATGTCTATCTTTGACCTAGGTCAACTCAATCCGCTAGCTCGGCAAGGCCGTTCAATTCCACTTGAGTCTCGTGGACCATCGCTCGAGATTCGAGAATTCAGACGTGGTCAGTCGATCATTTTGGACGATAAATCATGTGTACGGTTAAAAGGTCATGACAACCCTTTTACTCCTAAGCAATGGAATGGGTTTTATTAAGGGTGATTCTAGCTATAATTGCAAATATGTTATATGATTTTAAAAATTGTAAATAATTTTACATAATTTGATCACAATTGCAAACATATTTACGACATCATGGTGTTATTATTGTATTATCTTCACGTGAATATATTTGCAGTGATATAAAAACTATATAAGCATATTTGTAATTTCAATAATTAAGTGGGTAAATATACCCACATAGACGTGTAGCTTTCTAAATATAGTTGTTTTGTGATAATTAGTAATGGTATTATAATGGCATAAATATACTTATAATTATGATCAAATTATATAGAATTATTTGCAATTTTTGAAATCATATAAGTATATTTGTTATTATGATCAAACTAAGCAATTGTATTTGCAAATTCTTTTATTACTATAAGCTTCTATGTATTCTAAAATAATAATAATGATAATAAGGTATTATACAATCCTTAGACCCTTAGATAGGCTCATTGGCATAATGATATCACAATACAACAGGTTACCTTATTTAATACCATTATTTCATTATCCTAAAAAATTATTCTAATTTAGGTCTTCTGTGAGTCTTACTTTCTTAAAAATATAAACTTATATGTAAATTATAAAAAATATTAAGATCTATGGACGGATGCATTAGAATGCTAGAATAATTCATATAATTATAAGTATACACTGAAAGATTTTTTTTAATGGTTTCGACGTTTGTTTAACAACTATAAAATTGCTATATAATTAAACCACTATATTACATTCATTCCATTTTTTAAAGGGATGTAGCTTGTGCAGTAGTTAATAGTGTATTTAGCAATCATAAAAAAGTTTCAATTTAAAATTTTCTATTCTTCTTAAATATTATATTTTTAATTATTTCTTTTTTTTTCCATAACTACTATACTTTTCCATCACTTCTTAATAAATATTAATAGAATTAGTTTATATTTTTTTTATGGAAAGTTTATATTTGAAGTTTATTATCTTTGTTCTTATATTATTATATAACATATTCAATTTCAAAAAGTTTTACATTAAAAAATTTTCTTTCAAAAATTTTATTAAATGCCAAATACATATTTCATCGTCATGATGGGACCTATCTAAGTGGTTATTTGAATACGCTTTCACGTAACTGGTTACATAGATGCTGCATAACCAGTCAGGGAGAAGCCGTGGCGTGGTCTATGAAAAAAAAAAGAAAAGAACAGACGGTTGCATTTGAGCAATACACAATGCAATAGAAGTATAGAACATAATAAATTCATCTTTGTTTACCATAAGCTATTTCCTTTAGAATACAACCTATAAATTCATATGTGTTTACCATAACCTATTTCCTTTCTCTGTTTGGAATAAATCGAGCAGCGGAAATTGACATTAGCGTTTTTTTTTTTAAAAAAAAAATCATCTGCAAACGTAAGAAACTGGAATTTTTTTATCAAATTTTTTGACATTACTCCAGAAATACGATGCTGCCAATAAATTGGCAGACGGATTGCAGTCAGTATTGGCACCTGCACAACAAGCCAGGGCGGCTCAAAGAGCTATTGAAACAGGACAAGTGCCGCCAGCCCGCCACCATCCACGTGGAAAATATGATAAAAGAAAAGGAAATTTTCCCCTATTTTCCAAACCCAATGATTTGTTCTGACATTCTAGGTACTTAAGAGTCACACTTTTTCTCTTATTACAACTTCATTATAATAAATTTTTTTATCATATTTCTGAACAACTATCTTCTCTAATATTATTTTTTTATTTTCTCTACTCATCTTAGATCACATGGCGTTTTCCGCATTTTCGAAACTTTCCAATACTTTTTTTAGTATTCTCATAACCAAACAAATCTTTAAATGTTGAAATTAATAGATAAAATACTTTTATGGCAACTATACAACTAAAGAGTTGAGCGTTATCACTCCATTTTGGTCACACCTTAAGATTAAATAACTTATTTGAGTAAGCAATTAAGTTTTATCTAAATTAAATATTTTTGGAGTTTATTTCATGAAAATGATAAAAGCATAAAAATATTTTTGCGGAACTTATTTAATTTAAGTGGTAGAAGTACAAAAAATATCAATAAAAATTTGAACATACACGTTTATTTTAAAATTTGTTACTTTACTATCAATAGATAAATAATTTTATAAATATTATAACCTTACAATAAATTTGTAAAGAGTCATATTTTGTTAGCTTAGCTAAAAACACGTATTGTTTAAATTTTTGTGTTATGAACCAAGTGTGAACCTCCCACATTAAGTGAAATGCACGTTGTGTATTGTCAAAAAATAGTAAAATTTAATTTATATATTAGATATATCCAAACCAACCAATTTATGAAAAAGTTGGCTAACAAGATTGGTCTTTTGTTTGTAAATAAATAAACTGATTTTCATATTTATATATAATTATAAATATTTTCATGTAGATATAACCCACCTAAAACTTTAATGGAAATGATTTTTACACCCATGGTGAACCAGAGTGAATGGTTTGTATTTTTATTTATTTATCACGCCAAAATGGAGCCGCAATATTCGAAAATTCTGTGAGGTAACATTTGAAGTACCCAGATGCCAACAAGGAAAGAGTAAAATTCCAATGAAAAATCAGTACATGTTAAGTTGCCTCGATAATAGTTTTCTTATTTTTTTCTTATATTCTCATGTATTTTTAACCAACTGGTTATTTCTAAAATGTACATTTTATTTTTATAATTTTATCGCGGACAACATTTTCCATCCAAGTAATATCATTAGATTTCTAAAATAGATATGGACTAAAGATAATCACGAAGAATGCTATCAATAATAATAATAATAAAAAAGATAATAGCGAAGAAAAGAGACCAGGGATATGCATATTATCTTTGATGGCAGTGGGATATGCATATTAGTATGAACTATGAAGGGAGGTGCACCTATGCGTACATGTAAAAGAAGCATTGTAAGAAATTTCTTCGTAACTTTCCAATCCATGCATGTTGCTGGTGAGGAGGTTGCGCATATAAGTTGTCTCAAACAATTCTCTTTTTCGTCAGCAAAGTAAATACAATATGGTAAAATAGAAAAATTCAGGCAATTAGACAAACGGAAAAAAAAAACACCATTTTGACGTGGCATGTGAAGGGGAAATAGCGAATTAGAATACAGCAAATTTTCATTATATGAATGAGATTATGGAGTTTTTCTCATTTAAATAATGTGAGAAAAATCTCAGCTGAACGATGAAATATTCAAAACCTTTCAACGAATTTCTGGTTCCTAAACATCTCTTCAATCTTCTCTAAGGTTAGTACGCTAAACGCTTGGCCAGATGCTGTTATCCGGGTGGTAGCATTGGTGAATATTGTACTACTAAACTGGTGTTCGAATCTCGCTTTATGCATGAATAAATTTACAATTTCTGCCACGTGTAAGTGTCGTTTACAAATTTCTTATATGTAAGGGTGTTTATAAGAAAATATCGTAATGTATAAAAATCCCAATAAAAATACGATAAATATAATTTTTAGAATGACATTTTGCCCAACTAAACCATCCTTCACCCAATTAGATCATCCTAAACTAGCAACAAATCACCAATACACATCAAGTGCGAGATTTCAATCTCACAAAATAATTAATTTTAGGTATATATAAAACTTTTTAAATTTAAAATTTTCACTATTCTTAGTTATCTTACTTTTAATTATGTTTTTATATTTTCTTATAAACTAATATATTTTTCAATCATTTTTATATAATTACTCATGCAACTATCCTATTTGTTTTAATTTTACTCTTTATCATTGCTTCCATTATATTATATTATTTTCTTAAATTTTAAAATTTTTTATGCTAAATATGTATTTGAGAAGTGATAAAAATTTTAATGTAAAGAAAATAAAATTAAAATAGATAAATTAAATATATGGATAATAGTATACAGATGATTAAAAAATAGTATAATTGCATAAGAACTAGACAAATAATTAAAAATTAAGATAATTATGAAAAGTGAAAATTTTTAAATTTGAAAATTTTTTCACGTGAACAAACACCTATGTAAATTGTTCATTCACAAATTTTATATACTCTCACATTTCAAACACACCTTCATTACCAGGGACGCGCCCTGGTGGTCAGCGTCGTTGCCCTGTGTCATTGCGGGCGCTGGTTCGATTCGGCTGTGGAGCAGCAACGTCGTTTGTGGGAGCAAAAGTGTGGTCTCCCGTTTAATTCATGGGAGCAAAGTGGTCTCCCGTTTAATTGTTGGAAGCTGTGTCTTCCTGTTTACTTTGTGGAGCGGTGTTTCTAAATTTGTTAGAATGTCTCTGATTTTCAGTGTAATATGTGTTGAGATGTATGTAAATATCTCCCCATCAGGGAAAAAAAAACACACACACCTTCATTAAGATGGGCCCACTTGTAAAAGTCCAGGTAATTGTAAAACTCATTGTACGGGTGCAGTCAGCGCAATACATTGAATGGCAGTACGTACACACTCGAAACGGAGTAACCGGCACGGCTTTGGCTTATTTCTCTGTATCACCTGCGGTCAAATGATTTTCTAGAAACGTGCCCATTTGTAACATGGTCAATGCCGTTGTTTACGGAGCCCGATATACTGCGCCCGTCAACATGCAGCGTTTCATACTCCTGAGAGTTTATATTTATTTTTTTAAATTTATTTAAAATTTTTTTTATAAAAATGTTAATATAAGTATATTTAATATGCGTATAAGTTTTTATCATTTTTTAAGTATTTTAGATATTTATTTTTTATTTTTGAAAATCAGTAGCATTTTTTAAAAATCAATATCACTGATTTTCAAAAATAAAAAATAAATATGTAAAATACTCTAAAAATGATAAAAATTTATACGTATGTTAAATATACTTAGATTAATACTGTTTATGTGAAATTTTCAAAAAAAAAAAAAAAAAAAATAGATATAAGCTCCCGGAGCCGGAATGCTGAAGCACGCGATCGGGCTCCGTTGTTTACAAGGTGGGCTAGGTAGTTGCCTGGCTAGTCCTACCAGGCGCGTGGGGCGTGGTCCTGACGGCAGCGCGTATGCTAATGCTCGTGTACTTGCATATAAGTATCCTTTTGTTTGGGAACGGGACATTTTTTATTTCAACAACCTGATTATTGTCCATCCAAAAGGCAGTAGCTTTGTTATCCCACTCATCGAGTTTACCTTCATCAGGTATCTAATGATCTGAAGTGGGTCACACGATAAAAAAAAGAATAAAAAGATTAAGGGTGTGTTTGTTTAAGATAAAAAAGTGTCAACTGAAACTTTTCAATCTAAAACTTTTCACTTTCCATAATTACTCTATTTTTTAATTATTTTTTCACATTTTTTTATACAAACTACCCTACTTTTCAATCATTTCTACA
>JAXCLR010000001.1:59820252-59845182 GCA_035584095.1 Annona squamosa
AAATTGTAAGAATGTCTCAGAATTTAATTGTAATATCAGTTGAGATTGTATTGTATGAATACTCATCAAAAAAAAAAGAGGCATGATTATATACAATATATTGTATGTATGCTTAAGTTGTAAAATTCATATTTTATTTTATTTTTGATTTTTCTTCATAAATATATTTTCCTAAGTATATTTAATTTATATACCAAGCTTTGTTATTTTACGTTACTTTTATATATGTATTTTTAATTTTTGAAAATGAAGTTTTTAAAGAGTGAAAAATAACCTATATGCCTCATGATTTTCAAAAATGAAAAATAAATATGTAGAAGTATTGTAAAATGGCAGAACTTGGTATATGAATTAAATATACTTAGGAAAACAAGTTTATAAAGAAAACAAATTAAAAAATGAAATAAAAATGAATATTTTAATTTAAGCATATATACAAAATATTGTATGTAATCATGCCTCCTCAAAAATAATGTTAGACATTTTTTCCCATAAAAAATAATGTTAGACATTTATAACCTACAAGCGTCTAACTGAATTTTGATGCACTGGACTCGAAAACAACATCATCGCCACATAATTCATACATACTTATAGACATACTTCGTGATAGGTTCATGATAGCATGGTGCCGGCAACGTGTGCATATTTACAAATATATATAAATTATGTAAGCAAATAAGAAAATTTGAATGTGGGTATATTTGTAAATTACTTAATATCATGGCTTTTAAGATTGTGAGGACTCCAATTCAATACATGTTTCTTGGATACATACAACTATTTTGAGAATTTTTATTTAGAAAATTTCTATTTTCATTTTTATGTGGGCTCACTTCTAACCTTATATATATATATTTTACAATTTAAAGTTTTCACCCTTATTTAATGACAAATAAGAGTCAAAATTGTTAATTTTTGAAGGTATAAAATATACAAAAATTTTGGAAATAGTAATTTTAGATAAAGATTATAAGTGAGCTCATACAAAAATGAAAAAAGAGATTTTTTAAAATGAAAAAGCTTCATACACTTATGTGTATCATGGGACTCAGCTTGCAAATATATATAGCCTATTGTCCCGAAATAATTTAAGGCTTCGTTTGAATTGATGTGCATGAGAAAGAAGGAGATCTAAGCTAGCTATATATATTGATGTCACATGTAATTTTTACAAATTTAACTCATTACAATTTTTGTATTTTATTTATTTCAAGGAGTATATAAAAGAGACAAACTACCATAATTTAGCAAGGAAAATACAACTCCTACAATATAATAAGGAAGATAATGTAACCCTCACAATTAAATCAAGAGGACACAGTTTGAAACGGGACCATTGCGTAAGGATACAAAGCCCCTGGCTACCTGTGCTGGTCTTTGGTGGCACTGGCCATATATATTGAGATTATCAGAATATATGCTTTAATAAAAAAAATTCTACTTATTATTTTCAATTATTTTAAAATTTTTATCACGTTTCTCGCCATAAAAAAGTGAAGGCGCGGATCTCCATCTTAATTTTCTTTACTCCTTGAAATTTTTTTAATGAAAAAAAGGAAGAGTAGGTCTGGACTCTGGACCCCGGAGCGTGCGGTGGCTGCTGTTCAAATTGTACGAACTTTCAAGACGCTCATTAAATGATGCCAATTTGCAAGGAGGAGTGGTTCATGTTGCTTGGGTCGTTGTCATCTCTCTATGGAAACCCTTTTCGTGCAAGCCCCGCATTAATTACGCACACAAAAACTGGCACATTCACGTGGCAGCATCTCAGTCACCGACCCCACGAATTTTGTCCGAAATTTCTACACTAAAGACTATTCTCATCCTTGTAGTGGGGTTGTAGTGGGGTGGTAACGGATTAGGTTTGATAGGTTGGATTTTAATTTTAATTTTAATTCATTTAAAATATCTTGATTTTAATCTGTTTATTAAGCTATTTAAAAAACTTCAATCGTAACTCATTTATAACTCATTTAATAAATGAGTTGATGAGTTGTTAACAAGTTGTATAGTAGACGACCTAAAGGCTTAGACTTTGGTAGACTATGATTTTGTAGAGAGAAGTGTGAAAGTAATTTCAGTATAGGGGAAATAGAAATAAGACAGTAACTGGAAAATAAAATTATGGAGACAATGAGAAAATGAAAATTAGGTGACGGGAGGAATGCTTAACAGGAGAAAATCACCAAGGGATTTACATTTATATATATAACTTTAATGAGTTAAACGAGTTACTAAATGGATTAGTGGGTTATAAAATTTCAACCCTAATCCGTTTACTTAATTAAATGGTTGAACAGGTTGACGGATCATAATTCGTTTATTCAAAAATTCTAACCTAAATATATTTATAAATGAGTTGAATAGGTAGATTAACGGGTTAATCATGATCATTAACACCTATAGTTTTAGATGAAACCAATAAAATGGAAAAAAGAAAACACCACTTCATTTATTGGAACAATTTATCTTTTTATGAATTATTTTTACACAATATTTTTGTTACAATTTATGCCCAATTTACTTTATAATTTTCATTTTAAAACTCTACACAAAATAAGAATTTTACCAACAAAGTTATGTCCATGTTGATATTTACTAAAACCATTTAGATTTTTACGTAGTTGCTAAAGAATCCAATTTGGTGCTTCCGTAATTATTAAGTGTTTGACAGTTGCATAATGTTTAAGAATGAAATGGAATGGATTTTGAAAAGTGAGAATTTGGTACAATATAACAGGAATAAAGTATGAATTGATAGTATGGTTACTCGAAAATTATTAAAAAACCGGAGTAAAAATGGAAAAAATAAAACAATTAAGTAATTAATGACCGTCGCTTTCCCATTATATTGCATTCCTTACATTTGTACTTTGCCAAAAACGTTCTACGTAACTGACAACAAATCTATGCGTAGACCAGACCGAACCCCAAAACCAATCGAATATTGAATTTTTGAAGCGTTTTGTATTAGACAATGAAAATGATAGATATTGAAGATAATCGTTTAGATTACAACAACAAAATTTTGTTTTAGCTTTTGTAAATTTTGTCACAGTTGACCTAACACGTTTCACCACAGAAAATGAGAAAACTCCGTTTTTTTTTGCCAGTATTCTATGCTTATTTCATTGACAACAAAAATTACATCAATTTTGTTGCTGAAAGAGATGGCATGTAACGATTTGTTTCTACTTTTGTTGCTAAAAAAAATTTCTTAGAGTGTGTAACATGCAACAATTTATGACTATTAAAGAATTAATTGGGTGAGCGAGAAGGGAGATTGATCGTTTGGATGCTTTGGGGGTCCTTAATAACTAAAAACTCATTGAATTACTTTATATTAAAATCTTAAGTAGCTCGCCAAATAAATTGATTTCATAACTAAACAGATATTATTAAAAAATAATGAACGCCTGACTCTCTGGCGATTTTAATTTGTGATTATTTTTAATCAAAAATTACTTTTTTTCTCCTTTTCTACGAATCAGGTGTGTTTTAGTTAGATCCAATCCAACCACCATTCCCAATACTAAATTAGGACATTAAAAATACTTCAACTTTTATTACTTCCAACTCCACTATTGTAGAAGATCTAAGCATCATTTTAATTGTTAAGAACAATAAAAATATTTCCAATTGAATGTGCAGGTGGACCTCAACTTTCAAGAGGCACGTTTTTTGGAATAACTGATGAATTTTATCTTGTCGTATTTTTTTAATTTTAGGTCGCTTCTTCCTTTTCCAGGTCACAGAACCATTTTATATAAAAATTAAAACAACAAAGCCAGACATAAAAAAGAGTTATATATGGAATGATTTAGACCAATGGCTACCAGTTGACCTGAGAATGTTGAAGAACGACATAAAGGTAGAGCTAAAAATGCTTGACAATGATAGACTTTAGGAGTAGAATCAGGGAAAAAAATAAGGAGGGTCCGTATAAGACGATGTATTAAAAAACAGGCCTTTTAATAAAAAGTAAAAAGAAAGAACTGGTATTAGAAAATAGGTCTTTTAATAAAAATAAAAAGAAATAATTGAACATATTGATGGTAATGAAAAATGTATGTGATATTAAGATTATAACATAGAAGACATTAGTGTTACATGAATCTCCAAGTACAGCAATGCACATATTGTTATTTTCTTGGGGGCATGCAATGATGGTAAAATTTAGCATACTTTTAAAATATTTTTCGAAAATTTCAAAATTCGAGGGTTCCAATTTCCCGTCAACTCCGCGCAAATCCGCATCCGCCCATGTCTCAAAAGACATGTAAATAAATAGCTAATTATATTTGTAGATGGAGTAAATAATTAATATTATTATAATTAAGATTCATGCATTCTGAAGACCAACTGCAAGTATAAGTATAAATGGTAGGTTAACATATAATCAGCAAGTAGAAATATTCGCACTTTTTCTTTGACATTTCTTGATATATAAGATAAGATCTTATCTTGGCCAACGTACAGTATTCATAAATATTGCATTGCATGAGAAACAGAGATGGCTAATCAATTAATTCCTCCACAATAATAATAACAAAAGAAATCCCTCCAACGGTGATCATGAATGATTGCTGAAATAGTGAAAAAATTCAAGAAGAAATTCGTGTTCAACGTTTTGCAATTTTGCTTCTTGAAAGCATCACTTACGCATAAAGCAGAGAGGAATTTTTCCCACACATTTTATAATTAGCTGGTAGTTATCTAATCTTGCAGTTGAGAATAGAATCAAGCACGGATATGGTGACGTTGCCTTTAATTTGGCAATGGAAGATCTTCAAGATATATACAATACATATTAACGCAGCAACTGGAAGTGTACTTTTAAATATTGCTAATAATTGAGAAGTGGTTATTAGATATGTACTTGGATTTGGAAGAGGTCTCTCTCATTTACGCTTTGAAACTTTGCGTGGACTTCAAAAAATGTCGTTGAAATATCAATGCATTCGTATCGCATGCATCACGCCATTAATTATTATACCATGCCTAGATTTTTCCCACGTATATATTTGATGTAACACACACGTGTATATGAAAATGTTTCAGTGCATGCGGCTGAACCTGCAATCTATGCGTTGTGGACCCCACTTGATCATGAATGGAAAATTCACCCCATTCATTGTATTGAGAATTATTTATTTTGTTAGGATATTAATTTTTATTCAAATTTAACATGTATATGATCCCCATCTTAAAATAGTGTAAAATTAATGTAATAAAATAGTTTAACGTAAATATCAAGTTTAAAGCAGTATTTTTAACATCTAAACTATCTAAAGCATGATTTATATATGGATAAATGATTATATAAAGTTTTATTACAATCTAATATGTATATGACTCATTTTACAGCGGACTCCGCACATGATTGGATCCCATAAATATATAATACACCGAGCACAATGATAACACATAAGGCAATGGTGGCTGCTGTGCGTGGAACCAAATCTCATTGTGTGAGATTCTTGGTCTCATTGTAGATTAGCAGCAGTGGTTTACCCATTGATAATTGGAAGCTTGTAGTCTCTTCCGCTAATATTCGTGAGCTTATGGTCTCCTTTTGGAAAATTTATAAGAATTACCTTAAAGTTTGATTATAATATGAGCCGAGATGTAATGCAAATTTATACTAATAAAAAATATATTGTAGATACTTCAAGGGTGACTTGTAGAGGTTATCAATCATATGTTTTATTATTTTTATTTTTGTAGATATGTTTATTCAGATATATTTAATCTACAATTCAAGTTTTACCATTTTTAATATGTTTATATATTTATTTATTTATTTTTGAACGCGGAGGCGCCTGTAAAATTACCATACTTTCCTTGTATTTAAAAGTAAAAGTATATTCCCTCCATATTGAGTGAATCCACTAACCCTCAATCTTCCAACATCATGCTACTGGAATTAGAAGTGGAGAGTGACTCATTTATCCTAATTAGCTTTTTAAATGAAAACCTTCTCATTTTGTCGACTGTGGGCATTCTTACTTGGGAAGAGATCTACAATTCTGATGTTGCTTTTCAGTTTCAGTCCATCAAATTCATTCACAAGCCTCAAACAGAAAATGATGCTGCCCATCTGCTAGCAGGAAGCTGTAACTTAGTCATGGGTTGGTAGTCCACTTCCTGCTATTGTTAACTAGTTGTACATTTGGATTTAACACATAAGAACTAATTTATCAAAAAATAAAAATATATAAATATATGTAAAATAGTAAAACTTAAATTAAAATTAAATACGCATAAATAAATACGTTTATAAAAATAAAAAATTGGTTAAATAGCCGGAAGCAGCTAGGGCGCAACTGGCCACACCCGATCTCACCCCTCCACACACACATACGTAGCTTGCTTGCAAATGTGTGCTGGTGGTAGTTAGAGATTACTCCAATATTAATTAGTTAATTATATTCTGGGAACTGCTTAGTGATTCCTCTCAAGCCTTGACGTTCATTGCAAAGTTAGGGCCTCAATAGAGAGCTAAGTAACAGGGAATGAAATGGCCTGAGTAGGATGCACTTATCAATATTAATATTTTTATTTTTATTAATGCTACCTAATTTTCATTTGGGATCAAAAACGTATGGTGCATTGATGGAGGGCAGGCTGGAAAATAGGTGTTGCATACTAATGATATATAAACTGATTGGACGCCCAACATGTACAACTTTTACTCGTGATTTTAATTTTAAAACTAATTGATTCAAGAATCTGGAGCGTAAAATATTAAAAAACATTTTAAAAACAAATTTAGAAAATATTTTGTTTTAGGATTAATTATGCTCTAAATTGCTAATAAAATATCATTTTATTTTACCAGTAATGATATTTTGGTGGGAAGATCTACTCTATCAGTTGACGCGTATAAAATAATGGGATTCGTTTTCTTCTCGGGTTACATGGAAGCAATATCGTGTAACACCTTCTTTTTTTAGAATATTAATTATTTATGTAAAATTGAATTAATTTATTGTATTTAACATAATTTCTTTAGTTAAAATATCAAGTTTTATAGAATCAAGTATGGGCCTCACATTTGCTTAAAAATTAATACATTCATATATAAATTGAGAAAAATGCTTATCTTCATTTGTATATGTATTAGAATATAATAATACTTTAAAGAGTTATTTATCTGCATAGTAGTAATATTTTTATAGTTTAGATGTTGAAAATTTTTTTAGCATTATATTATTTTATTATATTGATTTCACCTATTTATAGATAGGACTCATATATAGTAATACTAAACAAATGAGAAGATGTTTATGATAATATAAATGATGTTAGATATGATAGGTAAAATAGATTTTTTTTTTTTTATCAATCATCAAGATATTAAAAAGGGAGAGATACATAGAAGAGGGGTGTATAGAATTAGAGCCCTAAAATAATTAAGTACATTTATAACTGCTTTAGTTTTTAAAATTTTTATTGAGTTTAATTTTTTACCATTTAAAGAAATTTTTGAACACTACGTTTAATTTTTATTAAAACTAAAATTTACCATGCATAATTAAACTTTTAATTATTTATCATATTAATATTTGTTAAAATTTTATTTAATTGCTTAAACATTTAAGAAGAAGGAACTTCAATTCTTTCTCCTATCTTAATATTTCAATATCACGCCACCAAAAGTGTATCCTATTGGTGACTCATGCTGGCCATTATTGGCCTGTTATGACTTCAACTCTCTCTTTTCCTATTTAGGTAGTGTGAGAGTTTTTTTTTTGTTTATTCTCTTTGGTGGAGATATTTGCTGTTTTTTCTTATGTAGGGTGTTATTGAACATTTTTCTTCATTGTGTGAGGGTTACAAATGTAGTTAAATATAATAGGAGTTGTTATGATGTATATAAATTACCATAAAAAAATTTCAGTATCACTGCCGTCAAAAAGAATTTCAGTATCACAGTTGCGCAAAATGCAACATAGCAATTTTGGCGGCCATTATCTGGATTTTATGGAATATTCTCTAGCCTATTTGTCCTGAGTTGTTTATCACTCATCAGCCAATAACCTCTAGTCAAATAGAACAAGCACGTGCCAATCCATCAAAACTTTTGTTTTCTTTTTTCAACAAAAACCCACTATATATAATGATCGAATCATTACAAACTATATTTTTCTGTTATATTTAATTTCTAATTGCCATAAAATTATAATTTATTCAAATAGATTTTAATAGGCTTATGTATATGAGACAAAGAGGTCAACGCTCGAGGGCATGTATGCATGAGCTACGTAGCTGATTTGTGGAAGATCAGATGCGTCATGAAAAGCCTGCCAACCGACAACTGCCAACTGTTCCTTGTTCCATCCGCATTATTGTTTTGTAGAAAGCTGTTTGGATCGGTCTCTTTACACAAATAGCAAAGCTGCAGCCTGCAGAAAAAAAAAAAAAAAAAAAAAAACCCACAAACTAGAATGTCATTAAAGGAAGTTTTAACATCCAAATTCAGATTTGCAACAAGATGTTAAGAATTTTCCTTGAGCTAGGTTCACTTTAAAACAAAAATTTAAGTTTCTTTGCTAAAAATCCCAGCCATTAAATTATTTGATCGGAAATTATAATATTTTGAGCAATCTCATGAATTTATATTTATTAGGATGATTTTATGAATGAATTGGATTCACCGCAAGTATCATGATTTCAACTGAGAGGTTCTAAATTTGGAACTCGCTCCACTGTAGTGGACGCTATTATTGAAGTTATCTTATTTGAAAATTTATATAGGCATAAAATTAGAAAATTTTAAAAGTGATAGTGTTATTATATACTAAAAAAAGTTAAGCCTGAAATCGATCTGAAAGTGGGTGATTGGATATTACACCACTTAACCAATTTCACCCTTCCAGATAAATGACTCCATACCATAATTTATATTTTCAACACGATTTCTGATTTATTAGAATTAGTGTGATGCATATAAGTGTTTAATCAAAGTAATTTTGCTTACCCTATAGTATTTATTATCCTTTGTTTAGCTAAGATATTAAATTACATCCAAATCAAAGATGTGTATGATCAACAATTCAACATTTGATTAAAAATATTTATTTATGTATAAATTATGAAAAAACCTTAGATCTATTTATATATATAAGAATATAAAAATTCTTTATAAAATTATTTATTCATATTCTAATCATATTTTAAGTGGCTTAGATCTCGAAAATACAATTTTAAGATTGTTACTTAACATTTAACCATTTCAGAATGTTGATTTTAAATATTTGTTGATGAGGCCATGTATATTGATGTAATCAGTCTATTTCTCCAATCTTCAAGATGTATACGCACACACGCACACATAGATGTAAGAGTATAAAGCTATACAAATTAATGGGCTCCAACTGAAAATTGGAATTTTTGTATCAAGAAAATTAAATTTTTGAATGCATTACCTTCATTTGCAGTTCGAATTTATTTTATTTTATTTATTGTGGGGCTTATTTGAACACACAATTGTCTCCCACGTAGTATGCTCCAATTAAGGAAAGACCTAACCAGGGATGTGACCTTACAACGGTTGGTCGTTGAAATATATTGCTTTAATTAATAAAAATGCTTGAGCATGCGCCTTTGTTGCTTGTGCTTCATGATTCACCTGGGTACAACTCGATCGGGTTAATGACAAATGATTTACCTCAATCCTAACCACAATTCTAGTTGTAAAATTTAAAATTTAATTTTAATCTTCATTATAAAACTTAAACTCTAATCTCTTTATAAAACTTAAACTCTAACCTTATTTATTTAAATTAAGTTCATATTAAAATTGAGTTGATAAATTTTTGTTCAAGCTGAGGATAACAAATGTAAAATTTCATGTGAATATAAATGAATAAGTCATCAAAATATGAAAATAATAATGCATAGCTCAGGTAGATTTAAGAAAAGTATATTTATTTATTATATTTTATTTTTTGGGCTTTTTCTAAATATACCCATTATGTTTGACTTTAATTCCAAATATACCCACTATGGGTGTCTTTGGCAATGAGTATAAAATGTCATTTTAAAACTTTTCAATATAAAATTTTTCACTCTTTATAACTACTATAGTTAAAAATTTTTTTTTTTACATTTTCCTATACAACTACACTACTTTTCAATAATTTCTACATAATTACCTATACAACTAACCTATCTATTTTAACTTTATTCTTTTTACTTTTCATCATTACTCCTATCATATCACATCATTTGACAACTTTTCCTCTTAAAAATTTTTCACCAAATGTTTTATTTATTCCCAAACACACCCTATGTTTCTAAAATATCAAATATACCCACCATGTTTATAGTTAATATGTGTGAATTAACGCCGTTAGTTAACATGTGAAATTAATAATATGTCTGTTAAATTTTGGACATAATTGAAAAAATGAATGTCGTAGCTCACCAAAGCCCTAATTGCACATGAGGTTTAAATTTGGAGAGTCTTAATTTTATTTTCTTTCTATTTTATTTCATTTTTTATTGTTTTATAATAGGGGTACTTGAGCACTTACAAAAATTAAACTAATGATTTTTAACAAAATGATCATTTTTGGGATTAATTACAAATTTAGTAAGTATAACTGAGATTTTAAAAACGTAGTAGGTATATTTGGAATTAGAGTCAATTGTAGTAAGTATATTTGGAAAAAGCCCTTATTTTTTCAAAAAACTAAAAAGAAAACCAACAAATGTAAAAGTAAATAATATAAATATAAATGATAGTATAAATAATAATTACATATAATATAATTTCATAATGACAAATATCTATATAGCCATAAATATAAATGATATAAAATGCAAAAATATTATTCAGATTTTGCATGTGAAATATATTTTATATTAGATCTAAATAAAAAAACTAGGATTGGATTCCTCATATTTGCTTAAGCGTTTAAATTAGAGTGGAAGACAGGGTCGAGTCGACCTGTGACTCGACTCACCCCGCCACAATTTTACAGAAGGTCGAGATAAGGATTTTGATCGGTAGGGTGGGTTAGGATTTTAGAATCGTATTTCAATTCTAAGCGGCGAGATGACCATGTCCCAACTCACAATGTGTAAATTATTTTTATAAATTATATGAATTATATAAATGTTGTTTTGTTGAATAAATACATTTAAATTTGTGATTTATTAATGTGAATATAATTTATATTTAACTTTGTAATTTGTTTATATTAATAAATTTTTATTTCTTAATTGCATATATGTTGTTTAAGTTATCTCATTCACATATTTATCAATGAAATAAAATATATTATAGATATTATTTATATTATTTTGCAGTTTAACAGTTTTAATTGTAATTCAGAATTTACATTAAAATCCTTTTTAAGGTAGATACACATGTTTATCAAGGTTAAGCTGTAAGCAAAATTACTAATGCTTTGTTATGACAATTGTGTTTTACTCATTAGAAAGTAAAATGTTGAATAATTTAACCTTTAAATTTATCATAGATACGAGTTTATATTGATATATATATATATTTTTAAACTTTGATCCACTTTTTTTCAACCGGTCTTGTTGTCTTGAGACTTATTAAAGAAATATGAGGGTTAGACAGACCTTGTCCAAACTCAATATAAAAAGTAGGGTCAAATATGTTTTTTAAAATGTGAGTTTAAACATGAGTTTTAAACTGTAAGGTCAGGATTGTGCATTCCTTAATCATCTTCAACTTGCATTGATTTTCACAAAGCAATATTAGGTCAAGATCGACCTAACCCTAACACTATTTTAAAAAACTTATCTGACCATATATTTTATATCCGATTAAGACACGATTGACTCAACCTCAATTTTATTTTAATAGGTCTTGGGTTATATGGTTAACAATGTGAGTTGAAAATACATCAAATTGATAGTTATAAAATTTTATAGATCTATCAAATATAAAACTATATTTAAGTTCAATTTATAAGTTAAATTTTTTTAAATATTATTAAATAGTAAAAGTAAATTATTAAATAAGGATCGTGTAACAAATTCATTAAAATAGATACATTTTAATTTAAAATTTGGGTCAATATTGAATTTTTCAAAAATTTAAGTACTAATTTGATTTAAAATTTTATTTATATCAAAATTATATATTAAGTATTATAAATTATAATTTTAAAAATTCATTTCTAGTTGGTCGATCATTAAGAAGGTAAAAATTCTTAAGAATTAGAATAAAATAAATAAATAAGCTTATATTTTTTAAAAAAATGGATATGCACAAGCTTGGCTAGGATATGGTTGACCCTCAACATTTTTTTTAAAGATAAAATACATTTTTTATGCCTTATTAAGAAACCATTTTTATTTTTCTCTAAAAAAATGTAAAAATGGAAAAAATAAAGTACACCCTATGCTATATCATTCACAAATCATTGTCTTTACAAAAGGTAATCCAAAATACTATCTAACCGCTTTCATGCCAAGAATAATTTCGGTATAAGCCGGGAGAGGCAAACTTAGTTTATGCACAATTTCACCTCAAGTCATGAATATATTGATTTTTAAATTGGTAAAAACAGGTCAGGTTAGGTTTGCACGAGCCATAACCCTAAACTGGATATAAATATATACGACACCGTTTCTATGTAACTAGGTTACGTAGAATCAGACCTATATAATCCCTTCAAAATCTAAAATTTTGATCTTTAATGGAAAATCCAATCTATTTATTGTATTTAACATCATTTGCTTATCGAAGAGACCAAGTTTCATCCCAATCAAACGTGTTTATGGTTCACATTTATTCAAATATATATATATATATATATATTCATGTGTAAATTATGAAAAACGCTTATATCTATTTATACATATATTAGAATATAGTATTACATTATAGAACCATTTATTCACGTAGAAATGATATTTTGGATGGTTTAGATATTAAAAATACTACTTTAAAAATGATATTTTAACATTTTTCATATCTACACATAAATATTTACATTTTTTAACAAATGTGACCCATAAATATATTTGATTGGGATGAAACTGATAACTCGTGAAAATGCGAGTTGTCATGGCCCATTTCAGACTATTTTTGCGTGTTAGTCCAAGGGATTAGACTTACTTTACATCAATTTAGCTGAATTTTTACTTGTTTTGCATTTTAGGAGCATCATTATGTAGTTTTATCCATTTTTAGTATAAATTAGGCAATTTTTAGTCTATTTATTTAGTTCATTCACTTTTTGCAGGAAGGACGGATAATTATAGGCATGCTAGTGAGTCAATTTTATAGAACAGAGCTAAGTAAAGAGGCAAGTAAGCTAGCGCCCAGGCGCCACCCTACATGCCTTAGCCAAAGTTTCCAACACCTCACACAGCAGAATTGCTTCCAGAGAGTTGGTGCATAGGTGCCACTTCACTAGTATCCAAACGAGTCTAGAAGAGTTTTCAGGTTAATAAGCTTCCAGGGAGTTGGCGCCTAAGTGCCAAGACATCAGTTTTTAGAACATTTTAGAAGGTTTTTAAGTTACTCAATACACAGAGAGTTGGCACCTAGGCGCCACAACGCATCCTACGCACGGGTTTCTGCACATGTGTTGCGTAGGCTAACTAATATAAATAGAAACCTAAGGATTCATGCGAGAGGGAAGAGAGCTGACAGAATAGACACCTAGAGAAGGAAAAAAACTCGTTTGAAGTGCGGATTGAAGAGAAGATTCAACCTCGTTAGTGGAAACTTCCGAAGATCCAGTTTTCTCTATATCTTTCTATTTTCTTTTCTCTGTTTTTCTGGATACTTACAATATGGATGTAAAGGATTTTGATATTATGTCTTTGAGCTAAACTTCCTTTAGATGGATAATTAGGATGAATTGATATCTAACTATATTGTATTGGTTCTTTAAGATTCAGTAATGAATATTTAATTTTTATATTATTGTGCATTGTGGATTTACCCTCGCATATGATGTTTAATGCTTTTTACAAGGTTAGTTGCCTTGTAAGATGATTTAATTGCACGATTAATTCTTAGAAAAGAAAAATCTCTGCTAGATCCATGTGTAGGGCATAGGTTTCCTCTTTGCTAAGGTGAGTTGTTTAATAGATAGGAATATACCGTTAAACCCTATGTAGTCATGCACGAGTTATGAATTTATCAATTCCACTTTATTTAATGACATGGGAACATAACAATTGAATATAGTGTGATTCGTTTTATTTGTGTTGGAAGACATATATAAAGATTATTAAACTTGGACTAGTAAATCCCTCCATAATCTAATGAAAAGGAACCAATGCGATATGGTTTAGATTCAAAGATTCTGAACTATCTATCTGTCATCCCCAATTGATAACTCTTTTTTAGTATTCTAATTATTTTGTGAAATTCTTTTCTATTTTCTTATTGCATTTGATAGCTTAGTTTTAAGTTTGAAATTCTTACTCATCGAAAGCAATTAAACTGATTAATAATTCTAGTTAGATCATATCCTCGAGGGAACGATACTTTACTCACTCTTTATTACTTGATTGACACGTATACTTGCGTTAAAATGAACATTTTAATTAGACATATATGTAGCTTGTCAGAAACTTGATCTCCTAGATAAATAAATGATTTTAAATACAATAAATGAACTAGATTTTCTATCAAAGATCAAAATCTTAGATTTTGAAGGGATTATATGGATTTGCTTTTATGCAACCCGGTTACGTAGAAGTGGAGCTCATATATATATATATATATATATAAAGAGAGAGATTTTCATGTGCAGCACCACTACACCGAAATTTTGGTGCAGTGGCACTAAAATGGGCTCCACATAATGATAAAATCATAATCTACACCACCCATTGTATTTAGAATAATGTATTTTATTATCATATCAATTTTCATCCCAATCGGATATGTGTACGGGCCCCATCTGAAAATAATACAAATTCAACGTAATAAAAATAGTTTAATGTAAATAACAACTTTAAAATGCTTTTTTCAACATATAAATTATTTGTCATAAAATTTATATATGGATAAATTATTATATAAAGTTTCATTATATTTTAATACGTGCAGGGCCTATTTTTGAGCAAATGTACCACTATTTCGCCACTGCACCGAAACAACTCTATATATATATGTATAAAATATTCAAGTGCAGTATTACTGAAATGGGCCCCATATGATCATCAAATCATAATCAACTCTACTCATTGTATTTAGAATCATATATTCTTTTACCATACCAATTTTCATCTTAATCAGATATGTATATGGGTTCCATCTGAAAATGGTACAAATTAATATAATAAAATAATTTAATGTAAATAACAACTTTAAAGTAGTTTTTTAAACATATAAATCATTTGCTATAAAATTTATATATGGATAAATGATTGTATAAAGTTTTATTACATTCTAATATGTGTGAGGCTCACTTTTGATCAAATGTACCGTTGTTCGGCTGCACTGGAACAGCTCCCTATGCATATATATGTATGTATGTATGTATATATATATATATAAGAGGAATATTCAGGTGCAGCGGTGTTGCACCGGAAATTCCAGTGTAGCATAGCTGAAATAGGCCCCGCATGATGATAAAATCATAATAAACTTCACCTATTGTATTTAGAATAATATATTCTATTACCATAACAATTTTCATCCCAATCGGATATGCGTACGGACCCCATCTGAAAATGGTATAAATTCAACATAATAAAATAGTTTGATGTAAATAATAACTTTAAAGTGGTTTTTTCAACATTTAAACCATTTGCTATAAAATTTATATATAGATAAATGATTGTATAAAATTTCATTATATTCTAATATGTGTGGAGTACACTTTTAGGCAAATGTACCCGAACTGCACCGGATATATATATATATATATTCATGTTCCACGGATTCCTCGGATTCGAGTTCATCCGGTGTGGGCCAATGATTTCCTTGGGTTTGGTGAGACCCGGCCCAAGCTTCATCTCCGACGACGTTGTGTTGCACTGCTGCTGTCGAAATTTCATTCGCTGCCACGGTTAGATGACTAGTATTGCCCCCACGCGATTGCGGAAAGTCAAATCAATCCCGCCATCCAAATCTCATTTTCGTTTTGCCTTGCTGATTCTTGGCAGAAAATAACAGTTTCTGATCCGTCCATTTCAAGCCAACTAATCAACGGTAACCACTTTATCAAAAAAAAAAAAAAAAAATCAAAGGTAACCACATCATTATTGGCAAAACTGGATTAATTGGATAACTTCATGCCAGTTTACAAAAGTAATACACGAGTTCTCACGTGTGTCGCAACTCCATTACAGACGCAAAATAATAATGATGATTTGTGAAATGATTAAATTTTTTTTTGCTAATTATTTGTTTCAGGTATGTTTAAATAAGAGGTATGATTATATACAATATATTATACATATGCTTAAGTTATAATATTCTTTTTTAATTTTAATTTTATCTATTTTTGTTTTTCTTCATAAGTATATTTTTTAAAGTGTATTTAATGTGCATACTAAGTTTTGAAAATTTACAATACTTTTACATTTTTATTTTTATTTTTAAAATTATCAATTTTTGGGGCATATAAGTCATTTTCATCTCTTAAAAAACTTGATTTTAAAAATAAAAAATAAAAGTGTAAAAGTATTATAAAATAGTAAAACTTTGTATATGGATTAAATATACTTATGAAAACATGTTTATCAAGAAAAAATCAAAAATAAATAAAATAAAATTAAAAATAATATTGTAACTTAAGCATATGTACAATATATTGTATATAATCATGTCTCTTTAAATAATGTACCTAATTTGATGGAAAATGTTTTAAAGGAGAAGTGTTTGCGAAATAGATCTTGGAATTTTTCCTATTTATTTTTAGACCGCCCACAATTTGCGCGCAATCATTTGAAAATTTAAAGGAGTTGATTCGTTTAAGTACTGAATGGATAAAATTTTAAAATCTCAAATATTTATTATGTTTAAAAATATGAATTAACTGAAGGTTTCGGTGGGCTAACTAATTAAATCCCTTGAACATCAATTCGATAATACATTCTTAGCTAATTAAACATGCAAGGTAAACGTTACAAATTATAAAATATTACAAAATACACTCTGATATCCATGTGTGTGACAATTCAAGCATGAAATGCGTTGAATCTTATCTTGAATTATTCTAGAAAAGTTAGACAACCATATTTAACTCATTTTAGCTCTATATTTGTCTTCATCTTCTATTATACTGATTTGGTTCCAGTTAAAGAAATTTTTTGTGCCCGTGGTGCATGTGTGGCCTAGGCTTTATATATATAAGATTTGATCCTGTGCAGACAAACTTTACTGTGATACATAAAATCCATTGTAAAATGGGCTCTATACATATTAAATTGCAATGAAATTTTGTATAATCATTTATTTATATAAAAATCATACTTTAGATAACTTAGATGTTGAAAATACTACTTTAAACTTGATATTTACGTTAAATTATTTTATTACGTTGATTTTATACTATTTTAAGATGGAGACCATTAGCATGTTGAATTCAAATGAAAATTAGTATACTACTGAAGTGAACAATTTTAAATAATATGGGTAGGGTGAATTTTCCATTCATATTCAAGTGGGGCTCACGGTGGAATATATATATGTGTGTGTATATATATATATATATAGGAACTAATGAAATAATTAAAAGGGATATGCTAGGATATATACATATAATGATGTATAAATTATGAAAAATATTTAGATCTATTCATAGATACATTAAAATGTTAGGATATTTTATAAAATCATTTATCTATAGAAGAATAATGGTATATTTAAAAGTGATATATAATCTAAACAATTCTATTACTTTAATTTTACACTTTTTTTTATGAAGATCAAGCATGTATCTGTTTTTAACAACATTTGGTTTCTAGTTAAATAAACAATACTAATTGTAATGGGTAGGTGGATTTCCAAACAGGCCTATTTATCTATAGTGCACCTCAGCTAGGGTGTAACATGATACACTCTAATATGGAACCTGACTATATACGACGACATCGATGCCTTTTTTAGTTTTTTGATTTTTTCATAAATGTGTTTCCTAAATGTATTTAACCAATGCATAAGGTTTTACAATTTTATATATTTATCCTTTTATTTTAAAAATCATTCATTTAAGGGGTATTTAACTCATTCCCCTTTAAAAAACTGGTTTTCAGAAATAAAAAATAAATATATAAAAATATTTTAAATTAGTAAAACTTGGTATCTAGATTAAATATACCTAAATTTTTTTAAAATAAAAAATAATAAAAAAGGCAACACATATAAAGGCACATGCGATGCCATAGCATACAATCATGATGGCCCTAGTATATAAGGATAATCGATAATAAAAAAGATTATGAAATTATCGGAAAAGAAATATGAAAATTACGGGTACCCTCCAAAAGAATCGGTGGCTTGCACACATAGTTCGTGACCTTCTTGCGATATTGGCAGTCAACATAGGTTAGCGTGTCTTTTTCCTTGACGTGTGGATGGTTGGAACTTTTTTTTTTGATGGAAACTTAGAAGGTACTCGTTCACATGTTCCCAACCCATCAATCAATTCTATCAAGCGATGTCGGGGCAGGATTTGTACACTGGTCCTTCGGAAAATACCCTCATCTAAATAACGGATATTAATTTGGTCCTTCGGTGGACTCCCAACACGGCAAACCTAACCTTAGAATATGGGTAATTAGCAAATATACCTACTTAATTTAATCAAGTTGATAATATTTTCCATTTAGTTTAAAAAATTATAAGATATATTCACATAGTTTGATCATAATTGCAAATATATTCATATTGTAATAACGCTGGATATTATACCGTTATGACGTAAGTATATTTGCAAAAACTAAATATACATACTTAATTTTTAAAATTACAAATATATTTACATAGTTTACATATATTTGCAAATATACCCATGTGTGAGGGTGCGGTAATGACATAAGTATATTTGCAATTATGGTCAAATTATGCAAGGTTAGTTGCAATTTCTAAAACTACATGAGATATTTGCAATTATGGTTAAATTAATTTATGTATTTGTAAATTACCCACAAAATATTGACATTAATCTTTTTTTAAAAACCAACCCGACTATAATTGTTCACATAATACTTAATAAGGTTGGGTTTAGGTTAAAAAATAAATTGCAAATTATGAATAAAAAGATTTTTGGGGTTGTTTTCATTTAACTTTCCATCCTACTTCAAATTTTCAAAATTTATCCTATAGCTATTGATTTCGTGAAAGTGCATTAATGCATTTGGTTTGCAAAAATACACTTATAGGCATTAGGATTTAGGATTTTTGTTGGAATTTAAATTTGGGTTGTCATCATCATCAACCATTTCTAACTTAGATCGAGTTGGGTGCATGGATTCTATTGTGACATTCTTGACTATTTGAGACTAAAATTTCAGTAATTTTTAGTATTTTGATATCTTGTTTAATTGCTTCTATTCATATTTTACAACTTGTCGACCTTAATATTCTCACTTCTATGATACTCATTCTATGTCTATGTTTTTTAACTACATAATATTTTGCCCCGTAAAGCATAGATGATTTAACCACAGTCATATAAAATTTTTTAAAATTTAATTAGGACTCAATGATCAGATAAAATTCCTAACACACATTGTCTTTTCTTCCATATTGCTTAAATTCTATGTTTATTTTTTTCTACTTGATATGAAATCTTAATTAGTTTCTTATCAGGTGTTCGCTATTATTAAAATTGCAATTTATATATTCAATTTTTGTGTAACTAATTTTAAACCGGTTAATCTAATAAATTTTTTTAAAACTATTAGATTTTAAAGCATCTTTCCACTAATTCAATTTTAAACATTCTCTTTCTCTAATTTCATATAGTAAAACACTGTTATACGCAAATACAATGTACCAAGGTACTTCTTCTTATTTACATCTAGTAATTTAATCTATCACTAAAATAAAAGAGTAAGGACTCAAGGCTAAGCCTTGATGTAAAATACTATTATTTTACTCATGATCTTCAAATTTGTTACGGCTCACTCATATATATTTTTAGTAACATCAATGCTTCTGTTATTAATTTATTTATTTTTCATCACTTGTCATATTAACTTTCTTAGAATTCAATCATATACTTTTTTCAAATCAATAAGAATCGTGTATCAGTTCCTCTTCTTCTTTATATACTTACCGAATAGTTGTCTAAGAAATAACATAACCGCAATAGTTGATCTTCCTAGATAAAACAAAATTGATTTTCAAAGATATTAGTTTCTTGTCTTAATTTATGTTTAGTTATTTTTTCCACAACTTCATAGTATGAATCATAAGTTTAACTATAATTAAAAATATACTCACATAGTTTAAAAATTATAAATAATCCAATATAATTGTACCATAATTATAAATAAATTCAAGTTTTGACGGCGTTGTTATTGTACCAATACAACATGAGTCCAAGTTTTTACAGCGTTGTTACATTACTAATACGACATGAATATATTTGGAAAGATATGCAAATTATGTGAGTATATTTGTAAAAACTATGTGAGTATATTCATAATTTCGAATATACCAACATCGTGACTATGAAGGAACGGTATCATGATGATGTGAGTATGTTTACAATTATAGTCAAATTACGTAAGGTTATTTGCAATTTTTAAAATTATGTGGATATATATATATATGGGTATAGTTGCAAATTACCCTTTAAATTTTAACCCGTAAAGTTTAATGCACTTGTCGTTAATATATATCAAGTAGGACATGATTTAAAGAAATAATTATATGCTTTGATCATGACGGGTACGCAACAAAATCGAGGAAAATTTGATGATGAGTGTGCAAAAAAAATTCATAAATTAAAACGTTTGTTGTAAAATCCACCCCTATTTTTTTTATTTTAATTTTGTTTTGCTTAAGTATTTTATGTCAACTATAGCGTGCAAAGCACCAAACATATTCTTTCACCACGAAAATAAAACCAAAAAGAACGTATGCATGTGAGGAATGAGGAATACGTGGGCATGCTCAGGCCATAGGATGGTTCACATAATTTAATAAAACTAAAATCGGTTGGGGTTAAAGCGGGTTGCCAATCCCTTGACCCAAATATACTAGATTTAGAAATCCATCTCATCTTGCTAGTCAACCATTTTTCTCATGTCTCCAGCCCAACCCGTTTGGATTTGTGCACCTGGTTGAAACCAACTCATTTATGTTGCAATTTCCTGTTGCATTTTCTATGGTTTAAAACGAAAAAGAATCCTTCTCATTTTTTTAGTACAATCTTACGTCTCATCATTTTATATATTATAGTCAGACACCATGAAGGCGTCAAAGCTCTCATCTTATCTAGGAGACAATAAGTTCCCATTTATCTACTCAGAAGACTATAAGCTCCCACTCCTTTCACAGGGAAATTCAAACTCACAACGCTTGACATTTGGGCCAGCGTCTTGAACAATCTGCCTAAAGTAGGTTGTCAAAATCTTTTCCTTTTATTATCCAGTTTTCAAAGGCCTCTTTATGCCCACGTAATTAAGGGTACTTTTGAAGGCCTTCGATCTTTTATAATTAAGAGTACTTATCTTCTTGGAATGTACATTCACAGAAATAGAAAAATGGAGAAATTACAACTCTCTCAGCAGAAATATATTTAAAAGGTTTTCAAACTTTTTGATATGCTTGATTCCAAACCTGTTAGCATTCTATTTGCTGCACATTTTAAATTGTTGGCGAAGATGTCACCATAATCAAATGAAGAGATAGAGTACATCGTATCATGTTCTCTATTCTAGTGCGGTTAGAAGTATCATGTATGCAATAGTTTGTACTCATCTTGATATTGCACATGTTGTTAGTGTACTTAGCAGATACATATTGTTCTGGTAAAGAACATTGGAATGTAGTTAAAAGAATTCTTCGATGTTCGTGTGGTAATTCAGATGTATTTTTTAATTTTGGGAGAACTAATGATGCATTGAAATCACAAACTAATGATGCATTGAAAGGTAATGTTGACTCAAATTATGCCGATAATCTTGACAAAAGAAAGTCACTTTTGGCATATGTGTTCTCTAATGGTGGTTGTGCTATTAGTTAGAAAGTCACTTTGCAACATGTTGTTGTTTTGTCTATTACAGAAGCAGAGCTTATGACATTGACTGAAGGTGTCAAAGAAACTTTATGATTAACAGACTTAATGAGTGAACTCAATCCGAGTCAGAAAAAGTTATTGTTTACTGTAATAGTTAAAGCACTGTGCATCTAAGTAAAGATCATATGTATCTTGAAGGAACACAATACATTTTTGTTAGGTACTACTTTATTAGCGATGTTGTTGAACATGGTTATATTCAAGTGAAGAAAATTACTACCACAAATAACCCAGCAGATATGTTAACAAAGTCTCTTCTTGGTACTAAGTTTAAGCATTGTTCGAACTTGGTTGGTGCTTTAAGTTTGTGAGCAGTAGTTCATGGTGAAGGTGGAGAATCTAACCTGTTTTAAAGTTACTTGAATCCAAGTCAAGGTGGAGATTTGCCAGAAAATATAGTGACTTAACATTTAAGCCTCAACCACACAGAAATTGCTTTACGCCAGATTCTTTTTTATGCAAATCAAATTGCATTAAACTACATATTACACAGCCCATCCAAGTAGCCTTATATGCGGTCTTAGCTCTCCTTTTAGTGTTATAAATAAAGGATTACTCCTAGGTATTAGGTGTGAATTTTTTAAGTTCTCTCGTATACTCCTTAGTGAGGTTTGGTCTTTTTGAAAGTTTTTTTGTAGGGTATATGGGATATTGGATTTAAGAGTTTCTTTTTGAGAGTTTTCCGTCTCTTGTAATATTTTTTGATAGTGAATTTTCTTCTCTTTCGCCCGTGGTTTTTCCATTCATATTAAAAGATTTTCCATGTAAATTTGCATTTACTTTATTTCTTTTTCTTTTATTTTTTACTTTACTTTGTTGTTCTGTAGAATTATTTCTTAATATATATAATTTATAATAATATGAATGAGTAGGAATCTTTAGAATTATTGATTACAAAACTTTTTAAAAAATTAATTTTTTATACATAGGCTAAATAAATAGTCTTACACACAATGCATGAATTGGACATAAAAAAAAAAATTTTAAATGAAGGAATTGCATAATACGTCCGATTGTATAAGAGAATTCCCTTGTCGATATTGACATGTGGGGGGCTGAACCTATCACTTCTGGACGTAAGTTAGACAACTTACCTCCTTTTGATTTTTTGTAAATAGGTGGGTCTGCTTTAAAATTAGTTATGTATATAATTGAATTGTGTTGACATTTTTTAAAATTTGAAAATAAACGGTCATATACATTATGATGTATTTTACGATATAATTTACGTTATTTTTACTTTCTTGATTTTTCTTTATAAATATATTTTCCTAAGTTCATTTAATCTATATACCAAGTTTTGTTATTTTACAATACTTTTACATTTTTATTTTGATTTTAAAAAAATCATCAATTTGAGGGGCATTTATGTCAATTTTCACCTCTTAAAAACTTGATTTTAAAAAATAAAAAATAAAAAAAATAAACTATTGTAAAATGACAAAACTAGATATATAGATTGAGTACATTTAAAATATACATATTTATCAATTAAAAGTTAAAAATATAACTAATTATAAACATAAATGAATAATATATTTTTGGTTAAAATACATTATGATGTACATAATTGAGCTCTTTCATATTATGACTACATATGGGGGTGTAATTTGGATCATGTAGATTTGGTTCAGTGTTGATCTTACTGCTGCCTTATTTTATGTTAGGTCGATTCTAAGTCTACCCTATTCCATTTTCAAGGTTGGATCAATTTCGGTTTCGGTTTCAAATTGATTCTTTAAAATTATTTTTATATTCTATTTGAAAATATAATTTTATTGCAAGTCTTACTTAAAATCTATAATTAATATGATAATAAACTTTAATTTTGAAATATATTTATTAAATTTACTAAATAATAAATAAATTAAAAAGTTTCTATATATTTAAATAATATATTTACGTCTTTCATAATAAAAGATATTTCATAAAATATATATTAGTAATTCGGGTTTGTTTTAGGTACCAAAATTTTGAAAACCACCCTACCCTAATTAAAAAGGTATATTTCTTTTATTTGAAACTTATTTTATCTCATGGGTATAAAAATAGGAAGGTACCCTACCCATTTTAAGGTATCCAATGGGTCCAGTCACACTCTTATCTAAGTTGCGTCCCCATTTATAGAGATTGTGAAAGAGGTCTTACTTAAAATTTTCTTATTATTGCTTCGACTCATATTCCCAAATTGACATTTAGTTGGTTTAAGTGGCAAGGAGCTCGGTTCCTTTACCTAAGGTATTAGATTAATGTAGCACCCGCCGGGAGCGCTACGATGGGTTCGGAATGGGTTTTCTGGACCTTAGAGATGTGGATCGTGGTGGGTAGCAACTTGGGCTTAGATTTCCTGCATTCACATTGGGTAAAATAAGTTAGGCCTCACAGTTTTTAGAAAAACAGGCATATGGGCGCTTTCTCGAGATTTTGGCGGTATGACGGCTAAGACGGGGCGTTAGCTCAAACACGCACACAAGAAGAATAAAGAAAATGGAGTCGCCACCGATCTTTAGAGGGAGATCGGCCCCTATTTAGAGAAATAAAGGCTCTAGTAATACAGAGAGCGAGTTCCGGCCTTCGAGTTGAAGCAAATATGGAGAAATCTGCCAACCCGAGGCGGTTTACACGGCGTAAAAGGGGAAAATAAAAAGAGTTTAAGAGAACGGGAGAGATGGAAAGGGGAAAATGGGAAGAGAGGCGTGGAGCGCGTAGAGCA
>JAXCLR010000001.1:59845282-59862002 GCA_035584095.1 Annona squamosa
TGCTTGAACTTCCTTTTGTGTCTTGAATTTGCTTGGACTTGTAATCCATTTCAATTTATCCATATTTGGGCCCAACGATGGGGTGTCAACAATTAAGTCCTGCGAAAAACGAAAATAGCTACTGGGAGGAGTTATCCCTTGTTGGGATGGACCTGGAATTCACAAGCGTTAGGAGAGCTTATCCCTTATGCAACGGACCCAGCATGACCTAGAGATCAAAAGTTATTGCATAAAAAAGAAAACTCATATTCCCCCAAAATGGATCCCCATCTGGTAAGTTGACGAAATTTTATACATGTATTGAGATGGTAAGCCCCATTAATATATAAGCTAGGATGATTTCTTATGAGATAGCGAAGGCTGTTGTACATACACAAACGGAGTACCTGTGATGTCCAAATCTTGATGGGTAGAGGAATTAATTCCGACTTGTCGGGATATTGTTTTCGATGTCAGTCCGGTCAGCAGTTTCAGATGTACATTATTTCCTTTCGATATCAGTCACGTCAGCAGTGTTGAACGTATGTTATTTCCCATACACTAATAACAATCAACTGTTTAGATAATAGTTGTGAGAGAGAGAGGGAGTAGTGTTGAGATGAATAAGCAGTAAAATTAATGCTCATGTATATACATAAGAATTTATTTAAGTACATTCAGATGGTACCATAATTATAATGTAGTGTATACATTATGAAGTTTATTTGACTACGGATAAAAAATCTGCTTCACACATTGTATTTAGAATTAACTATTTTATCAAGAGTGTGGGGTGTATGAAGAAAAAGCAGACAGACGGCATTGATAATTTTAAGGGAAAAGTCAGCTGGACCAACCACCATCGCTCTCATCACAAAAATTGAAAAGGAATTGAGCATTATTCGATCGTATATGGGCATGAATGTCCAGCCACCATTATCCGAGCAGTAATATATAATTCATGAGCATGCTATGCAGCAGCTGGCTGGCCATGCCATTCAATTCCTCCCAAACTGAAAATGAATCCACGGTATGGCTGTTTCTTGCCGCCACCAAATGCGTACGACATGCATTACTCCGCCCGAAAACAATGTCTCAGCTTCATACGTGTGCCTGTTCTGATTCCTTTGCAAGAATGCTACCATTGACGGTTACACTCCTGCGAAAATTTTAATTAAAAGGAACTCACCGTAGGTACGTGCATACCACTGGTCCTACCATCATTACTCAATGGCACAAGCTGATCCACGTAGAAAGCACCGACACTTTCCGCTAGTTATTTTTGTCTAGATAAGTACACGTTTTTTTTTTAAAGGTCAATTGCCAAAGAATTCAGTGTCCTCAAATGTAAGGCGTGTCTTCATTTTTAAAGACAGTCTTTCAATTTGTAAGATAAGTTGTTTTTAATTTTGCAATTTCTTATATTTTTAATATAATTTTCCTTATTCTCGATATACATCATTGCATTTTTAAACCCATTTTCCATCCCATTTAAGCCTCTTTTATCCTTTCTAACATGCGCCTAATCCAAAGTATTTAAGAAAACCTTACCAGATGTGAAGAGATGACATTTTCAATGTTTACTTTTTTAAAAATAACATTTCAATTTTCAATATAGTTTCCTAATTTTTAATATTTTTAATAATATATTTTTCATTCTCAACGTCCATCATCAGGTGTTGTTCTACTTCTCCCTCCCATTCAAGTAACACTTTGGTATTATCCTAAGCAAAAGTAGCAATAATACACTTTATGCATGTATTTATGGGAATTCCAACGCAATCGGATGCATTGAAATTCCAACGCATTTAATTAGAACTTTTATTTTTTAATAGTTTTAAAATTTTTAAATAAAACTCTTAATCTAAGTATATTTAATCTACAAATTAAGTATTAAAATTTTTGAAAATATGTATATGTTTTTCATTTTTAAAAATATGAATTTTAGTACTTGTTAAATGACTAAATACACTTATTTTCAAAAATCAAAAAAGTATACACAAATTTTCAAAAATAAATATGTAAGTTAAATATACCTAAATTATGAGTTTCATAAAAAAAATAAAAAAATATTTAAAAAATACAATTTCTAGTCGGATACATCGAAATTCCAATGCATCCACTTGCATAGAAACAAAACTTGCACGTGAACCATGAAGTGACATGATCTTATTTCTGATGAGCATCAGCGAGACATGAATCATCGGCCGCCACTTTGGGTTTCTTCAGTATTTATCCCCGTTTTGTTCTCTCACTGTCCATTTACAAAACAGAAATTCTTTTATCTAATTACTTTTATAAATAATTTTTATGAATAAGACGAACAAATAATCTATGTAATAAATTTTGTGACTAATGATAAAATTTTCAGGAGCAAAATGCGCACAACCTGAATAATGGAATGTATCAAATTAAACTTACTCTCACGACTATTTAAAGACCGCCAAAGTTTGTTAATTTTTTTCAACCCATATCAGCCCATTTATTTGATTTTATAATTGTAAGATTTACTTAAAATGTGTTTAGGAATTAATAAAACTTTAAAAATTTTAGGTGAAGAATTTTCGAGGTAAACAAAAACCCTATAATATATTCTACCGAATTGGGGGATGCAACTTAGGTAAAATGAGAATGAAAAATTATCCATGCACTAAAGTAGAGTAGAAGAATATTCATAGTAAGATAAGTTACATACGATGGATACTCAAAACCCAACAGACACTAGTGCGTGGTATCCAAGATTAGCATGTCATTTCAAATACTACAATTGTTATTTTAGTAATTTAAATTCATTGGCGACTGTTGTTTTTAATTAATTAACTATTGTATTTTTATATTTAGTTACATTTTAAGCTCTATTCATAGGCATTGTTTGGTAACAGACGCGAATGGGAAATTTCGGATAAGTAGTGGGAATTCGGCACGGCAGTGGCGTGGAAGCGTGCGACTGCTCCCTATCAATATTTCTTTTCACTTTTATTCCTACATTCTAATCATTTTTTCTACCAAATTTATACAAAAAACCTATTTATTCTAACTATACCTCTATAATTTCCTATCAATTACACATTTTTCAAGATATTCTCTTTCTCATTTTATATAATCCCACAATTTTACACCTTACTGAACGGCCCCATATTTGATTTTGTTACTATAGATTTAAAGTATCTATATTTTAGATGAATAATTTTGTTAGACAAAGATAAACAAATAATTAGCTTAGCTCACTTCAAAATTATATTTAAAATATTTTTTATTTTTCTTCATATACTTGTTTAACTAAATGTATTTAATATATAAACTAAATTTTACCATTTTTAGATATGTATATATTTTTTAAATGTTAAAAAAATAAAAATATTTTAAATAAATTTTCGAGGTGGACTAAGCGAGCTGTTTGCTTAACCCAGGATAACAGGATCACTTTTCGTTATTTTTATAGTCTAATAAAAAAAATTATGAACTATTTTCAAATTCTTGTCAATGGTTGTTATATAGAATATGCCACAAATTATTAACAACTAATTTTTCGAAATCAAAGTTTTTGTAGTGGATGAGCAACATAAGGTAAATAAAAACTAATGAGGTAAAAGAATATGACTTTTGGTGATGCTTAAATGCACCATATGTGCACTATGTGCAAATATTCATTTTTAATATTTTTTGAAATTTTTTAACATAACGAATGATCTAAGTGTGTTTAACATGTATATTAATTTTTACCATCTTTGGAGATTTATAAATATTTTTTAGATTTTTAAAATCAATGGAATTTTAGTAATTTTTAAATTACTAAAAGCGCCACTGATTTTAAAAAATCCAAAAAAATTATAAATCTCTAAAGATGGTAAAAATTGATATATATATTAAACACATTTAGACCAATAGTTTTGTAAAAAAAATTTTAAAAGTTTTAAAATATGAATGTTTGCACCCAAATGCATTGAGACTATTGTGTCGTGGAATTTCAATTCGGAAAAGGCGAGCTTTGTCTTCCACTCTTTGAAGTGACGTGTATGTGGATTATGGTCACACATACTACTTCCGAGAAAATTGAAAAGAAAAATGTACTAATAATTGAGTTATAAGATAAGAGTGTAAAGAAGCAGATTTATAATCTACCTATATTTATTTTTTTAGGGTAGGTTTGGGAATAACAAGAAGTTTTTGTGACAAAACTTGTCAATATAAAATTTTTTTCCTCTCTAATAATTATTCTATTTTAAATTATTTTTTCATAACTACCTTATTGTTCACCTGTTTCTATATAATTATCTGTATAACTAATATATTTTTTTTAACTTTATTCTTCTTAGTCTTTATTATTACCTTTGTCATGTAATATTATTTTTTCTTTCAAAAATTTTTACAAGCATCCTAAAATACGAGCAACGATCTTTTCAAATCGTTTTAAAATCCAACAATTTCAAACCTGTTCAAAAATATATTTTTTTGAAAATAATTTAAAATGACATAAATATCCGTGCATTTAAAAATTCAAAATAAATATATATCTAAAAATAGTAAAATTTAGTTTATAAACTAAATATAACCAGATTAATATGTTTATAAAAAACTTTAAAAAATAAAAAAAATATTTTTGGACGGCCTGAAATCGCACACCGGTCCGAAAAGATCAATGGATAAGCGAAAATCCGTACTCTCCCTCGAAAGGATGCCGCTGGCGCTGCCACTATTCTTCGAAATTGAAAACGAATTCAGCGTACGGCCGGACGTAATTCAATGTGTGGGGATCTTCGTGTCCGGCTCTGTCGCCCAATCCTCGCTGAAAAATACAAACATGGGTATTTTTTCTTTTCTTTTCTTTTTTTTTAAAAAGAAAACTGTTGCAAAAGAATTCTTTATTTTTTTAGGAAAATGAAGAAATGGTTCATCCATCTTTAGACTTAAGATGAGCAGCTCAGATCAGCATAAACAGTTTTTGGGAAAAAAATGTATGAGGAAATTCTTTTAAATAGCAATTAAAAGCCATCAAATCTATTAAGTCACTACAAAAAATTAGTTAAATTCTAAATATACTTACAAGTTTTGCTCTTAATTTTACATATATCAATCATATTTTAATAATTTTAAATATACCTAATCAATCTATCTAAAATCTCATTCATAGCTGCATCCCTATTGTGATGAAAAATATGTCCAAATTCTAATTATAATTTTAAGTTAAAAATTCACATACAAGCAACTTTTATTACTTTATTACAACTTCAGCAACCATAGATCACATTTTTAGTTACAGGGTATATTGAGGGATGTGGCTACAACTGAAATTTTAGGTAACCTGTGGGAGTAAATTTAAAATTATTAAAACATAATAGGCATATTTAAAATTAATAGCAAAAGTTATAAGCCTATGTGGGATTTGTGCTAAAAATATATATCTGCTTATAAATTTTATTTGCAATATGAAATTAACACTATGGTTAATGGATATCACACTCAACTCTCTCAACCAAATATAATAAAAAACTTATCCCTATAAAATCAATTTTGATCTTAACAATGCTATTATAATGATATAAGTGTATAAACGTATGCTTTAGAGTTAGGTACGTTAAAAATTTTCTTAGAAAGTAAGAGAACAATGCAATATATGATTATGATTACAGAAAATAGAATTAAAATAGATAAGAAAAATCTATGAAAAATGTGAAAAATAATTGGAATGTTGAAACGACTATAAAAAGTAGATTAGGTAGTAAATAATTGGAATTAGGTTCATTAGATATTTTTATTTGTGATAATTACAGAAATTAATGTTATGTTGAGATAATAGGAGTATCTACGCAAGTGAATTGTGTCATCTAAATTTTATTAAGGTGATTGACATCAATGTGTGATCCATGGTTCAAATCGGGGCTGAAGCCTTTGCCTCCATTCAGAACAAAAAAATATATATATACAATTTAATTTTTAAAATTTATTTATGAAAGTTAACTTAATAATCTAAATATTGAAATAAAGATGTACAATCCTTTTTATAAGATAAATAATAATATTTAGTATCATACAAGTTATTGAAATGTTCCGAAATCTATGTTGAATTCCCTGTGATTTTCAACAAAAAGTTTAAGAATAACGCCCCGAGGTTGACCAGTTGATAAGTATATGTACTTGGCTGCTGCTGAATGTCTCCGGGAAGAGTTTCAAATAGTTATATGAACAATAATAACATCGATATTTTACATCTGCATGCTGGGATGTAGCTGGTATTTAGTTTGGTCTTTGTGTTAGTTGGTCTTGTTTACTTGTTATGAGATGAGCGTTGTTTTCTGTCGATGCATGTACAGGGAAACATTTGGGGACTCCAATGGGCAAGGTGAAGTGGGATTTGGTGAGGAACCATACATCCTTCTTATTCTTCCACAAATTATTTAATAATTTAATATTTCGGTTTTTTACAACTTTACTTGTACATTTCAATTATTTTTATTCTAATTATTTTATTTATTCTAATTTTGGCCTTATCATTTTATATCAAACATACAATTCTCAAATTCTTTCTTTTTTCATTACTCACCTTATCCCAAAGTCTCACTAAAATCCACCTGATTAGATGCCACCAAGCAATTATCTAGTTTCCAATGGAACAATAAAAAAACATACGCTAAATAATTTTGTTACGTTGTTTCATCACTTTACTAAATGGAGTTTATACAAATTTTTGAGTTGAATAAAACTTTATGTCCTAATTAAACAAGTAATTTTAAATACAATGTGTGGCTTAATTTTGATTTGATTATCAAGATAACTCAAAAATGGGATGAATGCACCAAGATCTTCAGTGTATAGGTCGACGCACCTTAGAAGCATTTTTAATAATAATTGATATATATTGATAGAGATATATCACTTTTTGTTTGCCTTTTCCAGCGCCAGACTACATGAGTGGATGGAACGAATTGGAGGATAAGGGTGAGGTCTTGACATCCCATGTCGATTTCTGGGACTTCGATTATATGCTCTCGGAAGCATGCAGCGCTGCATGCTCCCGGGCGCATACACATTTTTTATATAAATTTTTTTTTACAATATTGTTAATCTACGTGTATTAAGATGCGTATAAATTTTTACCACTTTTGGAGTATTTTAGATATTTATTTTTGATTTTTGAAAATCAGTGGCATTTTTAGATGATTTAAAATTACTAAAATGACACTGATTTTTAAAAATCAAAAATAAATATTTAACTCTAAAAATAATAAAAATTAATATATATGTTAAATACACCTAGATAATAATCTTATAAAAAAAATTTAAAATAAATAAAAATAAATAAGTATATGCGTCCTAAACATTGAAACTCAATGCTATGGGAGCATTGGATCACGCTCCTGACTTTCCTGATGCCAGTTGCTGCGACTTGGTATTGAAAAGAGCTAATCGGCACTGAAAAAAGGTCTTCCGTTTAAATCTTGATTGGACGTTGATCGGTTTGAGGACAAGGGTCAATTGGTGTAGTGCCCCGCAGAATTCGAGGCCCTGAGGTATTTGCAAGCTTGTGAATGGGCAGAAGTAGTATTTTATCAGGGTGAAGAGCAGGTTTTAAAATATTACACAATAGCCACCGAGGTTGCAGCTTAGCTGGATGGCATTGTAGCCTTTGTGTCAGTAGACCGAAATTCGAATCAGCAGAGGCAGCATTTGTCCCCCACGTATTGGGGTAGTCATTGTCTCTCTTTTGTATTACAAGTGCTGTATTTTATTGTTTTGGGTAAAAATAAATTTTTTTAATACATACCTTAATATTGAATGAATAAGCTTGACCAAAGAAGTTCAACAAGATGAAGACTACTGTGTTTATTATGGAAAATAAGTTGGGATTGTTATGCTGTGCACCCGGGTGCACTTAATTTTAGTGCATCTAAATATATTTAACATGTGTATCGAATTTTATTATTTTATGAGATTTATAGATATTTTATTTTTAAAGTATGTGACAGTTTTGGTAATTTAAAATTACTAAAATATCACAGGTTTTAAAAATCCAACAAAACATTTATAAATCTTCAAAAATAGTAAAAATTGATACATATGTTAAATATATTTGGATTAATAACTGTATAAAAAATTAAAAAAAAATTAAATACACTTAGATACACTGAGCCTAAGCGCACTTTAGGCATACTCTATAAGTTGAGCCAAACAAACTTTTAGTTCTACTTCCAATAAGCTTTATTTGGTAACACATTCCTGTAAACATGAAACACTTTGATCGATAAATAAAAACAAAATGACAAATCAGAATAGCTTACACTTATCCTTTAAATGCCTCTTATATCTCCAATCAAAACACTTTGATAATGCTCCCATCACACCATATCAACATTTTTGAAACACATAAAGAATTCAACTTTTTAGATCCATCGTGTATATTAGAATATAATAATATTTTATACAATTATTTATCAACATAGTAGTAATATTTTAGATAGTTTAGATGTTAAAAATACTATTTAAAAATTGATATTTGGCATTAAATTATTTTTTACATTTATAGATAAGGCTCATATATAGTCATACTAAGTTATTGAAAAAGTTTTAATAATAATATAAATGATGCTAAATATAATAGACAAAATGAATTTTTCATTAACCATCTAGATATTAAAAATGGACAGTCTTTTATATAAGAAAAATTTCATAGAAGTATTCCTAAATTTGCAAGAACCAAAATTAGAGAGCAAAATTAGAGCTTATGGATCCAAAAACCCATCCACATTTAAAGCTAAAAAGCATAATCACACCGCATGGAAATTAATGCGGTTTGGTAGCTAATGGACAATACTCAACACGCCATTATTTGGAAATTGATGACCCAGACAGGTGTTCTTGATCCATTACCGTCTTGAGTTGGAAGACGTGTGCATGAGAGCAACAAACATTAACTAATATTTGCCAACAGGAGTGTCCCCGGTTAGTATCGACATTTTACGCCATCAGGCATGCGTGGGATTGATTCTACCCAAGCGTTGTTAGAAAGCAAGGTGTCTCCTCAAAATATAGATCGGAGCTTGACGTAGCCTTTTTTTAAAATTTGTAAGAATAGTTTAGAGCTTTAATGTGACAGATATTAAGATGGTTATAAATATATACAAAATTGGAAAAAAAAAACATTAACTTATATTTGATTATTGGATCGAAAATTCCACATGTTTGCTCATTTCTTTGTTATTGTCTTCGTGTGGCTCCTAGCTTGCCCAATGCAACATGACCAGATCCATCCATCCCCGGATTCCCGGGAATAACTTTCTCTAATATATTTACCATGTGTAATGCCCAAGCAAAAAAGGCTTTTAATTAATTAAAGGACGGTCCTGTTTCTTGTCGGTGTGATTTATTCTCGCTGATATTACATACGTCAGTCTTCTTTTTTGACACTCTGGCGGAATTCTTTATGCAAGATTTTCCATTAAGGAAATCTGCTGTCCACAAAGAAATATTCTTATCACAATGTTGTTCTTGGAAACCCATAATATACATATAATTTTATAGGTTCATTATCCTCTCCTATATGGCCTCCCGTATTAGACGCAATATAGATAGCCAATTTTTGTAATTTTTAAAACTAAATACATATCTAGCTGGCCCCACTTATATCTTCTGGTGAAATTCAGTTAATTTAGTATTTTAAATAGATGTATTAGAAATCAAAATAAAATACAAAATAAAATTTTAAAATTTCCAGATTTCACCCGAAGTAAGACACTGGGGGAGTCAGCATGTGCCTAATTTTTAAAAAATTTTAAATTCTGATTTTTGGTTAAACATCATTTCTGTTACACAAAGTTCTAATTTATTTTGGTAAATTAAGAATTTTTTTAAAAAATTTTGATCGCAAATGCTTTGTTGCAATTGTGTTACGACTTTCTTTAAAAAAATAAAATTGTGTTAAAACTTATGACAACCAAATAGAAAATTTTTATGCAATAAGCGAATTGGTTTGGGCCGTTACATGAAAATTGAGTAGCTAAAATATATTAAAGGCAACAAAACCTTTCTTTGCTTTTGGTTGCTAAGAATATAACTTTTTTTTAGTGATTTAGGTAGTAGATCATCTATTTTGTTTTAGATGGGAGTAGATCATCTAATTTTAAAATGTTAATAAATGGAGTGTCGATTTCCTGCAGCCACAATTTTTTACTTTTGATAAATATACGAGTCTTATCTATATATCTTTCTTCTTGTGAAATTTGATGATTTTTAAAAATTATGTAGTATTTTATTTTAATTTTTAAAAATAAACGAAAAGAGTATATATATATATATATACACATGCACTGCTCTCTTTCGTTCATGTTAAAAAATTAAACATAAAATGCCTAACGAATTTCTAAATTCGATGGAATTTATAAGAAAAAAGATATAGGTATGATTCGCATGTTTGTATATATATAGGTATGTCCAGGCGCAATGTGCTCGGCGACAGGACATCGGCATCCTACTAAAATTTAACATTAACTTTTTACTCTTACAATACAATTTTGGAGATATGACGGGTTATTTAAATATTTTAGAACATTTTGAGATTTAGAGGACTTGTTTAGCAAAGATGCAGACTACAAGAACTCTTGCTTCCGAACACAGAGAAAGAGATGGATGGATGTAATGGGTTTCGGGTTTTATGGAACAATTGCCTACCATTGCAAGCATGCTTGCCTGCCCCCATTTCTTAATTTGAGGGGGTTGAACTACGCGTCCAAGAAATGAGGTAGGGGTCAACCATTCGTACGAAAAGCAAGTGAAATTAGGAAATAAATAGCTAGTCTAATCTCGACCCCACATATTGCTGTCCACCTGTTGTTAGAAAAAGGACATCCAGGCATCCCACGTGCATGCATTGACAGCGTGTATTTATATATTCGTTTAATTTTTAATCCTTCGTGCGTGTGTACCTAATGAGGCTTGACGATCCACATCATATTAGTCTCCATACAGCTACCTGCCCTTTTTTTAAAAAAAAAAAAAAAACATTTTTTTTCAAATCTACAGTATTCATTATACTTGTCTACCTACATTTATTTATAATTCCAAAAATCACATATATTAAAAAATTTTATACACTAAGTAGTATTTGAAAGGAAAATTTTTTTTGAACTATTTCTATATGTAATTATGTTAGTTTATAGCCATGTTTCGGATAATTCACAATAACATAATTGTAAATATATTAATATAATTTCACAAATTGTAAATAATTCTGACATGGTTTGACTATAAGTGCGAATATACCCATGTAATTATGTCCGTATATTTGCAAAAGTTAAATAGACTAATTTAATTTTTGAAATTGTAAATATAACTACATAATTTGCCAATTTTTGCAAATATACTCACGTTGTGATGTTGCAATAACAGCGTCATACAGTATACTTATATTTATAATTATAATCAAATTATGTGAAGTTATTTGTAGTTTCTGAAATTATTAAATATAATTACAATTATGATCAAACTATGTAAATATATTTGCAAATCATCCTCATTTTTCGCATCTTTGTATATAGTTAATAACCAATCTATCTTAATTTTATTCTCTTTACTCCTAATTATTTCTTCTATTATATTAAATTATTATCTACTTTATTCAAAAAATTTCCATCAGTGTTTTCTTGCTGAACAAGTATATTCATATTTTTAAAAATTAATAGTTACACCTCCCGTAAGTGCAGTCGGTGGAGGGTGGGGTAGAAACCCCTTGTTTACACTTATAAAAAATTAATAGTCACATATTCACTTATAAAAGATAGTAATTTTTTGCAAAATGTAAACTAGATTGGTTATTAGCGTAATAAAATAAGTAGCGTGAAACAAAATAAATAATTCAGATTTAAAAATTTTAAACGAAAATAATGGACGATTACATGCAGCACGACGTGGACTGAGTCATTGCTCGAATTGGATTAGATATGGGAATTCATTTTTTATGATTTTACCTATTATATGTTAGTTAGTTTACTTTTCGTTATTTTTATATGTTTACTTCTTAAATTTTTTATTTTTAATTAATTTTTTATGAATAATATCTGTTAATAATTTTAAATCTTAATTTCAATTTCTCTCCTTCCGGTCAATGGCGCATGTTGGTTGCACATGGCTTGCACTGTCTTTTAAGGCTAGTCCATAGCGGCACTGTGCACAAAATTCCTTACCCTATTTTTCCTAGTTCATGCTCCAGATAGATGGGGTGAGTTAAATTGGTGTTGAAATTTTGATTGAGATTTAGGTTACAAATGCACTTTTCGCTTTTAGTTCTATAATTGAATGAATTATTTAAAATAAAATATAAAATCTTAAAGGTTTATCCATTAAATTACCAAGTAAAGGAAAATGAGGATGCCTTTTTAATTGGGTAGTGAATTTTTTTTTTTTCACTTGAAGGTTTTTTTTTTTTTTTTTTTGATTCAGGTGCTTAATTGATGTGCATAACCATTCAATAGAAGAATGGATAGATAACACTCAAATATTTCCTTAATTTAGGCTACGTGGAGCTAGTTTCATCAGTTCATGATGCTCTTAGTTTAAAGTTAATGATTTTGTAAGTCCCGCTTCACAAGACCTTCTATCAAGTTGGGCATATATATATTTTTGTTCTTTTTTATTTTTCATAAAACGTGTTATTTAAAGTTATTTAATTTATATACCAAATTTTTGGAGGTCTACAAATATTTTTATTGAAAACTTCTGAAGTTAAAATGACTTAATTACTCATAATTTTAGAATTCGAAAATCTCTAAAATTGTAAAAATTAGTATATAAATTAAATACAGCTAAAATAAAATATCGTATGAAAAACAATATATATAAATTAGGACAACTTCACAGGCGCACTTGTGAAGCCGACCTTACAGAGTCATTATAATTTAGCACGAACATAAAATCTATATGTAAGACTTATCTTGAGCGTAAGATCGAGCTATGACGAGCTAGAATTAGCATATCTAGATATCCTTACATACTCAAGCCTCTTTTTTTCTTTAAAAAAAAAAAAAAAAAAGGTTTGCAGACTGATACGAATCCGTCTATCAAGACGGACTCAAGCACCCGCTATTCTTGTGGACATTTTTAAAATCAGCAAGATTCCACTAAGGTAGGAGCAGATATCCTCTATTAATTGCAAATTTGCAATAGAACAAGACACAACAGAACAATCGACAGACATTATAGTTGCAGCTCAAATCAGGGCATTTCAGTGTAAGATCCCATCCCCATTACAACTTGCGATCCCAACCAACATCCCATTGCAAACCCCCGCGATTGCAACTGTCTTCCCTGTTCAGGTTGCCCGCGCTGGCGTGCCGCGTGCCTCAACCATCTGCTGCTGACGCCTTTCCTATCACATACCCTATAAATTTTGCAGCTGGCGTGCCTCGACCATCTGCTGATGACGCCTTTCCTGTCACATATCCTATAAATTTTGGTGGGTAAATCAGATTAATTGGTTCATCCCTAATTAAAATCCCGAACTTTTTAAAATAAGTAGCCGAAAAAACTATTTAGAATCGAGACAGATTTGGGACGGAGGCACCGGCTTACATTGCGAAGCCCATTCCCATTAACATTGGTCCATTGCAGTCCCCGAGCGGAGGTATATCAACTTTGAGTGGGTTGGGCGATATATAACACTTACTTCGTTTGTATTAGCTACCCAATTTGTGGGCTTTTAGCCCAGCTACTTCCATCATGGCTATCACCAGAGCGCAAAATTCGGTGGGAAGAAAAAGAAACTTTTTTTAAAAAAAAAACCATAAAAGAGACTATAACTGATGTAAATCATAGCAATTTCAGGATGGTGTTAGGTGATGGGATGAGAAAATTGGATAAGGAAGGAAGGTTATACATTGCAATGTAAGAAATTATATTAGAAATGAAAAACTAATATAAGAAATGTAAAAAAATAGATTATTATTTGTTGGGATAAGGAAAAAAAAAATGGAAATCAAAATTTTCATCCCATCCTTCCGTATCCTTAAAAATACCACATGTTAGTGAAGGGCTCCAAGAAATTATTTTAATCTTGTAGAAGATCCATCACCTCATATTAAATATTCAACCACCCCGCTTGTGTGTTTGGTACATGTTGGGGTGGATTTTATCACATTCGGGCTATCTTTTCTTGAGATGTCACCTGAACCAAATCAAATTGGGTTGGGTTTGACCAACCCAGCCTAATATTGGAAAAAATGGGGCGGGGGTTTGGTTGATTGATCAAAAACCTATATCACGCAATCCCGCCCGATTTACACTAAATTCTTTTTACAATATGGGGTTGCAAACTTTAATCCCAATCTATATTAGAATATTTCATTCGATATATAAAATCTCACAAACAAAAGTTTCTCATTCTATACTATAGAATCGTGCTTCATGGTTGCCAATTTGATGACCATTGTTTTCTATGGAGGACAATGATCCTCTACAACCTCCAGTACTTTATATATTTTTATTTTTTCAATTTAAAAGTGAACCCAAACGTATTTATTTTTTTGAATTTTTGTGTATATTTTTATAAAATTTTAAAAATAAAATGTTTTCACTCATCTCATACTCCCAAGCAAATGAAAAAGGTAAAAATTTTATAAAAATCTACCCAAAAGTGGTAAATTTTAGCATATAAAACTAAATATGCTTGAGCCTATATAAAAATGTATGATATTGTTACTTAGCTAAGTAAAAACTAAAGTGTATAGGGTCATTATCATTTTGAGTATACTAAAAGAATTTTAGTCCGAAATATACTCCAATTTGCATTAAAAAGGGTTGGTTGTGTAATCCCATCACGATCTCACGATCCCAAGGCAATAAAATATTTGTGGCATTTCAAATGATATATGGATGCTCCGACTGAGGGGAGTTTGGGTTCTTTTGGATATGCAGCAGTTATGAGGGACTCCCAGGGTACTTTCATTGCAGAGGGGAATGAAGGAACCGCTTTTTATGGAGGCTACGGCGTTCCTGTTAGGCCTCAGATGGGCAGTCCATCTAAAGGTGCGGTGTGCTCAGATTGAAACAGATTCTCTCATCTTGTGCAATTATTTGTCTAATGTGGAGTCCATTTCATCCCTGGTGGGTTTCATTATAATTGAAATTCAATTTATTCTCAACAACAATGTCCAATTTTCGGTCTATCATGTACTCAGGCTAGGAAATGTTGTAGCTCATTCCTTAGCGGAATTGATCTTGTTTTCTGATGAGGACCACAAGTCCTAGTGGGGCGACCCACCCCAGAGTATTAAGGGGAAAATATGTAAGGATAATTTTTTAGCAATGCATTGCTTGGGTAACTCTATCCCTAATCCCTTTAATTTTGAAAGGGATTTAGGTTTAGAGTTTCTCTTGTTTCTTTGTCAAAAAAAAATATTCTTGGCACTCGGGATGAGAATGTAATGATGTATATTAAAAATGAGTAAAGTTGTATTGGAAATTGAAAAATTATTTTAAGAATGATGACACATATTCAATTCAAGAATTTTATATTGTTTGAAACAGAATCAAATGAAATTATTATCATCGTCAACTAGAGAACTGGGCCATCAAGTGTTGTCTACAAGCGGATCTGTGGTACACCGACATTGTCGCGGTGCATTTGAATATATTTAAATATTTTTTTACTTTTTTTGAATTTTTTTACGAAACTGTTACTTTAAGGATGTGTTTAGCAATAAACAAAAAACATCAAGTTAAAATTTTCAATCTAAATTTTTTTTCTTTTTATAATTATCATATTTTTTTAATTATTTATTCACATTTTCATATATATATATATATACACACATATATGTATATTATATCTACTATACTTTTCAATTATTTTGACACAAATACTCATGTAACTAACCTATCAATTTTAACTTTATTATCTTTATTTTTCATTATTACTCTTGTCATATCATACTTTTTCTCTTAATTTGAAAAATTTTATATTGAAACTTTTTATCCAAAAGTTTCATCACTTTCCAAACACATCTTAAGAATGTTTAATATGTATACCAAATTTTACCTTTTATAGATAGTTTTTGAATTTTTTAAAATAAGTGGTATTTTTATATTTCACAAATTACTAAAATGCTAATTATTTTTAAAAATTCAAAAAACATACAAATCTTCAAAATTTGTAAAACTTAATACATATGTTAAATACACATAAATTAACAATTACATCAAAAAAATTCAAAAAAAAATAAAATTTTGCACCAAGGTGCATCGAAACTAAGTGTATCTGGATGCACAATATCAAGACTTCATCAATACATATATGAGTAATTTATGTTATGTCCGGATAAAACCAAAAATTTTCAATATAAAATTTTTCATTCTCCACAATTATTTTATTTTTAATCTTTTTCACAGTTTTTTATACAACTATCATACTTTTAAATCATTTCTACGTAACTAATCATGCAATTAATGTATTTATTTTAATTTTATTCTCTTTACTCCTTATCATTACCTCAATCATATCACATAAGTTTTTACTATTTTAAGAACTTTTATATTCAAAAATTTATGGGTTCCCAAACACACTCTCGAGCAAGTGGGGAAAATGAAATGAACAAGTTAATTACATTTCAATATATATAAGTGCAGAGAGTGCTGGCACACGAAACTTTGTCGAACAATCTCCGAATTTGAGCTCAGCTGTCACCCTCTACTAAGTTCACTGTATAGGTTTTCATTTCTCATTTCAAGTGGGCCGCCATTATCTAATGATTTCTCATCA
>JAXCLR010000001.1:59866990-59877161 GCA_035584095.1 Annona squamosa
AAATAAAAGAAAATAGGTGTAGTACACCTGGGTGCATTGAGTCTGAATGCACCCAGGTGTATATAATTGGTTCCCAAGGGAACCAGTGCCCTCTATCAATTCTTCGATGCGCACACAAGGACATCAGGACAAGCCTCCATTCAACGACTCCAATCATTAGTCTCCCTACTGTCTAATCCCCACGTGCCTTGTACAACAATTCTCTTCCAAATTTTTTAAACCGGAGAGCTTCCATGAAACCGATTTACATTGAAAACGTTTGGCGTAATTTCAGCTGTTTTTAAGATTTTGATGTTTTATGAAAAATCAAATTCATTCATTGTGTTTAAAATTATTGTTAATTAGAAAATCAAGTTTCATTTAAATCAAATATACATGTGGGCCGCATTTGCTTAAAATTAAGTATATTGATATGTAAATTAGAAAAAATACTTAGATATATTCATAAATGTATCATATATGTAGCAATATTTTATAGAATCATTTATTCACATATTTATGATATTTTAGATAGTTTAAATGTTAAAAATACTACTTAAAAGTCGATATTTAATATTAAATCATTTTCTTACGTTGATTTTACATGTTATAGATACAATCCATATCCAGTGATACTAGACAAATAAAAGGATTTTTTTGATAATATATACTAAATACAATAAATAAAGTGAATTTTTCATCAACTATATAAAAGTTAAAATGAAAGGATTACGTTGAGGAGAGATTTCATAGAAGCAAGTCCATTTCTAAAAGATATGTAGCTAAATAATATGGGTTAGCTCCAACTGTCACCATAACTTATTTCTATAAATGTAATAATACATTTAGAACAACAACACAGGTAATTTGTAAATATGCCCCTATAGTTTAACGTTAATTGCAGACATGCCTCAATTGTTTTAAGAATTGTGTATAACTTCCACAAAGTTTCATATAAATTGCTTGCATAATTCTATTAATGGCTGAAATTTAATAGTTGTTAAATAAAAAATATAATTTGCTGATATACCCCCATTGTTTAACATATTTCATATTACCCTCGCAAAATTTTACTAAAATTGCTTACGTATCCATGACACCCTTTTGTCACCAAACGTATATTAAAATTTTAGATAATGACAAAAATAGCTCTATTTAAATCTATATTAGAATTACATAGTTTATAAAACACCTAGTTGTGCAAGTGGAAGAGGTTTATAAAACACTCATGTTAATTTCTAATATGTTATCTCCTTCCACCTGCACAATTGAGTCATTTTTGTCATTATTCAAAATTTTAATACATGTTTGACGACAAAAATGTGTCATAGGTAAGCAACTAATTTTAGTGCAACTTTATGGGAGTAATACATAATTCGTAAAACAACTGAAGTACATCGGCAATTAGCGTCAAATAATAAGACTATATCAGCAATTAGCGTCAAACTATAAAGGTATATTAGTAAATTATATTTGTATTTAACAACCATTAACAAGGGTACATAAGCAATTTTTATGAAATTTTGTGAGGGTAATATACAATTCATGAAATAATAGGGACATATCTGTAATTAATGTTAAACTATGGGGGCATTTTGAAAATTACTCCAATAACACAAATGATTATAAATTCTACCTCTAATTCAAATGTGAAAAATTGAAATTATGACAAGGACATTAAGCCCTACTAAATAATGAGGCAAATTTTTTTAAAAAGATAATCAAGTTACCCTCGCAATTTTTTGTTAAAAGATGCAATATGTGTATAAAGGGCTCCGCTTTTATGTTACCGAGTTACATAGAAGTCGACCCATGTAACCACTTCAAAATTTATGATTTTGATCTTTGATGAAAAATCTAGTTCATTCATTATATTTAACATCATTTATTTATCTAAGGGATCAAATTTCATCCAATTAAATTTGTTTATGGGTCACATTTGTTAAAAAAGTATATATTCATGTATAAATTATGAAAAATACTAAAATATCAATTTTAAAGTAGTATTGTCAATATCTAAACTATCTAAAATATCATTTCTATGTGAATTAATGATTTTATAAAATATTATTACATTACTTTATTACATTCTAATATATGTGTAAATAGATTTAAGTATTTTTTATAATTTACACATAAATGAATATGTATTTTAAACTAATTTAGCCCTTAAATATACTCGATTAGGATGAAACTTGATCTCCTAGATAAATAAACGATGTTAAATACGATGAATGAATCAAATATTTCATTAAGGATTAAAATCTTAGATTTTGAAGGGATTACATGGGTCCGCTTCTATGTAACCCGATTACATAGAATCAAGACTAGTGTATAAAAGAAATTAAGTCAATTGTAGCTTTGTGATAAAATATGAGGTTAATCCATTGTAGCTTTGAGGTAAAATCTCCTCTTCATATTCGTTTTGAGATTTTATATCATTTTATTGGTTGTAAAAGGATGTATACTATATAACTATTAAGACTTTTTAAAAATATATAGCATACATAATATACAAAAGATTGCAATACATGTAATTTTTGGAAGTAGTAAAAAAAATATATTAATAAACACGACAAACTGTTTAAAATCTTAAAATATTAAAAAAAAGAAAAAAAAAAAAAAAAAAAAAGAAGAAGTTGATTGAGGGCTACAGGCAACCTCCGCTGTACTGAATCATTACTGAATGCCAGTAAGGTTTGGTTATATTGAACAAGCCGCGACCACTTGCTAAATTGGTTGGGAAATTTAGGACCTTTTTGTGAGTGTGGGAAATTTGACGCAAATATATAATATATTATTATTTAAGAGGGGCCAATCATGTCAAATAAATTGTATTTTGACATATTTTTCGAAATTTTATATAAAATTTGATATTTCGGTTGGAGCAGTTCTATGTAGATCCGGCCCTTGTTGGTGGGGATGTACATTGTACCCTATTTTGCCATGCCTGAGCATCAACTCGCTCGCTGGCAGAGCACCAGCAGACGCAGCCCGTTGGAACTGACAGCCCGCATGCCGTCAAAAGCGAAGCGCACGATATCTCATCCCTCTGCGCGCAAAGGACAGATCTATGCGACTGATTTTCAGAAGACATTTTTTCGCACGGATTTTTATTTTTACGTCCGTCGTTTTAACGGATCGGGCTTAATTTTAATTTTAATTCATTTTAAAATATCTCGGGTTGGAAGGATTGGAGCCTAATTTTAATTTTAACTCATTTAGAATATTTCAATTATAATCTATTTATTAATTAATTTAAAAAATCTCAACTCTAACCCATTTATAATTCATTTAATAAACGGGTTGGTGAGTTGTTAACAGGTTATATAGCAAATAACCTAAAAGCCTAGACTCTGGTAGATGGATGCTGATCATCCTGGGCACATGCACTTTTTTTTTATTTATTTATTTTATAAGATTGTTAATCTATGTGTATTTAATATGTGTATAAATTTTTACAATTTTTGGAATATTTTAAATATTTAATTTTTATTTTTGAAAATTAGTGGCATTTTAGGTAATTTAAGATTACTAAAATGCCACTGATTTTTAAAAATAAAAAATAAATATATAAAATACTCTAAAAATGGTAAAAATTAATACATACGTTAAATACACTTAGATTTATAGTTTTATAAAAAAAATTTCAAAAAAAAATATAAAAGGGTGTATGCGCCTGAGAGCATTGAGAGCTCAATACTCTCGGGCACATAGAATTAGCATCCTTAGTAGGTAATGATCTCGCGGGAAGAAACAAGGGAGTGTTTGCAACGTAGGGGAAATGGAATTAGAACAACAATAGAAACATAAAAATTAAGTAACTGGAGGAAGACTTAGAGAGTAAAAATGACCAAGGGGTTTACATGTATATCTATAAAACTTTAATGAGTTAAGTAAGTTAAATGGGTTAAATGAGTTACTAAACGGGTTGACAACTTATAAAATCTCAATCCTAATCCATTTATTTAATTAAATGGTTAACCGGATTGGCTGATCATAACTCATTTATTCAAATATCTCAACCCAAACTCATTTATAAACGGGTTAGATGAACAGATTGACAGGTTGACCATGACCATTAATACCCTTAGTCTGAACCTACAGCTCGAAATCACTTTAATGGATAACTTTTATTTATGTCATAAATATTTAGGGCATGTTTGTTTAGAGCAGAAAATATCAACAAAAATTTTTCAATCCAAAACTTTTTACACTCCATAACTACTCTATTTTTTAATTATTTTTTCATATTTTTCTATACAAATTACTCTACTTTTCAATCATTTTTAAGGGTGTAACTCGAACTTATGAAACTTAGATTCGCTTCAACTCTAACCTTAACCCTAGTTATAAATTTAAACTTTGACCTTATTTTTGAAATTCAGGCTCGGGTTGAGTTTCAGGCTAGAATTCAAGTTGAAATTATTCTATATAATTGTTATCTCTCTTATACTTATTTAACTTTAAATCTATCATTAAAAAAATTAAAAATGATATTTTCTATTTTCAAGCAAAAATTCAAGAATGTTTAAAAATGTAAAGAAGAAAAATCTAATTTAAACATTCTCTTTATATTAAGTAGATTAATAGTCATTTCTTAAAAAAAAAAATTAGTAGCCTGTTTCAAAAAATGAAAAGGTACATTATTTTCCCATTATGCAATTTAGTATTAATATCATAAACATATATATAAACATTAATATCTAATTACAAGAAAAACCTTATAATGTCAATCATAAAAAAATATTAAACAATCATAATCTTAAGTCAAATAAATTAAAACAAGTTTATTTCAAATAGAACAAACATTTAACTACTAATATCATATTGCAACAATCAAATGATAACATCTTACATAAGTAGTTAAGTTAAAACATCAAATAAAATATCTAAAATTCTAAACATAGTTTTTATTTTTCTCATTTTGAAACTACAACTAAATCAAATTCTTTTGTCCTAAAAGAAAATATAAAATATTATATTATATAATTGAACTTAAGGAGAAATAATGTTTATATATGGTATAAAATAAATATAATATATATGAAGGGAATGGAATTAGATTTATATGGAGTATAAAATAAATAAAAATATATGTGTTATATATAATTCAGGTTCGGGTTTAGCTCAATTCGAGTTTAAGTTGAATCTAGAAAATCGGACTCAAGTTCTATAGTTGGCAGTTTTAAGACTGTTTCAATTCGGGTTCGGTGAGCTAGGTTAGGGTTGAGCTCGGCCCAAATTACACCTTTAATCATTTCTACAGAATTATCCATACAACTAACATATCTATTTTAACTTTATTCTCTTTACTCCCTATTATTATCCCTATTATATCATATCATTTTTAATCAATTTAACAACTTCTACCCCAAAAACTTTTCATCAAAAGTTTTACCCTCAACCAAACACGCCCTTAGCATCATTTTAAATTGGATATAAATCCGTTAAAATTTGAGAATACAATTTGGTGCGAGTCATTTTGTATAGGTATTGAATTAATAGCTTTAACTAAATATATAATCAAATGATTTTGTTATGAGAATTTTATACTTTTATCATTTTTTTATCAAATGGACTGAAAAAAATTACTTTAGATAAAATTTTAATTTATGGTTAAGTAAATAATTTTAAACATAGTGAATTAATTTCACTCTATGGCATGCCCAAAATGGGGTGATATGATATCACCTAAATCATTGAGTCATAAACATATAGTATTTCCCCATAAATTATTAATAATATAAACATTTCCATTTTATTTATAAGGATAATTTGCATATATACTCATATAATTTGACGCTAATTGCAGATACACCTATGTAGTTTCACAAATTGCATATTATCTACACATAGTTTCACTAAAATTGCGTATTACTTTTATGTTGTTACTTACAGTTGATATCTAACGTTATATTTTAAAAAATGATGAAAATGTCTTCATCTATAGTTTCACGACTTGCATATCACCTTCACATAATTTCACAAAAATTGCATATGACCCCACAAAACTATGCATACCAAAACTATGCATACCAATGAGAGCATTTTCGTTATTTTTCAAAGTATAACATCAGATATTAACAAAGGGTAACGAGTGGGGGTAATACATAATTTTAATAAAATTATATAAAGATAATATGTAATTCGTAAAACTATGTTAAGTATATCTGGCATGAGTATGTATACACATTACCCCATTTATAATAATTGCTTAGTCTCTCCGGCGTAACCTTTTCTGCTTACTTATACCCACTACCAAGAAAGGATTCTTCTTTCTCTTTCTGTCTCTGATACAATTCAAACCCACTCCAACCTCCTCCATCTCTCAACGGGAGTAGTGATCTGGTGGAAACCGCTTTCTTGCAGTTTCGATGGCGCCTTCTTACAGTCTTCTACCATTTCTGCTGCTGCCGATTCTTCTGCTCTCTGTCTCTTCCCTCTCGAAAGTTCAATGCCAAGAAGCAAAAGACCTCGACCGTGTCTTTGATCTCCCTGGGCAACCGCCGGTGAAGTTCCACCACTACGCCGGATACGTCAAAGTCCGGCCGGAAGAAGAGAAGGCGCTTTTCTATTGGTTTTTCGAAGCGGAGAGTGGAGTTTCAGAAAAGCCGCTGGTGCTTTGGCTCAATGGAGGTCAGTTATTCTCATCTCCGTTTTCCAATTTTCTGTCCAGGATCTGAATTTTATTCTTCTTAAAAACAAAACCGTTTTAATATCTTGGAATTTTCCAAAATCAGATCCGTGCCGAATCCTTAATTCCGTGACTTCTTTTTCCAACTTGTATATATTAATCTCGTTAATTTCGGAAATTAATGGAGAACATTTCGGAATTGGATTCAAAACGCGCTCTTTCAACTCACCCTCTGAATTTCTACATAATTTTTCTGGTATTGGTTTGACGTTTCTTCGAGCAATTCCACAATTTTCTAAAGCAATCCAACTGTTTTCTCAATTCGTCAGCCGTCCAAATGATGGCTTCGATGGCTGATCGGCTTTGACGGTCTGTATCGATTCCACGCGTATTTAATTGTGAGCGTGCGAAGGAAATTACCATGCTTGGCGTGACTAGGCGTCAGAAACGTAGAATATGTGATGAGTGGATTCGACTGGAGTTTTGGCACCTGCACTAGAAATTCGGCGGGGGAGGAGGATGGCCAGAGCTGGAGGATAAAATAGGTAATTGAGAGGCGCGACAATGTTGGAGGTAATAGAAACCCGACTCTAGAGACAATGTTGTCGCGAAACAGCGATGTTTCGCTGTATTTGGCTGCTATCACTGATAAACTAGACCCACAGCCGCGCGTGTTATGGGGCTGCGGGCTGTCATCACTCATCAAAAGCGCGTTTTGACCGTCCATACCCTTTTTACCTTCACTTTATTTGCTTCGGGGCCAGGAATCTGGGTGGGTTATATTGGATTAGAGTTTGTTTAATTCTAGTCTTATATTTTAAAAATCTTATTTTACTCAATTTGTAATACTAAGTTGTGATAAGGTCCACTCAATTTTTATCTTTCTTTAATAGGTTTTAAGATAAATCTTGGGTTGATGTACTACCACTGAATGGGTAGAAAAATGCGGAAGAAACATAATAATTTTAAGAATTTGTTTTCTTATCGAATATAAAATTTAGATATGCTTCTATGAAACTCCTTATATGCAACATTATTCGCTTTAGCATTTAGATAATTGATGAATAATTCACTCAATCTATTGTGACACTTACATTATTATAGAAACTCCTTTAATTGTCTAATATTACTCTGTATGGGTTCCATATACAAACATGTAGAATCAATATAATAAAATAATTTAATGCTAACTATCAATTTTTAAATAATATTTTGACATCCGAAGCATTTAAAATATCATTATTACATCAATAAATGATTCTATAAAATATTACTACATTTCAATATATGTGAATGAATTTAAACATTTTTCCTGATTTACACATGAATATATTTATTTTTAAGCAAATGTGACTTATGCATATATTAGATTTGATTGAAACTTAGTCTTATAACTAAACAAATGATATTAAATACAATACGTGGATTAAATTTTTAATCAAACATCAAAATCTTAAAATGCGAAGAGGGTACTGCTTCTATGTAACTCGGTTATACAGAAGCAAGCCTGTATAAAATTATATATATGTTAAATTTAAAAGTTGAATGCTTCAATATTTTGCTAATTAGCAAGAGTAAAATACTTTTAGTCATAGCGAAGAGTTGTTATTAAATATAGATAGTGTAATAAAATTATTAAAATAAGTTAATAAAATATACTTTTATAGAAAATTTCATTTGCAACTTGATTCAATATTCTATGTTGATAATTCAAGTCAATTTTAAAATTTTTAGCTTTTTAAATATTTATTTCATCAAAATACTCATTTATATCAAACTCATATGTTAATTATTAAGCCATATTTTAAAATGTTAAATTAGTGTAGAGTTAATAATAAATCATTTGAAAATTTTAAAAAATGAGAATAAGATTGAAAAATATATTTTTAAATTTTAATAAATCAATATATGCGTCAGAGTTAGGATTTTTCAAGTTGGGACTTGATTAGCCTGCTTAATCCTATTTTAAGATTCAGATGAAATTTTTGACGTATGTATATTGTATCGTAAATGATGTTTAATCCGAAAAAAATAAGTAAAATCATGCAATGATTAGTTTCAATTCTCACCCCTAATTTGCACAGAAGTGCTTTGAGTCATACACAATCATCTCAACATTTGACAATAGCAGTGGATGACTAGACTATTATTTTCTTAGTTTATTAAAGTAAAAACTTAGGTTCACAAAAGACTAAAAATTAAAATTATTAAATAAAATTTTCTCTGGTAATTATTATCGAAAATAATTCAAATAAGTTTTTTTTCGCAAGAGCAAATAAATATCTTTTTGGAATGAAAGAAAAAGGAAGAAAAGGAAAAGAGTGTGAGAGTAGAATATGAAAAAGAAAATAAATAATGGAGTAAGAGAACAAAATGAAAACAATTTAAATAAAAAATAAAGTCAGAAAAGGAGTGTCCTTTTAATTTACGAGTTGATCCTAATTGATATAATAAAATGCCGAATAACCGATATTGAAGATAAGATAAAAAAAATACTGTCAGCATAAAAAAGCGATGATAAAAAGATGGATATGATATTTGGATGAATTGGTATAGGTATTTTATCAAGTAAAGCCGTTAAATGCTCCACGGTCTACATTACCGAGAACAGTGTCCCCTGTATTAGCATCAAACCTGCCCGCCAATCCAGTAATATAATAATAAATTGTCTATGGTTTGGTTCACGAGACTCTTCTTTTGGACCCACGATTGAGTCGAAAGCATTACAAGGCACGTGCAGTCAGCAATTTCGACTTTTTCGGGAGTGGTTTTGAGTATAAACTATAAAGTATAAACTATAAACATCAAGAGAAATTATCTTAAGTTTTTCACTTTTATTTATTTTTTTTCCTAAAAAGTAAATCTTTCACTTTTTGAGTAAACAACGACAAACCATAGCGAATCCGTTACGGTTAAAGCGATTCAAGGAAAGGGGGCTTTTCCCTTCTAGTACCAGTGCACGCTCTACCTGCCCCATCGCCCATGCATAGGTCACAGAGCCGTAGTACGTTGCTGGGTTGAAGCCAGCTAATTGGTACTAAGGCATCATTTGGTAAGCATAATGCGCGGGAAGTTATTTGTTGTTCTGGTGTTTGGAAGGCAAGAAGGCTTCGCCACGTTTGACAGAAGTAACGACGAAGGATAGAAGAGAATAAAATTAAAATCGATAAATTAATTATATAAGTAGTTGTGTAAAAATAATTGAAAAAAATATATATTTATATAAAAAAATATAAAGAAATAATTTAAAAATATGATAGTTATAGATAGTTAAAATTTTTAAATTAAAATGTTTTTGTTTTACAAGTTTTGGGTATAAACGAAGGGAGTAGATTAGGTGCACCCGGGGTGCAAATATCTATTTTTTATATTTTTTGTAATTTTTTTTGCACAACTATTAATCTAAATGTATTTAACACGTGTATCAAATTTTACCAATTTCAAAATTTTTAGATATTTTATTTTTAAAAATCAATAGCATTTTAGTCATTTTAAATTACTAAAAATGTCATTGATTTTTAAAAATTCAAAAAATAAAAATAAAAATCTTCAAAA
>JAXCLR010000001.1:59886375-59915857 GCA_035584095.1 Annona squamosa
CCACCTTCTCGTTTCTAACTTACCCTCTCTCTCTCTCCCAACCAATCATGTATGATTTGTAATGACACAATATTTTCCCAGCCAGCCACAATATCTTCCCAATGATAGGTGAACAATAAGAAAGCATTGAATGAGATTTAATGGTAGGCACGACTGTTTCTGTCTTCTTCTTTTTTTTCCCCTTCCTTTAAACTGTTTTTATTCAGCTCCAGTTAGGATGGTTGGGAGCCACATGTATCTTGACAAAAACTGGGGCTAAGGAGCAGTTGGCATTGAACTTATCATCAACCACTGGATTCCAGTGCAATAGGTGATGGTTGGGTGCCGTATATCTTGACAAAATCCGGGGCCAAGCTATGTGCAGTTGGCATTGAGCTTATTAATCAACTGGATTCCAGTGCAATACGGATTTCCTGGTGGTTACCGAAGCAGTGTGCCTAAAAAATAGAGGGCCCCAATGGTCCTGCGAAGGCCTGCCGTACTGAATTGGCTCTGTAATGTCAGCATCAGCATCTATGGAAGATCTAGAACTCTCACCAGGGCACGAGCTTGAAAAGCTAAGGCGTCCATGACTGGGAGTGTAGCTACGGTGACAAGGGAAAATAAAATTTACCCCGAATGCAGCAAGAGCAAGTGTAGCTTTCGTGCTATTCAAAAATTAAATTTTTTTTCAAAAAGTGTGTAGCTTTCATGGGCCAGCCACCGCCTGTGCAAGTTGCAAGAGCGCAAAACCATAGAAATTTACCAGCCAGCCAGGCCTCCAGGTCAGCTGGACTTAAAATCAGAGATTAAAAATTCATTGAGTGCAAGTGGGTCAGTTCAATTCTCGGAGTGGTCTGCCCCGTATGTACTTTGTTTGCAAAAAGTCTATTCTCCCTTACCTAATTTTCGTTTCAGTTTTTAATATATTATACCAATTATCCATAAGGTTGGTTTCCTTAATGCTCAATTATAATATTTTCTTGAAAAAAATTTCAATATTATTTTAAACAAGACAAAGCACTACTCATTTATATTTTAAAATTATAAGTACATAAGTTATTATTTACATTATTATATAAAAATATAAAGCATTGACTTTCACAATCCAAAGTATATTATAATTGTGATTCACAAGTTTATTTATAAAAAAAACTTTCAAATGGCAATGACATAGAAAACTAACTAGTTTTCTACTTTACAATCAACAATTCTACTAGGCACAAGTTTGATTTGAATTTGAATTTATTAAAATTGGTGTGCACACAAAACGTCACAAACAAAACACAACATATCTATATAGGGACCTAATTTGTTGCACGTGAGAGCGAGCAGCGCTCCCTGCTCTCGGGTTCATATACTTATTTTTTTTATTTTTTTTGAAATTTTTTTGATAACATTCTTAATTTAGGTTTATTTAACATGTACATAAATTTTTACAAAATTTGGGACATTTTAGATCTTTATTTTTTATTTTTGAAAACCAGTGGCATTTTAATAATTTAAAATTACCTAAAATGCCACTGATTTTTACAAATAAAAAATAAATATATAAAATAATCCAAAAATGATAAAAATTTATACGAATGTTAAATACATCTAGATTAACAATTTTATAAAAAAAAATTTCAAAAAAAATAAAAGTAATAAGTATATGCACCTGGGAGCGGGGAGCGCTGCCTGCTCCCGAGTGCAACAAATCAGGTCTCATCTATACAATATATATATCATATATGCAATTATACTTAAAGGCGGATAATAATTTGTGCTCTACCTATACTTATGGGTAATATTTAGTACCCGACCCTACCCAAATTAGGATCTCATTGATAGGTATCCTACGCAAGTTGTACTCCAAGAAATTCATTTATCTGATAGGATTGATATCTTATTTAATACTACATATCACAAACTACAAGCGTTTAGAGACACAGAATTGTACCAGCAGGAAATAGATAATATACTTAGAAAGGGTTGTATGGCAGTTTTTTATCAGCTAGAAAGTGCTGGATAACTTGTTTGCAGCGCTTGGGAGCATAAGTTGGAGCATCATGGCCTGCTCCTCTCAGCGTCACAAATGTCAGGCCATCATAGACAATTGTCCACCCACCCACCTGCAAAACGTAAAATATGTTAAACCTCAAACAAAACAAAATTCCTAAGGAAGAAATTATTCGGTTAGTATTGGTTAATATCACCATAATTTATTTGACATAACTATAATCACCCCATTTTTTTTATTGGGTTTGTGCCATTAACGGAAGACAAAATCCAAAAGAGTTCGGGACATGGATATGTAAGTTATATACCTCCTTTTTTGTGGTGTACCAAGGAGTCCATTCCTCTTTCAAATTCAATCGAAGCTTGTTTATTGTGTATCTTGTAGATGTCACAGGAACCACGGCATCTGTATCCCCGCTGAAAAATCAAACAGGCAAGAACGTGCAATCACTTTTTCTAGCTACATCCGCATTTAGCATCAACAAAAGACATGCATGGACGGAACAGATATGAGGAACTTGGAGATTTTTTAAAAAAATTTTAGAGGGAGGAACTTGGAGAATTAAGAGCAGAAATTAAGAAGGAATCGGGATCATTTAGACTGCTCCATTTCTTGGTCTTTAAATAAGCTCGAGCCTTGCAAACATGTAATTGGACGCACAAATAAAAAATTCAACAAACGTTTGAGTTTCGTTTCCACCTGTAAAGCCAAACTCTCATGCCCGCTTCAATGAGTCTCTTTATGATGGGGAGTGTCGAATGTGGTGCGTCCTTCCAATCGTCGTATATTCTATTACTGTACAACAAAAAAATCGTTTATTCAGCTCATAAATTCCTCGCATATGATATGAAGTTTGGTTGAATGTATATACAAGCAACAAACAAGTGGTTGCCAGAGTTGCTGCATGTGCACGGTGGTACAGGCCTACAAACGACCAATCTTTGACCAAAATTATTGCTGAATATAAATAATATATACAACTATGGATGGTCTATTATGCAACAAATATTTTCTGCCTATAATATTATATGCAGCGAATAATAATTGCTACATAAAATTTGTTGTATGTATTGAGTCCTCTTGTTGTCTCGACACTCAAAGAAAGTTGAGTTTTTAGCATTCCTCACTATTAATATATATATATATATATATATATATATATATATATATGTATGTATGAAAGTAAAATTTTTTCTTATGGTGATCCTTTTACAACGAAAACAAAATTTGCTTGCCTAAGTATAAAGATCATGAACTATTAGTAACAATTTTTTATTAGTAATTGCTACATGACATATACTACAATTATTCGCAACCAATATTTTCTTTAACAACTAAATTTTTATTTTTTGTAAGAAAATTTTAGTTGTTGAAAACTAAAATTTAGTGAGACCAAGTCAAACCCAAAAAGGAATGTGATCATCACTCTAATTAATTTAAGTGAAAGTAACAAAATTGACAATGCTTTAATTGCATAATACTTGTCGTTAGGTTGTTGTATATATCTAACAATATTGAAAATGCAGCCCAATGACAACGAAATTGCCGTATATATACAATAAGAATGAAAATGCATATTTTTCGTTAGAGTTAGGGTTAGGGTTAGGGTTAGGGTTGATGTTTTATAAATAGGGTTAGGGTTAGGGTCGAGATAAACCTAAGTTTCATGAGCCCGAGTTGCACCCCTACTTTTGCGACAGCCAAAACATCAAATAGAGTGCCACTAAAATTTGTCATCAAAATCTCATGCATGTGGCCTGGCTGATTCTCAACTCAAATGACATGACAAGTTGCATGTTTTTTTTTTTTTTTTTTGATGTGAAAGAAGGTGCATGGTTTGATTATGATCTTTTACCGGCAAAGTTCCCATGGATAAGGTATGTTGGTAACATTTGCATGCAATGCTTCTTGTACATCAGGCCGGTTGAAGTACTCTTCGGTGTAGTTAGCCAAGCATGGATCAGACCCTCTTGGCATCATGCTCGGACCGCCCTGCCCAACAGGCAGATCTGTTAATTCCTTGTTTTCCCTGCCTACTCTCAATCAAATGTAAAAAAGGAAGCATGCGTCATGCATGCAACTACCTTCTTTAGCAAGTGTTTGATTGTTTCACTTCTAAATCCTTGCAACGGCCTGGACTGCAACTTCCCATTAGTTCCGCAGCGTGGAGAGTACAAGCTATACATGTCGATAATTTGAAAGAGATTCTTGTACTCGTCGAGAGCTTTTTCACATTCGTCGTTCTGAGTCTTGTTCTCAAGGCCGAAGTCGCAGTTGGTCTTGATTGTGTGGTAAATTCGATCAGAAATTAGAGCATGGTCCCACGCGTAGTCGATCATTCCATCTTGGTCCGTATGTTCGTCAATCCATGCATTTCCGATCTAAGAAATCGTTTATTGACATGAGATGACATGGTCAGGCTATATACATCAATAAACTGACAACATGAATTGAGAATATTGGACCATTACATAATGATCTATGAAGCGGGATGCCTTGTCCGATTACACGTACTGGCCCAGGAGTTAAAAGACTCATAAAAAAAGTGACTGTGCACTGGTTTTGTTCACGAAAATGGCACCATCTAAGTAGGGGTTCAACAAAAATTGCTAGTAAATTTTAGAAAAATTTAAATACCTTCAAGATATACAGATTTTTTTCAACTTATTATGACTAATTTTGAGATGTACTCAAGTAAGAAGCGGGTAAAGCGAAGCCTAAATATGATGTGGAAGGCTGTCTTTACCAAACACTTTTCACATATTGCTAGCTAGCACCTACTCTGTTAAATTGCACTATGGCAGGGCGTAGCGTATACTACCCTGCGGGGGCAGTTCATAGACCTGCTCTACCCTCGAGGGAGTAGTGCCATGATGCCCAGAGTAGGCAATGTATTCCCTGCTCTAATCCGCTTCATTTTTTCATGAATATGTATTTTTTATTATCTTCTCAACTTTTGTGTTACAAGCAGTGCAGTGAGGCGTTAATTTTTATAATTTTCATATAATATTTTAACAAACATTTAGCAATGTACATATTTATCCTATTCGGTGGATGCTCCTATGAAAAGCTAGGAAAATCTGCTGCCACCACTTAATTTTTTTTTTTTTTTTAATGTTGTAGACACAATGGGGAAGTTGAGTGACACCATCCCTAGCCAACCAAGCTGATTTTGCTTCTTTAACTTGTAGTTTAATGCGTACTCTTATGTGTCTACAAAACTATTGAAATCGTCACAAGAAAATACACGGTTTGCAACTCTTATTAGCAAAGAAAATGTGTATGCACTACAAGAGAACTTCCATTTTTGTCACAAAAAATTTAATCTAGCAATATAAATAATTATCGTCATTAAAAACTAGCTTTCATCAATAATAACATAATTAATGTTTGCAAAAAATAACTTTTTAATGACAAAAATTGTTTCTAAAAATCTAATTTTTAGCGACAAGGTCGAAAAAATGTAACAAAAGCCTTTTGTGATGTGTTTATAACATCATAGTTATAATGATATTATACCGAAAATTAATATAAAATTTTGCATTGTTGAAAGTTTATTTTCTTGTAGTGATGCAATAAAATTTTTTTACTTATGATATTGCTTTTATAGGCAAGAAAATTTTCTTAATATTTTAACAACAAAATCAAAATTTGATTACCTAAATACACAAATTGTGAATTATCAATGACTAAATTTTTCTCTTAATAATTGCTATATAGAATATGCTACAAATTATTAGCCATCAAGTTTTTCTTTAATAACCAAAAATTTTGATCTTTTGCAAAAAAATGTTAGTTGTTGAAAATCAAAAATTTTGTGGTTAATTTAACTATTCTTTCCTTCTTTTTTACTAAAAGCTTGTCTAATTTCTTTGACTTGGATTGATTTGTTTGCTGCCTTATTGTAGTAGCTATTCCCATGCCAATTGAATGCACAATAAAGTTCATTCATTGTATAGTGTCAAAAACAAAGAAAAAGGTAGGTTTGAAGGCTTGGAGGGCTGAGGCTGGTGGAAAATCAAGAAACTTACAATGAAACCTTTGAGATTTATGAAATTCTCCTTTGCAACTCTCTTGTTCTCTTCATATATGGCCTCAGCAAGTTGCGGAATATAATGTCCTTCGAAATGGAAAAGTTCAAACACAAACAAATTCCCAAGTGAGGATTAATTGATACGAATCAAGCCTTCAAGAAACAAAAATCCGAGTCCTCGGAATTGCAAGCCTGATCAGTAAATTAAGATGCATGACTAAAATTTGACTCATGGACGGTTAATTCCCACTCTGGCGGTGCATGCCACTCAATACGCAGTCATTTAGAGAAAATTAGTCCAAGCAATTAATTTTCGTACCTGCGTAGCTCTCTCCTGCGATGTAGAATTCATGGGATTTAAATTGCGGAAACCTTCTCAACCAGTTGACAAGGAACGTATACGAATCGTTGGCTATACATGCAAGAAGGAGATGTGTCTGATTGATGAAATTAATTTAAATAGAAAACCACGACGCAGAAATACAGCCTGAATATGTAGATGAGAGAGTTCTTTAGTTGTTTACTAGCAAAACGCATATATCTACGTACCAGTGACTTGATCTCCAAGTTCCTCTAAATCCGAACTTGTATTAGTATAAGAAAAGCCAACTCCTACTGGGCTGTCCAAAAATAGCAGATTGGCCTCTACAAAACCATCACGAAAATGTTTTGAAAAATGTATATCAAGCTATAGCTAGCTAGGTAGATGTCCATGTATAGATGAAAAATGGTTAGAATTCCTCAAAGGAAACATGATATATAGATGAGTTTAATTGCCTGTATTCCATGAATATTTATTGAATTTAAGGGCCATTTCCTTTTGCACCAGGAAGGGTCCTAGTTCTTGAGCTGCCCCATACCCAACTGAAGTGCAGCCGGGTCCTGCATGCATGCCAAAAAAAAAAAAAAAAAAAGTACATGTATCAGAACTTTTTAAGTACCAATCATACAAGGAGATTCGAATGCCTTTCTTTTCCAGTCTGAAATAAGCTCTTGCTAAGCCCTTATTCCGTACCAAGACATGCATAGCCCACTTAGGGATGTCTACTACAGATCTATCAGGTTGTTAATGATAAGAATACCGTTTCCAAAATAAACAAAATTTGGCACCCTGGTTGGATTATATATGAGTAAAATGAAAATTAGTAAAGGAAAATCATCAAATATCATGCAATCGCCCATTTCATACAGTTAAATATGTGTTGGAGTACCATCAAAATATGTGTGTGTGTGGTGGAGATTTTTACATGGAAGAGAGAAAAATATAGAAACGAAAAAGATAAAATGGAGTATTTAATGGTGACCCTTGCTTCCGTGAAACCTTTTTGCTATGTAACGATCTCATTTACCTGTATACTAGAGTATACAAGTAGCGACATAGTGGTCAGTATGCAATAAGTTATCTGTTATAGCATTAAATTTATTACCCGCAAAAACCTAATCTGTCTTGTGGCGAATTTATATGATATGATGTACAGTTACGGTTTTAATGGAAAATATATCTCAGGATTAATGTCCGACTCTAACCTTAATTTCTTAAACCGTACCTCTAGAAGGCTTCATGATCATAAAGGATACATCTAAGAAGTAATAAAGAATGAATTAATATGACTAAATTGCTACCACGTTTTTTCTTGGGGATTGGGCTTTAACGCACAATTCTTTTCCCATCTTTTGCTTCGAACTTTAACGTACGGGAGTTTCATCTTTTGCCCTCAAACCGATGGGAGTTTCAAAAGCCATGCAGATGCGTTTAAGAAACAAACTAAAACGCCTCTACCCTTTCAAGCTTTCGGAATCTTAAAAATATTACCCAAGAAAACTTGCTAATTAAGACACCCCACAAGCCAAAGCCCACTACCGAAAATCCCTTTCCTTATTTATTAACTATTAATCAGCGGATCCAAACTAGGGGTGGGAATTGAGGTGGGTTAACCTGTGACCCGGCCTTAACCTGACCCTTTTTTTGCTAAATAAAATCAATACTTTTTTGACCAAGTATAGGGATGAATTAAAATTTTTTACCTGAATTCAAAAATAGGGTCGAAGTGAGTCGATCATATCCCGACTGCCCTACATATATTAATTTATTAAAAGTTATAATCATATGTTTAAATATTATTATTATTTTCTTTCAAAATATTTATATTTTTTATAATTAACTATATTAATAGTAAAATAATCACTTTAACCAGAAAATAATGTAAGAATCAATAAGAGAAATTTGCACATGTATATAACTTTTGCCTATAATTATATATTAACCCATTTTAATAAATTTTTACTGTATTTTCTCATATTTTGTTTTAGTAATTGATGTGTTTTTAATAATTAGTAAATATTGAAATATATAATATATACATTTAGTATAAATATTTTTATGTTTGATATGTATATAAATTCTTAAAATCGTCTTATTTGACCCACATTTTTTACCTAACCCGCTATCCCGAAACAGGTCCGTTACAATCTCGAACTGTTTCGGGGCCTATTAAAAAGAAGCGTAGGTCAAACCAACCTTATCTTCACCCGGCATAAAAATAAAGTCAAATTAAATTTTTAAAAAGAGGGTAAGTGTTGGGCATACCTTAACCTAGTACGGCCCTTCCCGATCACCCTTAATCCAAACCACATTGTAATCTTAATGAGGCCCACCTGATGAACTAAGTGGATGATTTGACAGTATTGGAACACCGCAACTCCACGAAGGCAGGAAAGCCCCCCAAAAATTAATAAAAACGAATAAAACGATTCGGATTATGATCAATGATGCAACAACAAATACCATTTGTCCAGTTAACGGCTCCACTACCCTTGGCTTTTATTTTATTCTATATTATATCTCGTCACTTTAGTCCGTCCACCTGAATTAAGACGGCTGTGGTGGTAACCCCACCAAGACAAAAAATTCGATTTCATGGCCCATTATCATTGCCACGGTCGAATGGATGTTGATCATCAACCAGACACATATGGTCTCTAGTGCCAGGGAAATTAAAAAGCCCAAAGACTACTACTCCCATATGCGCACGATTCGTCTCTTATAGGTACTTGTTAATTTCCCTTTTCCAGCCTTTCTTTTATAATTAACAGTGCGCTTATTTAATTAACATATTAAGACAAAACGAAAAACTTAGAAGGCCTGCTGGAGAGAGAAGATTCTCTAAATTTATGATATACATAATCCCTTCCATATGTAAATATGCGAATTAATGATCGAATACCTCTGTAAATGCAGAGTTGCATTTATGGACGGACGTTGCATGGAGCTAATAGCTAGCGTGCATGAATTTTACATGACTAGTTTCTATATACATACCTCCGTTGAGCCAGAGGACAAGGGGTTTGGATTCGGGTTGGCTCATGGCTTCGAAGAACCAGTAGAAGAGAGCCTTTCCATGAGCCTCATTCACAGTCACGTAGCCGGCATACTGCTGGAAGGTCAGGGGCAGCAGGGGCTGGCCTGGCACTTGGATCACTCGATCTGCCTCTTGTTCGGCTAAGGCAAAGGAATCAATATTAATCCTTGGTAACTGTCTGGCCTCACGGCCTTGGACGCTGAAGATAATGTGAGGAAAGAGGAAGTAGACAATGAGAGGGAGGAGGAAGCTATAGGCCATGCTGCACCCACACCAGCCTAGCTTGCTTGCTTCTCTTGGGATGGAACAAAAAAGAGAGGTGATGGCACGCTTATATACCATCCAAGTTTAAAGTTAATTAATAATTCTATAATTAGGAATCCTGGGATGTGGGTGTGTATGAGAAAAAAGAGAGAATCTAGCTAGTGTCACTAAAACATGAGTGCATGATTAGTCAGCCGTTTTGGACTGAGTATGGAAATTTGATAGACATTAATAAGGCAAGTGATTCCATTATATTAAGGGTTTTGTTTAGATTCTGGAGTAGTTAATGTGGTGCATTGATATATGTATATATGTAGACATATGGAAAGTGATTGGGATGGGGATGGTCCCACTTATCTACATAACAACAGTGAGTGACTGAAGTGTGGAAACGCATTCTTGTGGCGTGAATGGCTCGGCCACTCAAGAAAAAAAACCACCTTTTTGGTCTGAGCCCTTCCAAACTGAGACTTTGCGTGGGGCATGCAGCTTCAGCTGGACTCTGGCTGGTTGTGAGCCTGCAGGTCGATCATTGTCAGATTTTATCAATCTTATCTCCGGTATCATAGCTCATCACTATGCAAAGCCAAAACTCGATTAGTACCGCTAGAAATTAACCTGTGGGATATTGTGTGGCTCTCTCTCTCTCTACCATATATATATATATACATGGCTCTGGACTCACCGCCTGACCTTGTTCGTACCCATGTGCCTTGATTTTGTCCTCACTCAGCTCTAAGAATATACCCTTTCAAGTTTTATATTAATATTGTCAAACAGATCTTGTTAACTGACAAAGCTTTACTAAGAGCGGCCATTAATGTTGAAACCGCAAAAACAGAAAAAATAGTTAGAGCTAGGGTCTATCTCTAAAAGATTTTTGAAGTTTAAATCCTTCGACTTATGTATCTTCGCATCTGAAATTCTGACAGACTATCTTTTTTTTTATTTCATCAATTAATAATTTCTATTTGCAACATTTCAAAGTTTGGAGGGTTCATCCCTATAACAAATGTCCTTTGATGCAGCTATTGTTTAGCTATTGTTTATTGGAAAATATATTATTATTTTTCAAAAATGAGAAAAGTGTTCTTATATATTGAAGTAAAAATTTATCTCATTCTTATCAAATTCTCATCCCTTGCAACTTGGGAACAAGAAGTTTACTTGCATATAATTTAGCTATAAAAGTTTACTTTGTTACAAATACTTGATATCCTTATTACCTTAGCTAAAGCTTATTTACTCGTGTTCATTTCTATTAAATGTTGGATTTAAGAATGATGGTATCTAATCAAATCCAAACATCTTGTTGCCCATACTAGTGTTGTTATTCTATTTTGTCATACTTTGATGATCAAATCTGAATTCAAACAACTCATTTTATTTGAAATCATTTATTTTATTATGATACTAAAAATCATTTTGATCAAAGATACAACTACTTTAAAACATTTAAAATTCTTTTTGAAATATAAAAATTATTGAGATTCATTCAAAAATTTAGTGAAATGTTATCATAATTTATAGAATCATTTTTCTGTTGAAAAAACATTTTAGATGGTATGGATGTTGTTAATAATTTCAACCTAGATATATAAATTAAACAAATTTTTATATTGATTTTTCGTGTTTATCACTTTTATCATACATGGGCACATAAAAATATTTGATTTTGATGAAACTTAATTTTCTGATTAAATAAGTACTTTTATATCACTGCAAAGATGATTCGCATATGCAACAATTATGTGCCACAAAATTTTTTACACAAAACTTTTTTATTTTATGTATATAATATTACAAGTAGTGGCTGTTTATTGCATATGGATAGTATATGTAACACCGAGTCTTGTTGAATATAAAACGCACATAGATAGTATACGAACAACCAGTCTTGTTGAATATAAGACGCACATGTAGCTACTTATATAGTAATTTTTGTTACACAAAAAATTATTTGCAGCATATGAACATATGCCACAATGCAAATGCAGTGGTATAACAGCTAAAAATATACATTTATGCGCAAATTCTGTATTACACGAAGCAAAAGAATTCGCTACATGAACTGATTTTTCGTGTGCTAGATGCACTGGAAGGACCTTTAAGCTGGCCCTAGGATAAAAATACCAAATTCTTAAATGGTGTCAGCCACATAGTAGTATTTTCCTTTTAAATTTTCCCTACATAGCGTTATTGGTATCAAAAGATTTGCAGCATATAATATTTAAGGCAGTCATCGGCATTTGGAGGCAAATAACACGTTGTTCGCTGCAACCGCTGAAACTCGTCGCATGTGAGAACTCCGTTTGTTGTATATTTATTTATTTTTTATTTATTTTTTTGAAGATGCTTGTTGTATATTTTTAAATACAAAAGAAGTCCTGCTTTTATTAAACACACCTGTTGAATCCAAATCCTATCTATTTTGGCGAACCTCAATGATTGATTGATGAGAAATTCACTTTATTTATTATATTTAAAATTATTTGTTTAGCATTATTTTGTAAGATGCTCATCTATTAAATATGTAAAATGAATATAATAAAATATTTTAATGTTAAATACCAATTTTAATGTTATATCTCAACATTTAAACCATTTAAAATATGCTAAACCATCTAAAATACATTTGTACATAGGAAAATGATTTTATAAAATATTATTATATTGTTATACATGTATGAATAGGTCTAAATTTTTTTTTCTAATTTGCACATGAATATATGTGTATGTGGTTGGTATTTGATCAAATATTTAAATGAAAAATTTTTATGATAATTTTTTTAAACAAGATAAAGTGATGCAATATAATAGAGGTAACGAGTAAAGTAAAGAAAATAAAAATAAAATAAAATAGAAAATCTCATAAAAAAGTTAAAATAATAAGGTAGTTGTATAAAAATTATCAAAAGATAATTGGATAGTAAGATGGTTGTATAGAAAAATATGAAAAAATAATTAAAATAAGATAATTTTAAAGAAAAAAAGTTTTAGCCTTTGCAAAATATTCCCTTAGGCAAATGTTACTCACAAGTATCCTTAATTTAGATAAAAAAATTTATCTCTTAGCTAAACAAATAATGTTATGTATAATGAATATAATAAATTTTTCATCCTTCATTACTAAATACCAAAATAGATAAGATTTCACCAAACTTAAGACTATATAAAAAAATTTTAATTATCAACTATTGTTGGGTTTGTTTACACAATAAACTTCTCAAATAAAAATCTTTAAGGTATGTTTATTTTTAATTAAAAAAATTTCAAAGTAAAGTTTTTCACTCTCCACGGTTATCATATTTTGAAATTAGTTTTTCATATCTTCCTATACGATTGTTTTATTTTTTAATTATTTCTACATAACTACCGATACAACTAACTTATTTATTTTAATTTTATTATTTTTATTCCTCATCATTACCCTTAGCATATCACATTATTTTTTATCAATTTAACAATTTTTATCTTTAAAATTTTTCATCCAAAAAATTTGTCACTTTCCAAACATGCGAAACTTTTAACTTTTTCATAACTATAATATTTTCTAATTATTCTTTCACATCTTTATATATTAACTATCTTACTTTTCAATTATTTTTATACAACTAATATACAATTAACTTATTTATTTTAACATTATTTTTTTACTATTCATTATAATTACTTCTGTCCTATCACATCAATTTTTTCATATTGTTCCTTCACATCTTTCTATATTAACTATCTTATTTTTCAATTATTTGTATAAAAGAATATACAATTAATTTATTTATTTTAACATTACTTTTTTACTCTTCATTATAATTTCTTCTGTCGAATCACATCATTTTTTCATATTTTAGAAACTTGTACACTAAAAATTTTTTATCTAAAAGTTTTATTATTTTTCAAACACACTGTATATACGTAAAGTTAATAAAGTTTATTTTGCAAAATACTGTATTTTCAATGTATATATGTTCTGTGTTGCTACTTTCTGTTTTTTGCATTTTCTATATTTTATCACTGTTAACAAGCACCGAGAATAAACGTGAGAATCATGATCGTCGTTATTTAATATTATAAATGGGATCATTATATTGAACGTACTGTAGTATCTTCAAAATACATATGAGTAAATGCACTTAGTGGGTATGTAGCAAATTTCTCAGACCAGGTCTCTTTTTTCTTATGTTTGTTCATTTCTTTTCAAGAAAGAAAGACACTTAATGATCAGACTGCAATTAAATGATCCACTGATGAAAAAGTGTGGCCTAATTAACTAGTTTTCATTCCAGTCCTGCAGGTCCCACTGCAATTACGTCTCCGTATCGTCATCCTGCTGACTATGCCCTGAGCTGTCCTTGGAAATTTCAGGAGCAGCTCCATTAAGATCACATAACATTATTTATTATCAGAAAGCTAATCCCCACTAGGTTGCTATGATATGGCCGTCTTTGGCTACATCTAATTAAACCTAATATGGTCCTAGCTAGCTGGAACATAATTAGTCGTCCACTACTCATGTTCCGATTACTGTCTAAAACGGAGCAAAACAAATTTGTCTTTTTTTTAAAAAAAAAAGAGGGGGGGGGGGGGGGGAAGGAATATGATCAGGTAGATAAAAAGATAATTTCAGACAGATCAGTAATAAAAAAAAATAACATAATAATCAAATTTAGTAAAATAAAATTGTTGATATATATATATCAGTAAACATGTCCTACAAATTGTGCATGAGTGGCATTTTTCTTTTTTATAAAAGAAAAATCTTTTTACCAACAACCCCTGCATTAGTCAGGCATGCATATATATCCGTTTTGGTGGGCCAAAAAAATTTAAAAAAATTAAAAAAAGAGAGAGAGGTGTCGGCTAGTTCTAGAGAGATTACCCAGCTGCCACATGCTGGCATTGGGCTGATTTGAGTCACTTTTCAAAAGTGTAGCCAAAACCGTATCTTCATAAATTAAGTAAGCTGGACGATATCTATGTATCATGGGTTTCACTATCAATTAAACAAATGTGCAATTTACGAAATCTGATGCCACGTAAATAAGCAAGGATTTGGTTTCATCCAAACAGTGACCAAAAAGAGATATGGCCACCTCTGCCTTCTAATTCAAAAACCTACCAACACTATAATCTATCTTCTGCACCAATATGGTTCCTGTGATTGTACAGCCCATTTGGATTCTCTCTCTCCTCAGCTCTTTATTTTCTATACGAAGATTGCTTATGCACGTCTTTTGGCTATTGGTTGTCCACTCCATGATCGCCACATTCCAATATCTGGGAAGATTGTGTCTTCCGCTGCTGGTGATCCGCTACAATATTATGATTTTCGTCACGTGGCAACCTAATATTCGTGGTCCACGCCATGATTGCTTCACACAAAAACGATACATTATTTGAGATTTTTTTTTTTTTTTTCTTTGCAGTATTGTGGGTGACTTGTCGTTGAAAACAATGCATACTTCCTTAGTGGGAGAAGCAAATTAAAAATGATGTGGCAAATTAATGCCAGTGTATATAAGCATATTAATAAAAAATTAACCTCCCATCCATCTAAATTTAATCCATTAATTTCGCCATAGAAATTAGTCAACTAATTTAGAAACTGTGTTGAAATTAATTAAAATAAGAATATTTACAAATTAATGTTATCCGACCTTTACAATATGGTAAGATCAAATTTCAAATAAAATGAAGAAAATAAGTGGATTGCATTGATGGTTAGGATTGCCAGATTAGTCTTGTTCTTGAACCATGACCTATCCATGATAAACGCAAGTGGATGGACTGTCCTGATGGTTGCTTATTACTAGATGCTTTCCAGATGGCAACCAGCTGAGCAGGCCTGCCTGAGACTGCCTATGGGTGAATATTTTAAAACACAACATACTATATATGTAGTCGTTTGGTGGACATAATCTAGAAAAAGAATTTCGGAAATTAATGTTGGTTGGAAAAACACTAGCTACGTGGACTGGTGCATTAACCATGGTAGTCCTTTCAAACTATTATTCTTAAATACAAGTGGAAAGAAAGTAAAGCTTTTCTGCCATTCACATTAATAATTAATAAAGTGTAAAAAAGTGAGGAGAGGAGGTGGAAGCTAGCTCAGAGAAGCCAAAACAGGTTGCAGCTTTTACGCCGTGGCGACTGCGGGTTAGCCGTTTGGAATGTCATTAATTTCTTGTGTTTTATTGGAAAATAATCGCAAGCTTACAGGGAAGAAATTTGAGTAATGACACATACACACACACACTTTTAGCGATGAATTTTTCATAGTGTTGCTAAAATTTTAAATCGTTCATTGCTCTATCTCATTCCCAACAGACCTTCAGAAATGAATAGATATGATTCCTAAAAGTATTTAGTGACGGAAGTCTATTTTTTTAGCAATGAATGGACTTCTTTGCTAAATCCTAATAATCTTGTAGTGGGCTGCGTAACATATTCTCAAATGCGATGAGCCTTCCATATATCAAAAGCATTTTTCAATTTAGTCATTTTCCAATTCAAGATACTCATGCCCTAAGAAATTGATGGATTGGTACATTGGGTCAATATCGATGGGCATGATCATTTATCCGCCCAAAATCCCATTTTTTATTTTTTAGCTTTTTATAAAACTATTTTTGTAAATACATGTAATTTATATATGTGCTAAGTTTTATCACTTTAGATATTGTAAGTTTTTTTAAAATTTTCAAAATCATGGGCACTTCTGTTATTTTTAACTGTTTAAAATGACTAATATGCCTCTAATCTTTTTATTAATGTATATTTTTCATCATATCTCAACTCATATTATATTTACAGATCTAAGACAATTCTTACATTTTTTTTCCAAAAGGAGACCACAAACTCTTAAATATCACGAAAGAACACTCAACATATTTTTAAGGGGAACTAAATGTCTTCACCTAAAATTTGGTTTGAAATCCCCACAAATGGGATTTGAACCCGTGAGCGTAGAAACGAAAACTTTATTTCATCCCTCATGACCAAATGAACGGTTGCCTCTGATTTTGAAACTGAAAAATACTAATACATTTCTAAAAATGATAAAACTTAGCATACATGCTAAATACTTTCTTAAATTTAAAAAAAAAAAATTTAGGTGACCTAAAATCGGCTGATTTATGTTTTATAACTTAAAAGTAAGTTTTCTAAATTAAGGTGGCAGCAGTTAAGGCCTCCCAAGAGTCTGATCCCTTGATGATTTCAATTAGTTTAGCAGAGATGGGGTGTGTGTGTGCTTGGAAGACAATATATCTCAAAGCATAAGGAGGCAGTTTGATTCTACCACCAATCATGCAAGTCTAGCAGCATTATTTGGTGGGTAAAATCGTAAATGTGTACCAGTTATCAGATCAAAGCATCATTGCGTGGCCTTCCAGATTCCCAACTTTTCCATGTGGGGCAGGCCAGCGGGTTGGCACGAATGACTTTCCAAAATGGGCTAATTGGTTTCATTTCGCCAAGTGACATGTTCAAAGTCCCGCCAGCTGAATAGAAAGTACTGGCGAGATGAAAGAGACGAGCAGGTTCCAATTTTTTTTTGGCAGTGGTATTTTTGTAGAATTTTTTAGCATATGAGATTTCGTGTGAAAGTACTTATCCATTGAAAACAGATTTTTCAAATAATAACAATAAAATCCTGCTTCACTGTGTAGGCTGTAGACTGTGCGGCCAAACAGTTAAAAAGCCTTGCTCATCTGGCCAAGGTTGTTATGGCTGCGACATGCCTTTGCATTTTGCAATATATCATGGGGGCCTAATCTGGCGGGGGCCCTTCAAAGCTTTGACTGACTTCAAACGTATTTGAATGAAGTCAGATAATATATATGTAATCAAAAGATATTTTGTAGTATTCATTCATCATCAAAATTATTCAGAAAAGGCGGGCTTAGAACCATCTAAAATATATGGGCTATGTTTTTTTTTAATCGAATAAAGGATTGACACGGCCTCAGACAATCCAAAACATATAAAAATACTTAGATTCATTCACATATCCATTAAAATATAGTAATACTTTATTGAATTATACATTTATATATTAATGATATTTTAGACAGTTTAAATATTGAAATTACAACTTAAAAATAATATTTAACATCAAATTATTTTACTATGTTCATTTTATATAATTTTAAATGAAGTCATGCAAGATAATATTAAAAAATTTTACGGATATTAGAATAATATAAATAATATTAAATATAATAAATAAAGTGAGTTTACTATCAATTATCAAAAGTGTAAAAATGATAGAAATATATGGAAGATGAGTTTTACAAAAGCAAAGTCCTCTTTAGAAAATCATCAATGATGAGTAAAAATTACAAAATCATAAAAAACAATTATGCACATAGTCCAAAATTTTTATTCGACTCCCGAGAACATATATAGACATGCGTCTATTTGCCCAAAGATTAAGCTCGCGCATGCCAACGAAATGCTTGTGATCTAGAGAAACACAAACAAAGAAATTAGATTTTTCAGAAATGAGCGTATATATAGATCGATATATGTTCATTATCAGAACAATAAATTCAAGTAATGTGGCTTTTCATTTTGTAATTGGAGGCAATGGACCATGAAAATGAGCACGTAGGCTGTCCTGATTTACTAAACCAATCAGGGCTAGAGTCGTCACTACCATCTTCATCCTCATCCACCTCCTTATCATCAATACCAACGTCATCTTGAAACAGCACAATGAAGCAAGGAAGGATGGCCTTAGCATTCAACACCAGCAAATCCTGCCCAACAGCAAACGAATCATACACATGACCACCACCACCTTCAACCGCTCCGGCCACTACAAGTCCTTCGCCCCTCTTCCTCCTCCGCTCCCGCCCAACTCGCCCCGCAATCGCCCTGCAAACGAACATCGCCCTCTTACACGAGTCTCCCTCCACAGGTTCATCTTCATGCATCTTCTCATGCGCCCTCCGAGAGCTTCTGCTCAGAAGGATCTCCTTCGGCATTGGCATCATGGGGAGATGGGCAGGAGCGTTTGGGAGATGGCAGCACCAGAACCCAATAATCTCATTCCCATCAAACAACAACCTATCGTCGTCGTCGTCATCACTACTACCACTACTACTACTACCTCTGCCCTGCACTCTTCTTCGGTAGCTTTCGAACCCGACGTCGTTGATCACAGCCTCTGAAGAATGATTGATTTTGAGGATGTTATGGACTGCAGGTGGGGCCGCTCCCATCTGGGTCCAACCCCTTTGGAATATTTTTTCCACCACACCCGCAGCAAACTCGCTTGGGTCGAGCTCCATGACTTGGTTGCAACTTCTCTCATGAGAAACTTGTTCATGGGTGCAAATGAGGTTTTTCTCTGCAGCAAGATGAGCAGAGTGTATTTGGTAAGCGGAGGGTAGTGGTTTTTTCTCCGCCTCTGCGGGCGGCGGCAGTGGCGATGAGGAAGAGCTGGAAGAAGATTGGGGTGGGTTCTTTCTCTTGGTGCTTCTGCTGCTCGAAGGTGATGTAGGCCTGAAGCAGTAAACCTTGCCACGGGGGTGAAGCAAAATGGCCAAATACAGCAGGCCAGTGAAGAGATGGTGAAGAGCGCTCATGTTGGTTGATTTTCTATAGTTGGAAGTAATGCATGCATTCATGCATGAATATAATAGGGAGGAAACACTACAGCAATTTGACAGATTGGATCAAACATGTAAAAGGGGAGCCAGTTTTGCTGTCAAATCCAAATCCAAATCCAAACAAAATGGGAAAGCTATCTATTATGTATTAAATGGCCACATCTTACGCCTCAAGCAAATGCCTTGAATGGTAAGTGATTTAAATTTCATAAAGGGTTCTGGTGGTCCACTTAGTATACTCATGCGTGTGAAATCTAAGCCATTCACGAATTCAACCAGGCCCCACAACGGCAATTCGCTTTTTGGGGGGCTAGAACAATAAGTAACGGATGATAATTTGAAATAGTGCACATTTCAAGAAAAAGAAATATGACAGCGATGAAAATGATGGATAGATAATTGACAATAGAAAACTAAAGGCTGGGCCGAACAATGCAAAGGTGGTTTCTTTGGTTCTTGTTCTTTGCTAATTATTCTCCCTTTGATTATGCCTGACGGATTTTGAGGATCCAAGAGAGCGAGTCCGTGTTTGCCTATCCGTCTTTTGTGATTTTGCAGTTTTATCCCACAACTATCAATTTTGTAAAAAAGTGTTCTATTTGGGGGTTTCTGATGTATAACTACAGAAATTTCAACCTAAGTCACGAGCACGAATCCAAGCTGTTTTCATGGGTGTGTAGGCGTGACTCTGTTTTTTCCAATGCCAGGATTTGTACATATGCAGATTCATTAAGGATAGCAAAAGAAAGCGCACAGATTCGAAGGGACGTTAAAAGATTCAAAGAATATTACTGTATGGAAAGAAGCATGTTCACATAGAGAATTTCACTGTACTTTGAATACTTATATCATTATGATTAATTTTACATCTGCCGGACGGGGAAGGGAGAGGTGACCTCCCAAAACAGATTGGAAATCGAATTAAATTCAAGGGGAAAAAAATCTGGTGTTTATTTGAGTACATCCCATTATTGGTCATATAATGTTGCCGTAGCTAAAATATTATCCTGACAATATCAGGGAATACATTCAATCGCCAAAAAAATTAGGAAGGGCTGGTTGAGGTAGCAAAAATGGTTCATCTACTACGTGCAGGTAGCTGATGAGTTGGCCCTTCTAGCTAACAATACCACGCTCCTTGAACACTTCAAGCATGGCCACACCAATCTTTGCCGGGGACTCGACAACTGCCACACCTGCGGCTCTAAGGGTGTTGATTTTATCTTGGGCAGTCCCCTTTCCCCCAGAAACAATTGCTGCACAACATAAACAAATCATTTCTTGATGCTGGAAAAAAGTAAGAAAAACAGGAACTCAACTAATTCTTCAAGTGGACTGAAACAGTAAAATACATTAAAGTATTGGAAGGAGACCCAGTACATTAAAAGATAAGATTAATGATGTGAAAGAGCAAAAAAAAGTAATATTGTTTAAGTGAACAAATACCATATCAAATGAACAATGCAGCTTGCTTCACCACCAAAAGGTAAAAATGGAAATGGTCAAAGTCAGGTAGAAAGCATGATATAATGACAAGATGCTAATTGTGTAACTGTTAATCCAAGGCACATGGTTCTGATGGACACATGGACCAAGTGCACACAAGGCCTTTCCTTCTTCAGTGGATCAAAAAATGAAAACTTTCCACCAAAAATTCAGGTTGGATCTAAGAGCTTGGTTTGAAGTAAACAAAAATGGCATTTTAAGTTGAGCTTATTTGGGTTCGTAGATCTTGTATACCCCTCTCATATTTTGAATTCAATTCTTATGCAACTTTTTCACTCCCACACCAGCAAATAATTCTTAGACCAGTGCTACAGAACCAGATGTGATGATACCTCCAGCATGACCCATGCGACGACCCGGTGGCGCTGTAAGTCCAGCAATAAATGCAACAATCGGCTTCTGAGTTCCACTTTCCTGATTGACAAATAGCAGAGCTGATGACAGAAATTTCTCAAAACTAAAAAAAAAACCTAGAAGAACATCGCAAGCAATAAGTAAGTCGTTCACAGAGAAGTGCTTGACAAATTAGCAGACATTGGAATGTCATTTTCTTCTCAGAAAAGATTTTTCGGTCAAACAACTACACCCTTTCACCTGGCAATATTAACTGGTTCTGCATGAATTCATCAGTGCTCAAGACCCATATATTTTAAATTTGTACCTGTTTTCTCCTTTTCTCATTTTTATGATCACCAATGTATATTTTTTCAGATACCATATATGCTCAACGAATCTGACAAATTGAATGAGTTGGAACAATCAACGATAATAGTAGCAATATACAAAAGAATCCATGATTTGGAAAGACTAAATGCTCCATGAGTAGGACTTCAGGATAGTAATTGTGTGTTTGGTTTGAGGGAAGGACGGGTAGACAAGGTAAAAGTCTCTGTTCTCTATACTATGTGACATTTAACTATATGACTCAGCCTACTTTTCACATTATCACATCCCTTTTTTCAATGAAGTTCATCTATTTTATCTTCATTCATTTATGGCCAAAATCACATCCTATACCACTGACACCCGTTACCTAGCTTTGTACAGCTCTTTTATTTCTCTTAATTTTCTTCAACAACCAAAATCAAAAGGCCAACCCGGTGCATAGGGATCCTGCACATTGCAGCTCCAGGGAGGGGCATCCATGTCAGCAGCCCTTTGTTACAAAAAGGTTGTTCAACTCCCATGGCTCAAGCTCACAACCCCTAATCGCTATATTGCTGAAGTAATGTCTTTAATTACTATATAACAGACTAGAAAATCTGCTACATGCGTGTTTCATCCTGTGGCCCAATATGACAACAGAAGCACTGTAAAAGGAATTTTTGGAAAATACTAATTATCTCGGGGCACAGGAACAACCTAGATTGTGAAAATTCTAGTTAAAGCATGCAAACCACTTTCATTTTCACCTATTTTTACCAATGCAAAGCCTAAGTCATTTCTTATAAGTTAGCTCCATTCATCGATCTCAAAATATTTCCTTAAATACCTTTATTAAAGCTGCAGCATCTTCCTCAGCAGTTCCTCCAATCTCTCCTATCAGAATAATACCTGGAAAGCAGATTGTGAAGAATCATCAAGATGACAACTAAAACCACAGTTGCCAGATTTAATTTGTAAAAAATTTCATTTATTATAAGTTATTAATATCTGTTTCAATTGATGACCCTATAATGAACGCTCAGCATGTGCCAAAATCCTGCAGGTCTATTGTGAATATTTCTTCAGTTTGCACGATTGGGTTGTTAAAAATGTCATAACTTAAGTTTGAAATGTCATAATTTAATGATAAAGTTGAACTGATCTAGAAGTCTCCGATAGGAGCTGTCACCAAAGATTGTTATCCTCCCTGGGAAAGGCATAAATTTTTTTTTTTTTTTTTTAAAAAAAATTGCTAAATTCTCTTCAAATGTAGAAAAATCTCATTTCACAGTTTCACAAAGGCAAAAGCGCCAAGCTTTCTGCAGTTTCAAAGCATCGTGAAAAGCAAACAATGATGGTTGGCACAAAGGGTTTGACATTGTCCATGGTCCCATATGCATGCTGTCTCTTTGTTTAAAGCAGAATAGCAATAATCGTGCAGCAATTCATACAAACATCACGGAAACTGAATGCATTCAAAATTGAGGTTTGAGGAGATGGTCACATAACAAAGAATTTCCTATTGCTGAAGTGATCACAAATTTTATAATGGTGATGGAAAATCTTAATACGCAAAACTCCAATTACACATAACAGAAACTCTAAAAAGCCATGCCTATGGAGAAAGCAGAGCAATTTATATCCAACTGTTGGCTTCTATTTAGCTAGTGTCTGCCTTGGCCTTGAACAATGTAGCCATACAGTTGACCGCAATGAACTCCAATATGACTCCAGCATGTCCCAGCTGTATGAGATGCCAATAAGGCAATTACTGGTCAGTAACTGTATTGCTGGTCAGTAACTGTATGCTATATACCTAAAGTTACAGGAATTTGAAACCTCAAATATATGATATAGAGAACCTTGTGCAGTTAGCCACTTCCTTCCTACTATACATATTTTGTTACTTTGATTGGGAGAGTCTCTCAATGTGCTGGCTAAGTGTTTGTGCATAACTTCTGGGTATCCAAACCTGTTTGTAATTTCCATGTATGTACATACAAGTATACACAACCAAGAATTTCAGTATCAAATCCTTGCAAATAGAAATATGAAAATTTCTACTGTAATATAAACGTGCAATACAACATCACTAGTGAGAGTATCATACCAAAACGCATCAAGAAGGATGGCACAAAGCAGATGTGCAATTTAAAAAGAGGATAGTGGACTGGTGGTTCTGTGTCATTAATCTTCTTTTACTCAGGTGCCATGACGGATCCTCCAATAGTGCTTTGAAAAAAAAAAAAAATCAATAACACTAAAGCAAAAGTCTATCCAAGGAATTTTTTTTATTGGTGTACTTACATCCATATCTCAATTTATCATACAATCAAGCTCTAAGACAACTCTTACAATTTCCACGAGAGACAACAAGCTCTCAGATCAACAGGGAGACCACAAGCTCCCAAATATCAAAGGGAAACAAAGCTCCCATACCTAGGGACTCCCCATAAAATAAGAGAGACAAATGTCCCCAAGCCAACTCGAATTCTCGTCGGCAGAATATTTGTCATGACTGTTGCCAGCATGCCACAGGAAAATATAGAGAACCTAGCACAAAGACTCAAATTAGAACATCTTTTAGTAGGAAAATTGGATCCCACTAGAATTTCCCTATTTGAAACTTGAACAAAATCATCATCGTCATCATAAGCTATTTTCCACCTATTTGGGGTCAGTTGCATGGATCCTATTGCACCAGTTTTTATGGTCATAAATTATGTTTCAATAATTTCTAATGCTTTGATACCTTGTTTGATTACTTTTATCCATGTTTTTTTAAGTTTTCCTCTCATTCTCTTAGTGCCTTCTAATTTTGAATAACCTCAACTTTCCTAATTGGTATCATTTTAAGCCTCCATTTAATGGGTCTGAACCAAATTAGTCTATTTTTCAGTATTTTTTAACCTATTTGTTTCGCTCTAATATTATCTCGGATTTCTTTAATTCTAATTTTATTCTTTTGTTTTACCACTCATTCACTTTAACATTTTGTTCTTTAACTACCTAATATTCTACCCTGTATAACATGGACTAAGACACTTGAAAAAAATGACTGCAAAAATTATTACAAAAAGATACCATGGCGTCTACATAATAGAATCATGGGCATTAATGGGGTTCCAAATGGTTAAATTTCCTCATGCCTGATCAGATGCAAATGTTGTACCTTCGGTTTGAGGATCATCTAGGAATTTCTTCATGCAATCCACAAAGTTTGTCCCATTGAAAGGATCCCCGCCTATTCCTACACAAGTAGATTGTCCTAGGCCAACAGCAGTAGTTTGGAAAACCTGATATTTGCACAAAGAAAGACAAATCGTATTTTCCATCAGAGAATAACGACAATAAAGGAGATTTAAAAAATATTTTAAAACTACTTTCCAGCACTAAGAAGTCACAATCAACCATACCGCTTCATAAGTCAAGGTGCCCGATCGAGAAACAATTCCTACACGCCCTGGCTTGTGAATATAACCAGGCATAATTCCAATTTTGCATTCTCCGGGCTTGATAATGCCAGGACAATTTGGCCCAATAAGACGAGTCTTGGTTTGCTTATTTAAAGCTGCCTTCACTCTTACCTAATGTATAAGGACAAAATGAAAACTGCTTCAGAGATACACACAAACAATATAGGCAAAGCCCATAGATCCATCAGATATTATATATCTGATACAATAAACTAAATGTAAATAATGCTTTTTGCCATTAATAATATGTAGCATCTATAACAAAGAACAGGCATGACATTTTATGCACACCCTATTGGCCATGTACACACATGCAGGGGGTCTGATGCAGTGACGATCCAATAAGATTATTCATCTAAGGCTATTACGTGAAATTTCCATTGCAAAAGAAAAAATAAGTAAAAATCCAAATCCACTAAAAAGACAGCAACCACAATAAAACTGAGATATTTATTATATGCAAAATACATATTTACACATTAGCATGGTAGATAGATTTCATATTCTCCATTGCCTTGCCAAGGTTTTAAAAAGGAGAATCCTTAGGTATAAATCACAAATACATAGCATTTTATTCCGGCTACTTTTTTACATTAGGCTCTTCCAGTCTTGTGTCGGGGCCATTCATAAGCCTCCTTGCCTAGCCCAATCAAAATCATGTGGATAAAAAACCACACAACCATCTCTGCCTATGTTCATGGAAATATATCATCAGCCAATTAAATATTTCATCCCTGAATAGTGTGTACACATCCACTTGTAGCCCTATCAAGACCATGCGAATAATATTCTATGCAGTTCTTTTCTTGATTGTGGAAGATATAGTATTGAACATTGCAAGTCAGATGTTCCAATCAACTATTCCAGCCTTGTCAGAGATGCAATGATATGCCTTCTTTCCTAGTCCTATCAAAGATCATGTGGCCTCTTTGCAAATCATGAAAACTTGAGCTGAACTACAGCATAGGTATAAGATTCTGAAGACAAGCCAGAGGAAATCTCTAGCTGGCTTGCTGCCCCTTCCACCATGACAGGGAAAAAAAAAAAAATTTCAATGTTGCACATGACTGACCCTTGTACGCTTTTCATGGGACCAGTAAAAGTTATAAGAACAAATGAAATAGAAAAGCCTACCAGAAGGTCAAATTTTTCCCATAACTAGATAATCATCAGCAGAATGCACTGTTTGAAGCCATGACAGCTGTTTGAGTCCAATAAAACATTTAAAGGCTACACAAAAGAAATTCCCCAGAATAAGTGGGGATCGTGGCTAGAAGATAATGATGAAGAAGAATATGAAATAAGTCATTTACCAATGAATGATTCAATGATCAAATACAAATGACAGTAAGATTATTCTTTACAAAATCAGAGGTTCAGGATTCCACTTATCACCATTTAACAAATTGAAGCAATTCCAGATGCAAGAAGAATATGACCTAGACAGCAAATTCAGGATGAAAAACAAGCACTCAGGAAAAAGATCAACTTCAAAAAAAAATTTAAGGCTACAGGACTGAAAAGCTCTACATTCAGTGTAGATTAGACTGAAAAAAAAATAATAAATAATACAAAGAAAGACAAAACAAATTCACTTTACCATGTCATGCTGAGGGATTCCTTCTGTGATGCACACAACCAGATCCAACTCAGCTTCCATAGCTTCCATGATAGCAGCGGCAGCAAAAGGTGGGGGAACATAAATAACCGATGCATTGGCCTTTGTCTCCGCCTTTGCTTCTGCTACAGTGTTGAAAACAGGAAGCCCCAAGTGTTCTGTGCCCCCTTTCTTTGGGGTCACCCCACCAACCTAGTAGGAAAGGTAAATCCAAAGTCGAAACCGCACATGGTTATTCCCATAGATCATACAGCAACACAAGAAACTTCCAGGGAACAGAACCATGTCTATAAGATACCTTAGCAGAGAACATTAAAGCAAGGTGTTCTAGGCTTAGGCTTACTGTAATCAAATTCAAACCTAACGGCTACGCACTGCCGTTTAAACCTACGTAAAGCGATATTTGTTCATTATCAAACGCGAAGCAAGCATGTCAACAAGTGGTGGAGGGGGGCTGCATGTGGGGCATCAGCTACTTTCCACTGTCATCATCTTCCAGACGACTTCTCATTTCTTTGAGCTATTCCAGTACAATTTTGAGAATTAAATGCACATACCACAGTCATTGGGGAAAAGCGTGAAACAATCTAGATTCATCCAATAAGAACGAATAATCGAACATAAATGAAAGCGGAAATCGGCATCCCAGAACATCGTATTATTCGAAACATCCGAAGCCAGGAAACAATGAATCCTGGAAGGAAAAGATCATCAAACGTCTAACTCAAAGCGTCTGACATTGTTCTTCAGATCGGATACAGGAATATGCAACCCGCATACGTCACACAGCCGGTAATGTAAATAATAGTAAAAAGAATTGAAGGATCCTACTGCCTTTCCTACCATCGTAGTGCCGTAATCGATTGCTTGCTCTGTATGGAAGGTTCCATTCTTTCCGGTGATGCCTTGGCAGATGACTCTGGTGTTCTTGTCGACGAAGACAGCCGGCGGGGGATGAGCAGCCGCGAAATGGCGAGACGGCTGTGAATAGTGGGAAAGGAGAGAAGGGCGCAATTTCGAAGCTAGAAGTTTTGTAGCTTTCTGAGCCATGAATGAGAAAGAGAGAGGGAGAAGCAATGGAGGTTTTGGTGTCTCTTTCTTCTTCCTACGGCTCCAGAAAGAGACGGGAAGTAGGAGAAAAAGGAGATTGGCGCACCACCCATGGTCAACGACTGAAATGGACTTTTCGAAAATAATACGAAATACTTGCACGTGCGCCGTCTTTCTTGTGCATGCACTTGAGACGCCTTTCAGTCACGTCTCACTGCATAGGGACCCCACGGTAGCCTGGGATCCAATCGCGATTGGGATGCGATTTCCATTCCCTAGCAAGTTTTTCCTATTTTTAATATTAGTTTTATTTCTCATATAATAAAAATTATAATAATATTAGTTTTTGGATTACTAATATTACTTTTTTATTTTCAATATAATCTCTCATTTTTAATACACAAAATGCTTTTTTTTCAAATTTTTATCCAAATCCAATTCTATTAGATAATTCCGTACAATCCCCGAGAGCTTGCTCAGCGAGATGTACGAAAGAGTAGAAAAAGTTTTGTGGAAATTTTTTTGAAAATTAAAAAATAATGACTAAAAATTAAAAAATAAAAAATAAAAGAAATAGAATATGGCTGAAATGTTGAGGTAATGTTAGATCTACGTAACAAGTCCCCATCTAGTGCACCTTGGTGCACATAGTTTTAGGGCACTCGGGTACAACATTTTTTTTTGCATTTTTTTTGGTTTTTTTAATCCATAGATGGGCTTAAACATGAATGTCTCATAGTATTGTTTACATTTTTTTATTATTTTTAATCTTTTTATTTTAAATAATAAATTCAAGCTTTTCCATCATCTCTCTTATACGCATTTTATGCATAAGTAATGATTCAAAATATACATACATACATATATATAAGGACCCCAATACAACGCAGCCAGGTAGACTTGATGCACTCCGATGTTTTCACCCATTTTTTATTTTTTGAAACTTTTTTATAAGATTGTTAATCTAAATGTATTTAACGTATATATCAAGTTTTATAATTTTAGATATTTTTATTTTTGAAAATTAATTACATTTTAATAATTTAAGTAAAAAAAATTCAAAAAAAAAGATTAAAAAAGTAGGTCAAATGCACCCGGGTGCATCGAGCCAAAGTACACCTGGGTGTAAAGCCTTTTTTTCAACCTCGTCAGTTTTCTTTTCATATTTAGGTAACCCCGCATGTATTTAATTCATATACAAATATCACTTTTAGATTTTTGCATACGTTTTTCCATATTTTCAAAAATAACCTCATTATCATGTGGGCTCACATAAAAAGCTCAAACGACCCATTTGTTCTCAGCCATCCTTCCACATTCACTGTACAACCAAATGCACTTTTTAAGACGCGTGATACGTCCAAGTGGTGTGAATTGTCAAGGGACGGCCAGAGACAGATGGAATTCCCCAGTCCCCACAACTGTGGGTGTTGATTCATTCCCGTCAACGGGTATTCACTAATTACTCCCTAATGTGGAAGTACTGGGAAAAATCTGTCGAAGATACAACTATGGATGGCGATGAATCCCCCCCTATGGGTGGGAGTATTCACTAATTACTCCACATTGAAGTACTAGGAAAAATTCGTCGAAGATTGGATGTGCTTGCTTGTAATATTAGATGTTATTGTCTACATATATCAATAAAAAAAATGCATTTTTTAAGATAGTCGAGGACAGAAACCGAATGTACGAACCTAGGAGTGGGAATCGGGACGGGTCGACCCGTGACCCAGTATTGACCCGACCCGTTTTTAGCCGGGTCAAACCAATCCATTTTTGACCCGGTATAGGGATGGGTCAGAAATTTTGGCCCGAATTCAAAAATAGGGTTGGGGTGGGTCAACTATATCCTGACCCGAAGAGTCCGACCCGCCCTGCATATATAAATTTATTAAAAATTATAAGACTATATTGAAATGTTATTATTATT
>JAXCLR010000001.1:59915957-59953958 GCA_035584095.1 Annona squamosa
CTATATTGAAATGTTATTATTATTTTCTTTCAAAATTTTCACTTTTTTATAATTAAATCTATCAATAATAGAAGAATTAATTTATTCAAAAAGCAATGTAAGAATCAATAAAAAATTTGTACGTATATAACCCTTATGTGTAATTGTAAATTAATCTATTTTAATAAATGTATACTATATTTTCAAGTGTTTTGTTTTCTTAATTATATGTTTTTTAATAATTAATAAAATATTGAAATATATAATATTTAAATTTAGTATAGATGTATACTTATGTTTGATAGATATATAAAATTTAAAAATTATCTTATGTGACTCGTATTTTTGAGCCGACCCGCTATTCCGAAACCGGTCCGACACCTACCCGAATTTTGTCCCTAACCCTGATAGAAAAAAATAAGGATCAAACCAACATTGTCCCAACCCGGTATAAAATAAGAGTCAAACAAGATTTTTGAAAAATAGGGTCAGGGTTAGGCAAACCCTGACCCGTCCCGACCCGCCCCGATTCCCACCCCTATACGAACCCCATCGCGCAAATGATCCGAATGCAGCATTCTTTTCCAATCAGCAAGACGCCCTGGTTGCCCATCATTCTCATCTCTGAACGGGTATGACTGATCGAGACGAGACCACGAAAACAAAATGACACGGTATAAAAATATTATTGAAGCGTAAACAACATTTAGAAATTTGCCCCCACAGATTTTCAACGTGATATAGGAATTCGTGAGAGGGCAGAATCAAGTGCCTTTCATTTTGCTTCATGCTTGAAATAAACCGTGTCTTGTAGCCATCTGCAACAGATCCTCATTTAAATAAGGGACCTGTAAGAGAACATTTTCGAGCAAGCCATACTGACAAATCATACGATCTCAAGGAGAGCAATTTCCGGGAACTCTTAATGGGCATCTCATACACGCATCTCAAGAGATTCAAACATGATAAAGATTGACGATCAAAACAAAGAAAGATGGTAGAACTCGTGCAGCAACAATGGAATTCATTTCTCCTTATCAACGTTTAATACATCACGAGAGAGCAACATGAAGTACAACAGCCATCTAAATAAAGAGTGATAAAACACAAATAAGATCTACTGTTACACTCGACAAAGAGTAGAGAAAACATGTGCCTTCCACTCTACAGGGGAAAATGAGATATTGGTAGGCCACGCAACACAGGCTTTAAGAGGCCTACGGAGGATAATGAACTAACTGGTAGGCCACAGAAAAAGGCTCTATAAGCCTCACAATCAAATCCAGTGCGTATCAGGAGTGGGAACTTATTTCCTAACAAGCTATGCACAACTCTGCACAACTCAGGACTCTTTTTAACTCAGCGCCAAAATGCTACAACACCCCAGTAAGCAGCTCTCACATTTGTGGCAGAGGCAACAAAGCTGTGACAACAACCACAAGCATGCATGAGAAAACCTCCAAGCATCAGGATTATACAGCAGCAGGATCTGTCAGAAAATATATTCCATCCATGGAAACTTATACAACTGCAAGATCTGTCAGGGACTATAGTCCATCTACAGAAAGTGCACATGCATGCCCGTGCACAAAGATCCATGTAGTTAGGCAAAAATAATCAACAACGAATCAACATACACTCCACAACACTTGGTACAAAAGTATACACATGTTTTCAGCAGAAAATAAGCAACAGCCAATAGATGCTCCACTATACCGGTACAAAAGCATCATGTTTACATGAGTAGAAAACCTTAGTGCTTTGCAAGCTTCAATCACATTTCAGTTATTTCCTAGCAGTTGCTCCAATTTAGAGAACTAAAAAATGAGACGGGGGAAATAAAATCAGAAAACAAAATAAAGAACAAAAAAAAAGGGACAAATGTGACATCCAGTTTTGATACTTCACTCAAATGACCAACACAGCTAGCGAGTACATTTTAACTCTCCAATTTAAGAATTAGATTAAGCTCATTAATTAGATAACATCCTCATGCATCAGCAAATTATTGGATCAAGCTAAATTAAACATATTGAAAAAGAATTTACAGCCAGATATTGAAGTCCTATTGATGGCAGAAAGACCATCTCCATCCCTTCAGAGAGAGAAGAAGAAGAAAGTTATTTGATTCAGAAATGTTAGGAGGAATTATCAGGTGTTTTTCTTTGCAAGGACATTATTCACAGGAGATAATTGGGAATCATCTTCGACTCACATGGGATAGAGGATGGTTAAATTGATCTTCAAATGTTTTAGGCTCCACTGTATAAGGTTTTCTCAATATACTCTTGGACACAGAGCATATAAAGTTCCACCATTACATACTCACGAGATCATCCAACAGATAGATCCACTTCCTATCTCTTCAAAGAGGTGAATTCCCAATAAAGTATGTTGGATGTACAATTAAATTAAGGTTCCACTTCCAATGGATACAAACATGACCCACCCAGCCTCATGATGATGTGAAATCCACTCCAACTGCATTTAAAATTATTTGTTTTCCTAGGAAATTGAATTTTATCCAAATTAAAGATGTATAGATCATATTTGATACGTGTAAAATTAGCATAATAAAATTATTCAATTTATATAGGGTGTTTTTGACAATTATGAAAACTCGTCAGTCTAAAACTTTTCAATTTGAAACTTCTCACTCTCCCTAACTACTATATTTCACATTTTCCTATATCAATAATTTCTTTACAATTACTCTATCTATTTTAATTTTATTCTCTTTACTCGTCATCATTACGCCTATCATATCACATCATTTCTCTCATTTCAAAAAGTTCTATACCAAATACTTTCTTTCAAAAATTTTATCAAATGTCAAACATGCCGATAATAATTTCAAAAATGTTAATTTAAAATCTAAAACTAGGGATATAAATCGAGTCGGGTTGGTTTGGGTTGGAGTAAACACAACCTTACTCCACCTTCTAAAATTCTAACTCAACTCTACTTTCAACCATATTTTTCGCACCTTAATCCAACTATATTTTAACTTTATAGAAATCGATTCAGTTACGGGTAGAAATCCAATTAATAAATATAATATTTAAAAATATTTTGCTAATTCTTATGTCTTATGACCTATTATATGACTATTTTTAAATAATTTATTATGTTTTCCGCTACATATGAAACAGTTGAGGCTAATTTATTATGTACTATTATACATGTTAAATACACTTAGATTAACATTTGTATAAAAAAATTTAAAAATCAAAATTCGTGTAAAAAAATTTTCAAAGAAATTTTTTTTTAATGAGTTAAATCACGCAGGTGTACTGTATCATGATCCTGCATAAAATCTAGTAGGGTCGAGTTGAAAAGCATCTAACTCAAAAACCCACTTTTGAAATTAGGTCAGTTCAAATAAGGTTATATAACTTATTTTTTTTCCAAGATGTTTAACTCAATTCTATTATAAATCAGATTGGGTTAGTTAGGTTCAAGTCAAGACCAACCCCATTTACACCCTTATCTAAAACATTTTTCCTTCACAAGCAAACATTTCTACGAGTATGCTTGATAACAAACATAGGTGGAAGATCCACATTACTCTCCTCAAGTGCTTTTCAAACAATAATTTGACATTTTCATTACTAATTATCCTATTTTTTATTTTTATCTCTCTATTTTAATTATTTTATTACACAATTATCCTACTTATTCTTATTTTGCCACTAATATATCAATCACTCTCACACTTTTTTAAAATATTCTCTTTTTCACCTATTCACTTCCTTCCCTACCTACATTACCAAATGAATCCTATAAATTATTATAACATTTTAACAACTATTTTTTTCAGAAGTTTACATAATTATACGTCATCTTAAATAGGCAAAGCCTATGCCATACTTGGATTGAATTTCTAGTGTTATGGCAAAACAAATGATTTTAGATAAAGCAAATGGTTGAATTTTGATTTTGCCATCAATTGGGGCCCATCTAAGAGGTTCTCACAATTATTTGTTTTTGTGAGAACCTCAATTCCTTCAAAGTGAGACCCATTAAATAATTAAATTTTTAAATAAAAATGTAAACGTAAAAGCAAGCAACTTACACAAATAAAAACATTGTAAATAAATAAAACCTATTCCACTTAAACTTTTTTCAGTTGCAACACTTTTTTTAAGAAATATGGGTGAGATCTTGTTGCTATCCACTATCAAGGGGGAAGATAGGTAGCAGAAAGTAGAGCATCACGAAATTCATTGCTAAGATTAAGATCCTTATGAAGAGGATCACCAATACATGTAGGTGGATCAAGCCACCAAGAACATTCAGATTCAACATTGTGGATTGCATTCTTGGCAAGGGAATGTGCCGTTTCATTCCCACTGCATAAAACATGCAAAAATTGGCATGACTCGAAGCTAGCTACCATTTATCTTATCTTCTCCACCAATGTGCCTACAATTGAGCAAATTCTGCAATTATTGTTTTTCAGTTATAAGAATGAGGGAATCCGACTCTACTTCAATCATGGTGTGATTTAAACCTGATGCCCATTGCATACCAAGTAGGAGAGCTTGGACCTTTGTTAAAAGGACCTGTGATTCCAAATCTCGTCCACCAATTTGCTTCACAAAAGACGCTTCTATGGTCCTTAATAAAAGCTTTGAAACCCATTTTTCAGTTGTTCAAACTAAATCCCACATCAACATTGAACTTTACCATCCACTCTTTAGGGCTAACCATCTCACAAAGCTAATTGGAATTAAGAAATCCCCCTGTTTCAGTGTGGATGTGGAGTTTAACAGCAAGGAAAATTCAATTGCCCATTTTGAGATCTAATGGAAACCTAGTTCAATTGCTTCTAGATATAATTTATTCTTGCAGTACCATATACGCTAACAAATGAAAATGAACAAGGAGAAAGGGCACCTGATACTCGTAGCTATAAGCTTTCTACAGAAGTCAGCCATGGCAGAGTGAGGTTTGCCGGATAGATGATCTCACAGGTTCCTTTCCCATGTGAATTGATGTTGTGTTGCACTCCTAACATAATATAATGCATCTTCATCCCCATTTTTAGGATTCCTCAATTTGCTAGATGGATTCTCATGGGGAACACATTTAGCAGCAAACGCCAAACGAAATATGACAAATCTTGTTGGGCAGCTTTGATTTCTAGAGGTGCTTCAAAACTCACTTCATCAGGTTGGATGTGCCCATTAGATTCTCAACAATTTCGACACCTCTCTAGCTAGCTTATAAGTTAACCACACCCAGAAGATGCCATCATTTTTGGGTTCTCAGACCTCAAGGATTAGGATATATCTGATCACTACATATCATTCTCCCCCATCACCTATTTTGCCACTAATTCCTTCCAATTCTGCTATTTTCTGTCCATGAAATCTACCGCTATTATACCCTCTAATATATTGTTGGGAAGGGAGCCTACCATTTATATTGCTTCAAGTGTCCATTTACCTCTGAAAACAAAATCTGCTAACCATCCCCCACTTTGTGCCTACATCCCAGCTTCACTACATCTCTAAATTTTAGAACACTTATCCAAGTAAATGATCCTTTTGGTGATGCATTGCAATTCCAAAAATCTCTATTTAGGAAGCACTCGACGCCAAAGGCCCTATAGCAAAGAGATCTCGATTGGGATCCAAGTTGCCAGGCTTGCTTCATAAGGAGTACCGTGTTGAGTGCTCTTAAGCTTCAGAATCCCAGCCAACCTTCCAATTTTGGAGCATACATTTTTTCCATGCAATCCAGCTCACGTTCCTCTTTCCCTTCCTTTTCACCCTATCAAATCTACTAAGCAAAGCTTCCACTTCCTCAAAATTTTTGAGGTAGCAAGAACAGACTCGTAATGTATGTGGGAATGGACTAAGCTGTTGTTTTTAACAGAATTCTTTCCTTCCTCTAGAGATGAGTCTCCCTTGCCACCCTTAAATGTGTTTTCAAATTCTCTCCTTGATACTTTGGAAGATGGTTGATTTTATCTCCATATCCAAGCAGGGAGGCCCAAATAAACTTGAAGTTCAGTGCCAAATGATCCAATCTAGCTTTCAATAGCTATGAGGGTTTCCACCTTGGCGTTATTCCTAAAGGGTTGTTTTGTCAATTTCATTTTCTGAGCAAAGCATTCCCTATAGATCTATAGAATCCTCTTGATGTGCCTGATTTCCTCACTACGGACCTTGTGAATAGGAGGGCATCATCCATGAAGAACATATGTGAAATCCTTCGCCCCTCTGTGCTAGTTTTAATACCATGGATAAGGTCTCTCCAGCAAACATCCCCAATTAAAGAAGATAAACCTTCAGCATGTATAAGAAAGAGATAAGGGATAGAGGATCTACTTGCTTGATTCCTCAACTGGCCACAAACGTCTCACATTAAAGCCATTAACACATACTCTAAAGCTGACTAAGGAAAGGAAACACGTGATCTGGTCAATCCCCCTCTTGTTGAAATTCATCTTCCTCATTACCTGACAAATAATTTTCATTCTATCATGTTGTAAGCTTTTTGACATATTCAATTTAACTACCACCTCTTCGGTCTTTTCCTGCTTTCTTTTACGAAGTATGTGCATTGCCTCATAGGCGATGAACATATTGTTAGCAATCAACCTACTTGGTACAAAAGCAATTTGCTACTCTGAGATAATCCACTGCAAGCATCCCCTCAATCTGTTTGTAAATACCTTTGAAACTATTTTATACATGACATTACAAAGGCTAATCAACCTGAAATTTACTAACTTGTGTGCTCTCAGCTTCTTTGGAATTAGGATGATATCGGTGCTATTAATGTTTTTCATTATAGCCATATACGAACTCCAATCTTGTTTCCATAAACTGTTTCAGGCACTAAAGATTCCAAGTCTCAGTATCTGCCAATGTTGTTGAAAGAACCCTGCAATCATACCACTCGGACTTAGGGATTTGGAAGGTTTCATACCACCGCCCTTCGATTTTCCTCTTCAATAATTTTGGCTTGGATATTTTCAATGACTTGCATCTGACTCATCCATCCCTCGAAACCAAAAACCTTTCTGAAATAGCCAACAACCAGCCCTTCCTTTGCTTTCTATTCCCAGACTATCCATTGTCATCAAGCGGATGATCGATATTATTCTTCCTCCTATTATTTGCAGCATTATGAAATAACCCATTGTTTTAGTCCCCATCTTGGAGCCATTAGATTTTTAACCTTTGATTCTGCATAGTTTCTTCATCTTCTAAGAGGGAGTTGAGTTTTTTATATTGAATCTTTAGCTCATCATCTCTGCTGTTAGAAGAGTCCTGCCTGCAAAGCTTATCTAAAATCTACTATTGATTTTGGATTGCCTTTGACGAGTCACCAACGCACTTCCAACTCCATGCCATTAGCTTTTTCCGCATTTTGCCAACTTCTGTTTGATATTTTCAAATTGTCTCGTTGTTAGAGGTAGGCTCATTCCAGCTGCTCCCAATGATTTGGCTTGCATGTTTTTCCTTGCCCCAATAGCATTCATATCAAAATTCACATGGAGGTCTATTCATACCAACCCTTGACTTCAGCAAGAGAAGGATGGGGAAACGATCAAATACTGCTACAACTAAATGGTTGGGGCTCACCACACATGGCCCTTTAATGAATTAACTACCTTGATATTCCATTGAAGCTTGAGTATGTTCTTCAAATTCCAATGAATCAAACCAAGTTTGGCTCTAATAACAAGTTGAGCAATTCAGATTCAATGATATAGTATGGAAAAAAGAAATGAGAGAGAAAATATTAATCTAGTCAATGGGATTAAAAAGGATTAAAGAAAGAAAGAAAAAAATGAATTTAAGGAAATGGACAAGTAATAGATTAAGGATTTTGATTTGGTCGAACCAAGATTCCCATAAAAATTTCATTGGAACCTCTTAAAGTAGACCTAATAATGATTGAATCAAAAATCATTCACACATATTGTTTAAATCTCTTATTTTTGACAAAACAAGTTAGCACGCAAACAAACCTACCACTCAACTATGCCTTTCAAGTTGATAAACAAGTTCCGACATAGAAACTTCACACGAATTTTTATATTAAAAAAATTGTATTGTTAATATGTTCCCTAAAAAGACAAACATCACATTTATTAGCTGGTGATTGCCAACTTTAACAGAATTAAATCCCAGCAAATCAATGAAATACTAAAATTAAAGAGACTTTAGTCAAGAAAACAAATAAAATTAAGGAGAATTATCTCTTATACATAAAAGAAGGAAATCTACCAAACCTATGTCAATTCCCTTGACTCAAAGAAAAAATATTTTCATCCTCAAGTTATCACGAACATCTAAGGATCCATTTGTCAAATGAAATGGGTAAATATCCAACAAATTAAACGCCTTGAAAATTTCCATTGTGTTCGATAGATCCATAACATATGCATTGTCGTTGATCTTCATCAAAATCCAGTATGGCTTATAATTCTTAGGTTGTAGTTTATTATCAATCCCTACCATAAATCTTTCTTTCCGCAAAAATACCAACACCCAATCTCCAACTTTGAAACCTACTTTCTATCATCCTGGTCTGTGGGTTTCTTGTATTTTACATTTAACTTGTTCTAATTTTTGCTTCTGTTCTATTTTTTTGATTTACCATATATTTTGCAATTGCCCCTACTCCATGAACTTTAAGCAGCTTAATTAGGTCAAGGCAAGTTGTGGTGGTTTCATGTACATAATAGAGAATGGAAACTTTTCTATCACACTATGAATGACACTGTCATAGGAAAATTCTACTTGTGTGAATGCAAAGTCCCATTGCTTGGGTCGGTACCTACAAATACTACGAATCAAATTGCCAAGACACTTAATGATTTAGTTTCACCATCAGCTTCTGGATGAGCTATGCTAATCTATTTAAAGATGAATTAAACATCTTCCACAAAGTTCTCCAAAAATGGCAAAAGAAATTGTTGTCTCAACCTAAATAATGGTTTTAAAGACAACATGCAGACAAACAACGACCTTAAAGAGCAATTCAACTATTCTAGTTACATCGAAAGCCTTTTTGTAGGGAGGAAAGTGTACCCTTTAAAAAAAAAAAAATTTGTTAACAACAACAAAAAATAGAATCTATAGCCCATTGTGTTTGAAGTAATCCAAGCACAAAATCCATTAGACAAATCCTCTTAAACATTTTTTTATCACAAGTAAAGGCATATACAAACCATTATTTTGGAGCGATCCTACTACAATTTGTCATATGTAACATTACTACACAAACCTTCTCACATCTCCTCAGATGTGGCCAATAATATCTATCCTCAATTGTAGTGATTGTCTTGTTACTTCCTAAATGACCGACAAAATCTCCTTCATGCAAATTTCTAATCAATTTTTTCCTCAATGAAGATTTAGGGATATAAAGTTGATTGTCTCATATATGAAAATCCTAATGCATGTAGAAATCCCTAACATGTTGGTTTTTCAAGCATTTTTCCATTATATCACAAAAAATTCATCTGCGTCATATAATTCCTGGATTACATCAAAACTCACAACTTTGTCTCATAGGTACTAACAAATATGCAAATCTACTCAAGGCATTTGCAACTTTATTTTGTTCTCCATGCTTGTGTCTAAGCTTGAATGAAAACTTTACGAAAATTGAATCCATCTGGCATGATTGTCTTTGTTGATCGTCTTCTGCTTATGCAAATACTTCAGTGACTCATGATATGATTATAAAACAAATTCTCAGCCAACTAAGTAAAGCTTCCAATGCTTTAAAGCATGCATGATAATACAAAATTCGTCATATGTGGTCCGTTTACGCCTCGCATCATTTAACTTCTCGCTAAAATAAGCTATTGTCTTTTTCTTTTAAGGGGAAAAAAAAAAAAGGAACTATCCCCTCACTACTAGCATCCCAATCAACTTCAAACAATGCATTAAAATTTGGCAACATTGAAATAGAGTGATCACAACGTCTTTAACACATCAAAGCTAATTGAACCTTCTTCACTCCATTGAAAATTTTTCCCTTCTTAAGGCACTTTGTAATAGGAATACCACCGAAATTTCTAATAAAGACCCTATATGATGTTGCTAACCCATGAAAACTCAACTTCTATTATTGTTTTTAGGAAAGACAATCTTTAATGGCATAAACTTCACTTCATCCATTTTAATACCATCTATACTAACTACATAGCCCAAGAATAACAACTTGTATAACATAAAATTACATTGCTTCAAATTTATATACACCTTAATTTTCTACAAAATTGTTAGTACCTAGTGCAAATGTGGAATACATCCCTTTTTTGATCAACTGAAAATAAAGATATTATCAAAATGGCATCACAAGTACATTAGTTAACCTAAATGGCATTACAAGCCATTCATGCAACCCTTTCTTTATCTCGAAAATGATCTTCCCCTCATCCCTAGGTCTAATCCAAATATGGTAGTATCAACTACAAAATCAATCTTTGTGAACACTTTTTTTTGGCTACCAAACCTTCGTGAACGCTTTAGCACCATGCAATCTATCCAAATGTCATCTAACCTAAGAATCAAAATTTTATAGCGTGCAGTGATTTCATTAATGGCCCTATTATCCGAACACATCATCAAACTCTAATCCATCTTTATGGTTGATAAAGTTGGAACTTGTACAAAGACCCATGCTCTCCTTGATATCCCCTGCACAATAATTCCTTCACCTCCTCATTAAGAATCTCTCTTTGGGGTCATCCTATAATGAGGAAGTTTGGCAAACTAGCTCTAGGAATCAAATCAATATGATGTTGAATATCCCTTAGAGTGGGTAAATCTTCTTAGTTCACCGCACAAAATTCTTCTAGCAACAATTTGACTGCCTCTAAATACTATAACATTTTTCGATTCCCTTCAATTATCAAAACCAATCTTTCAAAGTCGGATACAATATGACCATATCATATCCACATCAACTCTTATCTTATATAACATAGATGGCTAGAAGGCTAAGGGTTTTTTTTTTCTTGTTTGTATCGGCTTAATACAAGCTTGCAAAGGCATATAGGCCCAAGAGGTGTATAGACCTAGTAGCTTTTCCTGCCAAAACACAAAACAAGGAGCTCCAGACCTCTCAAACATGTCCTTTACGAAAGCCTTTTCCACCCCTCCCAAACCCATTTCAACACTTGTAGAGTATGTTAATAGATTTGAACTTCCATTTTTTGAAAACTAAGGCTTAAGCGCCTAAATTTCTCTAGTTTGATTTTTGAGGTAAAACCAAAACAGGTTAGTTTTTTTTATAGTCAATGCTTAATATGCAATCATTATGCATTGACTTCATTTGTGAGACTCAAATCGACCAAAATCTATCCTTGCTGCAATTTTTAAATATTCTGATATTTTTAAATATTTTTTTGAATTTCTGGAAAAAAATTTATCAATTTTTTGTTTTGTATATATGACTAAAATGGGTTAATTGCATGTAGAAAACTCAAAACAACCAAATCTATCATTTTTTGAGTGTTTTTAATTTTTTATCATAGTGTTTTAAAATTTTTAAATATTTTTAACGATTAATGTCATAATCAGATAGTTACTACGCTAATGTTAGTATATTTAGTACATGTTGAGTGGATAACAAGAATGAACATCTACTATTGACATGTTGCAACTGAACTTTTTCTATAACACATAAATTATGACTCATGAGTATCTTGATCATGTGTACATTTTTCTTAGATTTACAAATGGTATTTTGTGTTTTTTGTGTATGTATATGATCTTAACATTTGTTCTAATTTAAGCAAGACATTCCAATGCAAAGTTGTAAAATTATATATAAAAGCTAAAACAGGCATGTGTAGGCATTGGACAACTACTTGTAACTGAAAATAGATTGATAAACTATCATCCATATAAGCAAGATGTAAATAACTATATATTCCAGTATTTCCGAACTCTGTGAATTTCTATATATTTTTTTCTTTTTTTGTCTCAAAAATAGTTCGTCTGACACAGACCAATACAATTTGATAGCAATACAACACCGTCATATCCTATCATTTTCAGTTGTGGTCAATATGCTGCTACACAACTAAAGTATGCATCTCCTCAACTCCCTGAATGAGCTTTATCTCATACTCTACGTGTGAGTGTAAAGAAAGTTTGCACTTTCACTTTTCAATCTTCAATTTTGAACTTCCTTGTATTGACAATAAAGTAAACTTTATGTCATCCTTCGCCAATCTATAGGTGCTCTCCCATCATCCTGTGATGCAACACCAAATGCCTATAATTAACCAAATAACAAGTAACAACCATCCATTTCTACGACATCAAAATATAACACACCCTAACATATACCAATATGGGTGAAACTTGAGCAAATTAGGGTCTTTTTAGAACCCCTAACCCAAGAAACACAATTTATACAAAGGACTAGGGTTCAAACCAACCTGAACACCTACATAGAATGTTTTTTATATAAAACCTAGATGACTTCTTTATAATTGTGTATTTTTTTTATTACATATATTTGTGTATTTTGAATTTTTACGTTTGAAACATATTTTTTTGTCAAGTTGATATTATATTAAAGATAAATTAAATCATTTTCATTTATATAATTTATTTCTACTTATACTAATTTTCTTCCCCTATCTTATTTTAAAAGATTAAATTTTCATCTAGAAATACATTACATTTACTATGTTTTCAAAAATTTAGTTAGCATATTTATTATAATTTTTACTTCCATGATTTGTTGTCATTGTATATTCATATGAAATTTCAAAATTTTCACTCTTGAACTCAAATAAAGGCTTACCAACTTGAATTACAACCCATATTTCAACCTAAACTTGATTTACACAAACAGAAGTAGGATTTATGTTTTAGGATTATGGTTCAAATTTTACAAATATAGTTAGGATTATAGTTGAGGCAAACCTGAATGTAATCCTATTTACAAATTGGAAAAAGGTACCTTGAATTGTTTTATCACTAGAATCTTCTTTGCCATCTTAATTTAGATAATAGAGTATGGATTAGTGTGCTTCCCAATTTTTATGCCCAAACTCTACGCAACATTCTTGTCAATAATATTTTTCATAATTGTTACCATCAATAATGGCATCAAACAAATGGTTAGTGATAATGCACCTAGTCTAAATAATTATGTCGTTGAGTGTTATCTTCTTGTTTTGGCGATAAAATCATTCTTCTTAACACATAATTTTAGCCATTACCATCATTAGCCTCCTCATATTCATCATCATCATGCCCATCTAGACCACAACAAACCTCATCATCGTCTTCTTCTTGCTCCAGCACACGAACTGCATTCATAAGACGACAGTACTAGATTTTTGACCAAGATAGTTGCAATTGAAGCACTTCCTCTAGATAGGCTTTGTATAAGGATTTTCAGTCTTCTACCCCTCTTTCACATCTATCACCTCCAGCTTTCTAGTTGCCTTGTCCTCTTTATATCAATCAAAGCGTGCAAGGACAATTGAACTGACTTATTTTTATCACCATGGACACTATAGTCACCTCTGATGTTACTCGTGAGAATAATCCAGTTGATTTTTTCGTACAACATCAACTCAACCTTTAAAGCAATATTTCATGCTTCAAATACATTTCAAAACACTTGTACCCTAATTTTTGTCTAAAATAACAAACTTCGGCCTCTCTAGATATTCAACAACTTGTTGCCCTTCAAATTTGCTCAAGTCATTCGCCTTTGCGAGTCTCATAAATACTATTGTATATGTACAAGTTGACCTTCACCCATCAATATGCACACAACAAGTTTCACCCTTTCACCTTCTAGAACCTTCATATATTTGAGCAACCTATCTATTTTACAATACAATCAAAAATCCTCAACATTTAAACTAATGATAAAGCAACGAATATATAACTTGAATCTAAAATAGCTAAATCTTTGTCACCATTAATAATACTCCCATATTTATTATTTTTCCCAAGTGCTATGAAGAAATTAGCTTCGTTGGAATCATCCATGTGAACCCATTGTCTACGTGAATGTCCAGGAACAAGTTTGTCAATAGGCTATTCACAAGCTACACCATCTCCAATATGTGGTCATTTCTCATTCCAATTTCTGTTAGTGTACATTCACTACTTCAAAGCTCTTAATGTCACCTCGCATTGCAAATTGTGAGGTCTCAAATCCATGATCTATGCTATTGGAACCCCTTACTATCTCAAATGGTTCATCTGCCACTAGATTGGGCAAGTTGTCTATCATCGGCTCATTAATTCAAATTTTAAAAAGAATTTTCAAAAATTTAGTCAAGTCACATACAAAGCATAACATAATGACCTTCATTAAAATCATGATTTCTATGGCACACCTCAACAACAATCTTGTAAGTTTCATCACCAAATTCTATTCTTTTGGTTGCATAAACATCATGAATATGTTGTAGAAAGGAATCATCAAAAGCAAAAACATGGATATCAATTTGTAAATGTACCAGATCAACTAGACCACAAAGAGAAAAACCTCATAAGATCTCAAATGGGGATTTCCCAAATCTGTTTATAGAAATGTTATATTTAAATGTTGCAATGGGTAACACAAATCATATGTTCCTAATTGCTCACCTACCAAACACCTAAATGAATCCCTCAAACTTTAATTAGTAATGTGGGTTTGTCCATCAATTAATAAGCAAAAAGATTTTTTAAAAAAATTCTATATGTTGCATTTTATGAAAGAAACATGCAGAACAAACATCTTTGTCAAACACAACTATAAATGCGAAAGTATAAAGCCTAAAAACCTGCTTGAGGAACAATTTTTTCTCAAAAGATCCATGAGCAATTTTCTAGCATAATAGAAAATCAGCTACTCCTAGCATCGACAATGTTTTTAAAGATCTATCCTTTCATTCGCAGTTGGCATTACCATAAGTTGTCTTTAAGTTGGTTTAGAGTGGCCTCTCTCTATTGCAACTCCTAATCAATAGGTGCCACCAATATAGATCATATGCTTATGCCACAAATTACAAATACTTCTTAGCTAAATATTTTCCATTAGATCTAACACATTTATAACGTTTATTTATTTATCCATGAATTTAAAAATTCACATACATTGGAAATTAAATTGGTTGTATATTCACCCCCAAATAATTATTAACTCATAGAATATTCTTTCCCATCAAAGTGAATTTTTGTATCATGAACAAATACATATTAATGAAAATATGAAGTGGATTGATTGCGTGCTATGGTATGAAATTAAGCAGTTACATATGAGCATTGGGAATTTCCCTCAACAAGTTTCATGTTGACAAATTTAAGGCATCAAGCATCAAACATTTGGCATCAATCAAAGAATTCTTCATGTGTAATATTCAAACCAGAAATGCAATAGGGTCTAGACCTCCATAAAAAAATGGAATCCTCAACTTTAACTTTTCTTTTATCAAAATGAACGAATTTAGGAACTTAATGCCCTGGGCTGCCCCTTTATGGAGCAAAGACTCATGCAACTTAGAAGTTCTAACCAAGAAACACCCTATCATCATTTATACAGAACTAATAATTCTAAGACACTCATGTACGAAGAACGCCTAGTTGAGGAGAACTAAGACATAAGGGTCTAACAAGAAATAAGAATTCACAACATCGTATCCTTGGCATTCAATCCTCGATTCTTTTGTAGGGCTCTCGCCTATTGATATATGTGTGCAATTTCTTTAGTCAACTTTGTTGGTTTCCAACATTTGAAATTAATCCCAAATAACAGACTTGCCTCTTTAGAAGTTTCTATGAGACTTGAAATTAAATTTGTGATTGGAGCCCAATTTTGATTTCATCAAGTTAGGTTTCGATAGAGGTCTGATTTTCTTGAACAATTATCAGCCTTCCTTCAATGATAACCATGAGCAGAACTTCTAGGATGCAACGCGAAGTTAATAAAATTGATTTCTGAGCACAGAATAAAGACAAATTAAGAAAATTAATTCAAGTCCTAAGTGAAAGCATTATAACTTCGAGAAGCCTAGAAGCTTTCTCAAATACCTGAAGTTGAGGGGCTTTCTGAAATTTCAAAAGAGATTGTAGCTGTCATGTAACTTTCAGCAAACTTGAAGACAGTTCTGCAATTTTCAGCAACTGCAACATTTTCTGTAATTTCAGCACACAAACTTTCTGCAAAATCCAAAAGCTGGACTGATGCATCACCATAGGCAAATGTTATAGTAATGCTGCCAAAAGTAGGAGGAGAAAAAGCTAGATGGAAGAAAGTAGGTGAAGTGGGCAGCAAAGGGTTGAGAGTTTTCTAGATTAGGGTTCAATTAGGGAAAGAAGATACTCACAATTAGAGGTGCAAATTAGGTTGGTACACTTAGGCCCCACCACCCATCCAACCCATTTTTGCCAGGATTGGACCTAAATTCAAAAATAGGGTTGACCAGATCAACCATGTCCTCATCTACCTTGCATATACACATTTATTGCAAAAATTATAAATATATTCTTTTATTTCTCATTTTTCTTTAAATTGTCACATTATTTATGGTTATTACACTCAATTTAATTTTATAAATCATATTTGGAAATAATTGTCAAGTTTGATATGAATGAGAATTTTTACTAAGGGCATGTATTTTTAGGAAAAATTCCCCGTATACCCATATCATTAACTATTATTCCTCTTATACCCACAGCATTTTAAAAATTCCCAAACACCCACAATATTTCACCCTTAATTCCTCCTATGCCCGCGCAACCGCCAAGCATGCATTTTTTTCCTCTAAAATCCCAAAAATGCCCTCACTCTTCATCTCCCTCGTGCCCCCAAGAACGCCCCTGTTTCACTGGCTGCTGGGAGAAATTGTCGTTGAACTAGAAAGATTCAACGGAAATACAAAATGAAAACCTAATCTCTCACCCAAACCAAAAAATCAGCCCATGTTCAGCTACCCATCTCCATCCCAAGGCACCAATGCCACTGCCACCATCTCACCACAACAGCCCTTTTCCGGCATAGAAAGCGGCGGCGGCAAACTAAAACAAAAGCCTGCTAGCAATCCAGGCAATTAAAAAATCCTCCTTTCCTATCTTACATGCATTTCTAATTTCCAACATATGCATATCTATCTCAACGCTGCTACCATGGATGATCAAGTCCTGTTTCTCTTCTTCCACTGCACAAATCCTCACGAGGGTGGTTTCTCTATCAAAAAAGACACTCCCAAAATTAAACTAATATATCTGCGAGATCTGCAATCAAGGCCTCCAAAGAGATCAGAACCTACAAATGCATCGCAGGAGGCACAGCTGCCTTGGAAGCTGTTGAAGAGGGAAACGCAAAATGTGCGGAGCAGGTAGGCAAAGCCACAATGGCCATTGACGTGTTCACCTTCGGCACGCTACTATCGGAGGTGGTTTTAGACCGGCGACATATCAACGCTGACACGTTGCAGGAGGAGATGTTGCTGGTAGATTGGGTGTGAAAGAAATGAAGGGTGAGGGTGCTATTTGATGTGACGGACAGCATGCTAGGGGGCAAATATGATGCGGACAAGGCAGAGCTTGTCTTGAAGCTAGGAATGGTATGCTTGCACCCGATGGCAACGAACGACCAAGCCAACATGCAAAGAGAAGCAGATGCAACGATGGAGGAGCAGAGAGATGAATTAGGGCAATTTCAGCATGTAAAAAAAAAAAAAAAAACACACAAAAAAACAAACAAACGGAATAACTGACGAATGGTGATGACATAGGTACGCACAGAATTAGGGATGAAATGTTGTAGTATCAAAGGAATTTCTGAAATGTTGTGAGCATAACAAGAATTATGGTCAATTGTTGTGGATATGAGCAGAATTTTTCCAATTTTTTAACAAAAATTTTAAACTAAGGGTGTGTTTGGATAAATATAAAAGTTTTCATTATTTATTCACATATTCCTATACGACTACTCTACTTTTCAATTATTTCTACACAACTATTCATACAATTAATCTATCTATTTTAATTTTATTCTTTTTATTCTTCATCATTACCTTTATCACATCATATCATTTTAAAAATTTTTACATTAAAAAATTTCATTCAAAAATTTTATCACTTCTCAAACACACTATAAAACTTTTCAATATAGAACTTTTCACTTTCCAAAACTACCATATTTTAAAATTATTTCTTCACATCTTCCAATAAAACTACCATATTATTTCTACACAACTACCCATATAACTACTGTATCGATTTTAATTTTATTCTCTTTACATATCATCGTCACTTCTGTCATATCACGTCATTTTCTATCAATTTAACTTTTACATTAAAAACTTTTTATCCAAAAGCTTTATCACTTCCTAAACACACCCTAAGTATTAAAAATACTTAAAAATTCAAATTTGACCCAAATTTTCAACTCATATTGCTAACTTGAGACCAACTTGAATTTAACTAGATTTCCAAAATTGTAGGGTTAGGGTTGAGTCAGCCTTGTCCTAATTTGATAAAGTATGGAGAGTTTGACAAAAGATTTTCCAAATAAGGTTAAGGTTACATTGACTTTAACCCAATACGATCCAGCCTGATTCACACCTCTAATTCTAATGCCACCAACTTTCTTACTTCCTGCCAACCAAGAACAGAGTCATATGCCACCATTGCAGCATATTCATCTTGAACAAAGCAATCATCAACTAGATCAATGTTGTACACCAACTCAACATTGTTCCACCCATCTCATCAAAATGACTATTTGTAGGATTTTTTTGCACATGGAACCTACCAAATTCATCTATGAAGACCAAGGAACATCTTTCATTATCAAACTATTAACATGACTTTGGAAATCTGAGTTGTATTGAATATTTGTTATAGGGATAACAAGCAAATATTACAAGACCATGATTCATATCCAATCTATAACCGCTACCTCTTTAACCAACACAATGGAGAAACTGAAGCCCACTCCAAATCTAGAGCTAAATCCATTTTCAAAATATTTAAAAAGCTCAAATGGAAAAGCCTACAAATCTAGTTGATTAAGCAAAGGCAAAGGCACCACCTTTCAAAAGATTCCTTCCCATTAGACTATTTATTAGTAACGATCATGATTGTGGACAAGTTCCCAACAAGAGAGGAAATTATGATGTTTGCTGGAAAAAATTAAGCCATGGTCAAGCTACTGCATCTTAGGATTTTTTCACATTTAAGCCTGTTCACAATTAAGAAGGAATGTAGAATGGAATGAGGAGAGACCATAAAAAAATGTTGTTGTGTTTTAAATTTTAAGAAAGTGCATTGCAAATGGGAGAAGTTGCATGAGAAATGGTAAAAGTTGTTATGTTCGTGGATAAGAGAAGTATTTTTTCAAAATGGAAAATTTCATTTCGTCCTCATCCCATCCCAATGGTGAACAAGCAGTCATCACAAATTACTCATATCAGTGCTATGAGTACAGATGATCTTATAATAGTAATCTTCAGTTTTTGAAAGTAAAGAAAAAGGGATTGTGTAGTCATCTAGAGTTGGTTTTGATACAAAAATGGGTGTTCAGGAAGTGAGTTGGACCTTGAATAGGCTTAAATTTATAGTTTTATTTCAAATTTCTGTTATTTTAGTTTGATGTCAATAGTTTGATTAATGGTTCATATTCGTGTTTCACATGTTCCATTTAGGGTTTCATGTCTTCGTTGTTTAAGATTATAGTTTAAGAATTTTCTTATAAATAGAAATGCAAGTGTAAAATAGAGTTCATTAAGAATTGACGAATTCAAAATCATTTAGTTTCTCCGTTGCCTTGTTTCCATCTCCTAATTCATCTGTGATTTTTCTCCTCCTCTTCTTTCCCTTGGAAAAGGTTCTTACTTCCAAAATCTTCCCTTGTACTGACTTGGAGCAATCTGTCCTGCACGAATTTGATATCATGAAAAACCTCTGATTTTGGTCTTTGCATCATGAAAAACAAAAAACGGAGAATAATTTCCAATGTTTCTTCAACATCCCTATCAACCATCAAATTCAAAAATCCACAACACCAGACGTCTTTCTAAAGGCATTCTTCTACAATCCCAATGCTTCCATATCGCCTAATCCATATGCAGAGCCCATTAGGCATCAGATACACAATCTCCTTCATGCACTGATATTATTCCTATCACTGGATCTGTCATTACGACTTGGTGTGGAAGCTTATTTTCTCCAGTTTGGTGACCCCAAGTTTCAAGAGTTCTTCTATCTGTGAGGAATTTCACCCTTTGTGCCGAGAACAACAAAATCACATGTGACATAAGAAGTTTTAAAAAAAAAAAAAAAAAAAAAATTCACAAAGTCCTTTCATGCTTTCTGATATGCAAAACCGACCTGTTTGGAGTAACAAGAAAAGACTAATTTTATTTACAAAAATCCAAAATTTGTTGTTTGCAACACAAGCATAGTTTCAAATTTTGTAAAAAGAACATTGAGTTTTTCAAAATTACAAAACCGCAGCCAAGTTCAAAAACATTGTTTTCTGATAATTGCATGTTGACCCTACACCATTAAAATATACAAAACAGCATTACATTTTCAAAATTGCAGCAAGGTCCTAATTTTCAAAATTCAAAGCGTATCATGGTTAGCAATTATGAAGTTCTTTCTAGGATTTAAACATTGTTCAAAAGCCAGGAAGAATTATGAAGCGTATCATTTGAGCTTGCATTCAAACTCCTAATTGAAAACAAACCATCAAATATTATTTTGCTGAGCCGAAAAAAACCATAAACCAATTAACAATTTCAGTGCACAAAGACTGCCTTCAAAAGTGCAACGCGGGACAAAATTCATCATCATCATGAGTTGCTTCCTACCTATGAGAAGTTGTCACAGGACAAGATTCATGTACTGAGAAACTTTTACAGCCTACAATTTTGAATGACTCCCTTTCAATTCATTTTCTATTGAAAAATCAACTTGCATCAAAAATGAATCTAAAAGGTTGATCGTTGAAATGACATCATCAGAGATCCCATCTCTAAGGCATGAATTTATATTCCACTGAATTTATTTATTTCATCTTCAGGGAAATATTTTGATGTGTTTATAGTAACACTTTAGAAATCTCGTGAAAGAATTTGGAACTATCTAACGATTGTACAATTAATGTATTTAATGTTGTCAACTCTTAGATTCATATTTTACATGCATCGTATGAATCCAGTATTACTCATTTATGGTAGATTTGTTATATTAACAAATCTAGGGAGTTCGATTTGTTTCAGTTATTATTTTAGGACTTATGGCACTTCGCATAATAATATAGCATATGGCACTTCACATAATAATATAACATGACATTTGGCACAACTGAATACACTTATCGACTCTAGTTTACTTCTAGAAGATCACAATATAGTATGCAAAGCAGTCACAGTAAAGGTTCAAAACTCCTAATTGTTCTTTCTAACGTTGTAAAGCTTGCTACTGTCTTCCACTCATCACTGATGCCAAGAATATATCCAACAGGCAAAGAGTAACAAGGGATTACCCCAGTGCATGATATTCTACACATCTCATCGTCGATTTGGATATCAACTATTCCGTGCTTTTCTCTTATGATTCCTTCCTTGTCCTCCAGGATTCCCTCTTTTACTCTTTTTACAGGGCGTAGCATCAGTATCAGACCTGAGACAACATCAAACACTCAAATAAAAGGTGTCGAAGGTAGACATTTATTGTGCATTAATAAGGCTAGCCTTCAAATTTCAATTCTGTCCGCCATGTTAACAAGTTTTCAAGCTACTCACATACTCCCAGGTTGAGCCTCCAGAACCTTCACCACGCTGTCAACAGCATGAAGAACCATTTTCTTTATCTGTTTCAGATGGAACAGCTCAAAGTTATGACAGAATAATCCAAAAAAAAATAACCTGCTATGTTATGAAACTCCAATAAAATAAGGACTTTGGATGGGTGTAATCTGAACCATGTAGAGCTCTCTTCTATATGCATATTTTTATGATGTCAAAATTTATTTTCATTGAGACGTGAATTGTGGTATCATGATCCTATACTCAAAATTGTTATGTAGCTGAGTAACAACCTCATATATTTTATATTTTCTATTTTTTTTGTTTTCAATTTTTATACAAGTTCACATGTACTTCATTGACAAATTTTATCCTTTTTGGATTCCTGGATATATTTTTACAAAGTTTCAAAAATCAAAAATTTTCTCCCATTTCACTCTCCACCACACATGAAAAAAAATGAAAAATGGTAAATTTTAATATATGAACTCAATACATGAAACCATTACTTAGCTAAGTAACAACCGGGTGCAAACAATCATGATCCTACACGCGCACGCGCGGGCACACATGCACACACACAGGTCATGATCACATGCATCTTAAGTTGCATCTAGGCATGGCACCTGGTTTTCATTTTTCTTAAATGGATACGTGATCCTACCTTAGATCATGCTCCTAGCCAAATTTTGCATTTTTATTTTTAACTTTTTAATTCTTGAAAATAAAAAAAACCTGTTTTGAATTTTAAAGTTTTTGGACTTTTTAATATTTTATGATTTTTAAATTTTAAAAAACTGAGGTGTGCTTCATGCTCATGCACATGAACATGAAACAGACTTTTTAACTTTTCAAAATCCGAAAAATGTGTTATTTGATCAAGCGTGCGATCATAGGGGGCTCCAAAGCCATGTCGAGAAAACAAAACAATATAAAAAATGGGTCAATTGCCTAGATGCAATCGATCGCTAGAGAGAGAGAGAGAGAGAGAGAGAGAGAATGTCTAAGCACGAAGAGTAGGCTGCCAATACCAAATGCAACCCGAGATAATTTCATATATATTTTTCATGCAATCACATATATATACACTCTTATAGGTTAAATATATACTCTAAAGACATTTTCAATGGATATGTATATTGATCATTGAAAATATCTATTTGAAGTTATTTATTTTTAATAATCTTAAATAACTAATGCATTAATTTCCTTTTTCACTATTTAAATCTTTTCATCAAAGATGAATTCAAAATTAATATATAATATTATTTATATTTTTAAAATATTGGGCATATGCTAATTCATTTACTTTCACAAAACATGTAAATTAGTGATTTCTTTTTATTTTTATAAAGGGTGTGTTTGGTTGGGCATAAAACTTTTCAACCAAAACTTTTCGCTCTCCATAATTACACTATTTTTCAATTATTTCTTCACATTTTCCTATACAAACTACCCTAACTTCCAATCATTTCAACATAACTACCAATACAACTAACCTATCTATTTTAACTGTATTCTCTTTACATCTCAACACTACTCATCTATCATATCATATCATTTTCTATTAATTTAACAACTTTTACATTAAAAAGATTTATCACTTCCCAAACTAACCTTAAAATTTTAAGTAATAAAAAAAATATTTTTCATTTTTAACAAATAATTATTATTTTCCATGTTTTATAAAGCAAAGATATACTGCACGTTAAAAATGTACTATTTTGATTTATTAATTCTGACAACATGTTACATTATTTAAAAATATAATATAATTATATTTCAAAAACAAAATAGAAGAAAATTTAAAGTTCAACCCAACTACAAACCCAAAATTCAATCCGAAACAAAGCCCAAAGCACACATGAACCAGAGTTAAACCCAACCCAAATCCAGTACATATCATCTGAGTTAAAATTTGGGTTCATTGTACCCTAGCTAATATGCATTCATCCCAGACAAGTTGCAAATACCTCAAGTTTATCTTCATTTGCTCGGTGTTCCTGGGGAAGTTTACGGAACTCCTCAGTCAAGCGGAAGCACTCCTGAAGATTTTCAGGTGAGACAAAATCGAGTGCCACCTTTATGCATGACTGTAAAGAAATCACAAATACAACTAGAAGCATTAAAGTCTCGAAGTAAAAGTCTTTTTGCAATCCACTTGTTCTTGTGATTAAATATGCATTAGGAGAAAAAGATACACATGTTAAAGAAGAAAGAACAATAGGACCCTTTGCACAATTCTAGAATTATCATTTAGGACAAGTGGCAAAGAAGAGGCTTCAAGGCAACTGCTCCTAGTGCCATCCTCCTGGCCCATCATAGTCTCCCTGGCTATTATAACACATTAACCACTGAATAAGCAAAACATACAGACTATAATGTATCCCATATTAACAGGTATCGTACCTTGAGATTTCTAACTTGATGCGGACAACCAGCTGGAATAAACACAGCCTCCCCAAGTTTTTGCACAAAAGACCAAGGTTCAATTCCTGTTGGATCACCCATATGGTCCAGAACTTAATAAGCCACAAATAAGACCAACAGTAATGGTCATGAATTAGAAAAAGAAACTCTACTATTGCCAGAAAAACAAAAGCTCATGGGTTTTTCACATTGTATTCCTTTCGAAGTATCACGAGCTACAATCAAGCAAAACCCACAAACACCCATGCAATATGAATATACAGGTGGACATAATCTATACTACAATAAAACTCATTTATTATAAGGATCTACAGTTATCATCATAAAATAAAATAAAAAGCAATATTAACTTTTCATTTTTTCTGTGTATTCAAATTGCATGGACATATTTGGTTCAGTTTACTTACATTTGAGGCTAATTTAAAATCCACACAACGAACAAAGTTCTGGGATTTTCACTTGTCTAATTTAAAAGCCACACCAATACGAAAGTTCTGGGATTTTCATCTGTCTGCAGGGACAGAAACCTTTCATTCCCAATCTCCATCAAACACAAAGGAATAAGATCAACTTATTGTTGACAGCAGAACTAACCATATTCCTCCTTAAGCCTTCGTTTGTGCTCCATCGTTAGATAGAAGAACTGATCATGAATCGGATGAACAACCTAACCATATAAGACAATGTAAATTACCAATATATATATAAACAATTGCAAGGTCTGTTTGTCAAATTAAATAAAAGAAAACCTGCTCTACAGGAGCACAATGATAGTGTCTGAATTCTCTACGGTGCTTTCTTAAGTACTCCTCAAGCTTGGGAATGTCTTGTCTTCGGAAAATATCCCAAAGAGCACCATCTAGCATTTCAATGGACGTTGGAGTATGATCTGAAATAGCAGAAATCTCATCATTCTTCTTCACACAATTATCAGAAACGTTAGGAACATTTCTATAGTCATCAGTTCCATTTCCCACACCATCTCCACTTCCCCTGTGATTGGAATCATGCCCTTCAGTAGTTTCTGATCCACTCAAACATCCAAGAGCACCATCCCCTTCTTTATCAGTGTCTTTACATGAACCAACTTGCCGCACAGCGAACCCCTGCTCCTTATTCTGTAGTTTCTCCTGGGGACCACAGGTTCTTGTTTTGGATCTCAACCTGCTGCCACACCTTGGTTTTTTGTTCCATTTATCACCAGTATCTAGCTTTGTGTCCGTACTTGTCCCAAAATCTCTAGGATTATTATCCAGTCTACCAATCTTTTGAGATTCTTCATCCTTGTTTTCCACTTCCGATGAGAGATGAGAAGTACCATTTCCTTGTTCTCGCTCTCTATCCAAAGTCTCACTTGTTTCCAAGGCAACCGTCCTTATGCAAGACAAGCCAGTTTGCCCTTCATCTTGCAGACCAACGGAAGCTGCAAGAATTGTGTGAGAAGAGTCTCCCACTACATTGCATTGATGCATGATCAACTCTTCATTTGCACTGGCCGGGTGTTTGTTGAGACTAGTGTCAGTAATGGGAAGTGAATCAACACTATTTACTTCTAACCCATGCCTCTTCACAGATGGCACCATTCTGATTGCATCCACCACCTGCAAATTAGCTTGGACCTGATCGGATTGACCACTTTTTATTTCAGAGTCCTCCATACCATTTAGCTCTCCAGTTCTTGCAAGCTGCTGAGTTGCGGCAACAGTGTCAAAATCTTTCTGTTCATCTGAGAAAAATTTACTCTTTTTTAGGTCTTGATCATCAACAGAAACACTTGAATCTTCACTTCTATCATCTACCATGGTCCTAAATTGCACAATCCCATCTTGCTCCTTCCTGTCTGAATCAGCTGGTGGGATGCACTCCTGGGAAGAATTTTCCATGCCCTGGATTCCGAGGCCACTAACTTCCAATGTTGACACACTAGGCTCTTTATCTTGCTGGTCTCCAACTGCAACCTCAGAGTAAGTTGGAAGCTGTTCCTCTGGAACATCTTCACTGCTCTCAATTTTATTTCCATTAGCTGGCTCAGCAGGAGCATCAGCCACATTGCTCATGCCTACAGCATTCCCAGAATCACTGTTCCCCTCAGCAACAGAAAGCACTTGATCATTCTGATATGCAGTCAAATCACTGAACCCAAGGGGATTAATATCTGCATCAGAGACAACAAACTGATCTGACTCAGTTAGTTTAGTTTCTGCATCAGAAGCAATGAATTGATCTGATTTAGGTTCTGCAACAGAGGCAATAAACTGATCTGATTTAATTTCCGCACCAGAGGTAACAACACCATCTTTCTGTGCATTCAAGTGATCATGGGGCTGCTCATTGATAGCAGTTGATCCCCCAGACAGATCATCAAACCGGTCCCCTTTTAGACCAGCAAGTTTCCCAGTGATATTGACTTCCAAAGCTGATACATCAGCAGATTCATATTTATTAGATCCAACTGTGGCATCTAAGTCCGTTTTTAACTCTTTTTCATCAGGAGTGGCATCTCCTTTTCTACAATCCAAATGGCAATCAGTTTGTTTATTCGGTTTTCCGGATATGGAATTGGATGGGCCAGTTGTTAAAGTTGAGGCCAGGCATAGAGGCATTTCACTGTCAGTAGAGAATTCATCTGGCCTTACACTGTCAAGCTGACATACTGAGTTGCCTTCTACTGATGCTTCTCCATCCTCCTTGGCCAGCTCAACAGTTAAGACATTTTCATCTCTATCTTGGTCGCGATGATGCTTCTTCAATTCTTCCATAGCCAGAACTTGATTGCCATCGATCTTCACATTTGAGGTGTGTGTCAAAACATTTACCTGGATTGTAAGATGAAAGAAAAACAACAGAGCATCACCAACAAGATACAACTGTCATATGAACAATTAAGAAACAAAACAAATACACCAATTTAAAAACTATGTTTGAAACTATTGAGAGAGAGAGAGAGAAGGAACACATCAACAGAATCTTCTTTTTCTTTTTTCACAGGGGTCTCATTTAACAAATTGCATTTGTAAGAGATCTTTCTGAAATTGAAAAATTGAAACTAATTCACTCAAATATTTAAACAAAAGAAGAACAAATATGAACGAGCACTTCATCATATACAAATTCAATCCACAAAAGTAATTTATATAAATCAACATAAAAGCTAATGACCGCAAACAATAGAAGCAAAACCACAGTACTTAAAAATCTGATTTGTCAGATGCATGCATGGTTTTGAATATCAGTTGATACACATCCAATACAGCTGTATCAGATACACATCTGTCATCCCCTATATTTCATGTACCCATGTTTCAGATTAGGGCTTCCATTCTCCAGCATGTTCTCGGATACAGACCTGTATAGGCCAATACAATGTCTTATCATCAGTATCGGGTTGGGCAGACCTATATAGAGCCAACCACATGAACGACCAGCAGCCATTTTCATTTGAGCAACATCATTTCAACTTCATTTTTCAAGTTTCCCTGTACAGAAGCATTGCTGCCCTATTTTCAACATCCACGTGTCAAGAAAAACAGATCGAAAATAAAAATTTTGCAAGAAATCAGAAGATTAGGGAAGAACAACCCGACTTTCCAACTTCTGAAAATATGGATTAAAATCCTTTCAAAACTTAGTTTCTTCAAGAAAACGGCTAAATTGAAGGTATGGGAAGCAATTTCAACCGGTGTGAGATGTCAATTTGAAGAAAACAAGTTAATTTGAGCACAATTGAAGATATAATGCAAAGAACGCACTTTGGAGAAAGTTGTAAAAACTAAGATTTTGGCTTAAAAAAAGCTTTAAAACTTCAGACCTGGCTAAAGACTTCTTGATTTCAGCATGTTTCTGTGTTGGATCTGTCATTTTTTTAATTATTTTTTATTTTAATAATTATTACCAAACTTTAAAAAAATATGAAATTTTTTGGGATGCTTCATTATTCTGTCATGCAATATTTTTATGCATTTCATCGACATCTTTAAAGTTTATTTTCATTATATATAATTTTTTGAAATTTTTCAGATTTCAAAAAATAGACTATATACCATATTTAATCTAATTGTTCCTTTCTATATAAGATCTTATTGGTGATCCGTGTGTATTATTATTTATTAGAAGATTCAGAGTTTTAATCTTTAAATATGGAGTTTATATTGTCGAGGATGGCATAGTTGAATCCACGCAACGGACCCCACTTAGGCAAGAGATGGCTTATGCTAATGACGATGATGATGATGATTTAATAAAATAATGAGGAAAATAGAAATATTGAGTTTCTGGATTAAAAAATATATATTTTTCTACTTTTTCTATGTTTCTAAAGTATATTTTCATGATATTAATTATTTTTATGGATTTACAGATTTAAAAATATTAAAATATGTTTGCTAATTTTTCTTTTTTCTCGAATTTTTAAAATTAAATAAAATTTTAAAAATATATGGAGTAGCAACTCTACTAAAGAGAGTCAAAAACATCAAATGTCGATTACCAATGGGTTAGATGCAGTGTGGTTAGCTCAACGAGGGGACAAATAGATAGACAAATAGATACAAGTATTTCTATGTGGAAAACAAAGGTCTCAAAGGAGTTGAGACCTTCCAAAAAACACGGGAAGGAGATTCACTATCTAAATGATAAGTACAAGGTGTTACCTAGGAGGAAGTGCATATTCTCTAAGTCAGAGAGTTGCTTACTGATTTTTCTACGTAAGGAGAAAACAGTACAAAAGATGGCTTGAATGTTTGGAGTGGAACCCCTTTTTGAATCCTAAGTAATGGCTTGAAAGTATGAGAGTGGAAACCTTTTTTGATCCTTAGAACCTTTTACATAATCTTTACTTCACTAGAGAGGATGTTGAGACAGATCTCATCACCAGATCAGAAACTAGTGGTGATTCCATCAGAATTTTAATGGTATGATCAGGCAGCTTATCATAAAGGGGGTCAACAAGCAACCAAGGGCAATGGCCTGGACAGCATCATGTACATGTGGCCTCCCCATGTAGTAAGTTAAGTGAATTACATGCCTATCCACTTTGTCCCTGTGAAGCCATTCATGGGACGTTCGGCACGTGTCTTACATGTGCAAAGGGTATTGAGAGTAAATTAACTCCATGCTCCTGATGCCTAAGCCTTATGAGGGGTCAGTAGGTTGTATCATGAACTTTCTATTTAACAAATTTTTTATTCATGTTTTCCTAGTCTCCTTAAGCGTGTAGATAAGATTAAAAAATTCCAATGGTCAAAGGAAAGGTGAATGATAATACTGATATCAATGATGCATTCGGGAAGTGATAAAACTTTTGGATGAAAAGTTTTTTATGTAAAAGTTTTTGAAATGAAAAAAAAATAATATAATATGATAAGAGTAATAATGAGTAACAAAGAAAATAAAGTTAAAATAAATAGGTTAATTGTATGGATAATTGTATAAAAATAAAATGATTGAAAAGTGGGCAGTTGTATAGCAAGACGTGAAAAAATAATTAAAAAATAAAATAATTGTAAAGAGCGAAAAGTTTTAACTTGAAAAGTTTTAGTTTGAAAAGTTTTTGTGGAAAAACAACACAACCCAAATATATATATATATATTTATGAAAACTTGGATAAGGAGAAATAAATCAAGTGCATGTTCAATGGAAGAAAATTGAGTGAGGATATAACAAAATTGAAAATGTAGAACTTTTAGGTTGCTTTTATGAACTAAATGTTTGATGAAAGCTTTTAAACTAACCCACACCACTTCTAAAACCACAAGAATTTTGTCATTGCTTATCCTCCATTGCAATATGTAAACTTTCTCTTCCGTCCATTGTCATCTCCATGATGTCAAGACCATGATCATTATCATCATTATTATAAGGTATCCCAAACACCTCGTCCCTACCAGCATCTTAAATTGCATTTTTTAGCTTCTTTTTTCAATTCTATATTTTTTTAGAGTAGCCTTCACCAATGTTATTATTTCTTTGGGTATTTGAGTACGTAGAGTGATATTACCCTTTTTATGTGCTAGTGCAGCTACGTCCACATTGAAGAAGAGGGGACCTAATTTACTAAGCCATGATGAACAGCTATTTAGAAAAAGTAGGGCAAAGCAAAAAGAATAAAGTAGATGGGAAATAAATTTATTATAGTTAATTTGGGCAAAATAGCTGCAAGCGTTTAGATCATAAAAGCAACCTACAAGTTCTACATCTGCAAGTTACATCCACATTGAAGAAGAGGGGACCTAATTTACTAAGCCACGATGAACAATTGTTTAGGAAAAGTAGTGCAAAGCCCGCAACAAAGCCCCCCCTAACATAAAATATGTGTGTGTGTGTGTGTGTGTGTGTGTGAAGTTGATGTGAAATAAATTTGGCAAGATGGCTACAAAGTTATGCCTCAAGCCCCCTCCTTTTTTTTTACCCCTCTCCGTGCAGATTTTAATATTTTCAAATTTTTGCTGATGCATCGATAGAAGCATCATCTAGTGTGAAAGCACACCCTCATATCAAATTGATGGAAAATATTCAAGCAATGTATGAAATAATTAGGAAGATATGAGAAACATGATATTCCAGAATTACTTATGATGGTTGCGCTGACCTCCCCAAGTAAGTATTATCAATTTTGTGGTTTAAAGCCATCTAGGCTCACTGTTTATTAGAGCAATTAAAGCTATTGTAATAGTGAAAAAATATTTTATACATTTTCAGTTTGATAAACAAGACAGTCAATGAAGTTAAAGAAACTAATGTCGTACAAATTGTTGCAGAAATGAAGCATCTAACAAAGTACATAGAAGGATGCATATGCAAAAATGACCTTATTTACTTTGGCCCCTATGTGCAACTCATTATCTAGATCTTCATTTTAAGGACAACGAGGGAAAGAAAATTGTGGCTAGCATTGTAAAGAAAGCAAGACTCAAGCTTTCATTTATTTTATAGTCACAACTAACTCATTGCTTTGATGAAAAATTCACAAGTAATTGCGAGTTTTGAGACTTGAAGCCACTTATTTTGTTGTAAATTTTATTACATTAGAAAGTATGTACACACATAGAGGAGCTCTCAATGGAATGATTTCTGGTGGAACATGACTTGAATAAAGATTTAGAAAACTGACTACTGGGTTATCTGTTGATATTGTATAATTACAAGAAACAATGTATATTGAAGGAAACTGACGTTATAAAGGCAACTGATCCTTTTAGTAAGAAGTTAGAGTAATTATCTAATTACAATAGGAATCATTTACCAAGCAATGGACACAGAAAATTCCCCCGCTCCCAAAAAAAAAAAAAAACAATTGCAAACACTACAAAGAACATTAAAATTTAAGTGATGATGGAAACAACAACTTCATCGGGAATTACATGCAGCAAGTTTTAATCATAAGTGTATTTTATGTATAAGCTACGCTTTTATATAACGGAGTTACACATAAGTGATTTCATAAAACCCCCTCCATTTTTAAGATGTTGATGATTTATACAAAATCTAATTCGTTCATTGTATTTAACATTATTTATTTAGCTAAGAAACCAAGTTTCATCCAAATCAAACATATTGGGTCACGCTAACCAAAAAATAGATATATTTATGTGTAAATTAGGAAAAATGCTTAAATTCATTCACATGTATTAGAATACAATAATAATATATATAATCATTTATCCACATAATAATAATATTTAAAATGATTTAGACGTTGACAATACTCCTTGAATTGATTTTTAATATTAGATCATTTTATTAGATTGATTTACACATTTATAGACAGGACTCATACACAATAATACAAAACAAGATAAAATAAATTTTTCATCCACTATTAAGATATTAAAAATGAAGGGGATCACATAGAAAAAGAGTTTCATAAAAGGAAACTCATGTATGTATTATTATATCTATAAACTTTATGATTAACGGTTTAAGTGTTTTGAAGCATTAGCTTCCTCGACTTATTTTCTTACTTACAGGTTATTTTTTAAACCCACAATTCAGACATGTTAATATTCATGCAAAAGGAGAGGACAAGAGTCGATTTTAAAAAAAGTCAACATATTAGAATCAGACATTAACCATAAAATTAATGCGATTAATGAAGAAAGTTGTATTAAATATTAAGATGTGAACATTGTTTCATTCGTAGTTGTAAAAGGTGTGCATTGGTGCAAGGCGTGCTCGAGCACAAGGTATGCATCTACACATATAGTGGGGTCCGCTGCTTGAAGAAGGCACCATCGGGCACGTGCCTCATGGGCTTCACCAATTGCCAAATTTTTTTTTTAAATAAACAAAATGAAAAAACGGCTTAAATATAAAAGCTGCACAGCTGAGAACCCTGCCAACAAAAGGGAAAAGGAGGGAAAACCGAAAATGAGGAGGGAAATCAAACTGCCGGTCGGAGATTTGGGACTGCTGGTTGGAAATTTTTAACTGCCTGTAATATAAAAGGCAGCAGCTGATAAAAGCAGCCCTTATTTAGGGCACCGTCAACTGCTGAAAGAAAGAGGGAAAAAAGAAAAATGAAATCTGTTACCATTCAGAACTTAGAAGATTTGAATCAAGGCTGCTGGTCGGAGACAAGAAAGGCTTGGAGGAAAACTACAACGCTGTTTACAGATTCTTCTTCTTTTCCTTCTTTTCCTCCTCTTCCTCCTCCTTATTGCATGATGTCTTTTTCTTACTATTTCCAACCTTGCTGCAGCAGCCGATTGAAGCCCCTGTTTTTTCTGCTTCTTCTTCCCTTTTTTTTTTTTTCCTTGTTGCAGAAACCAGTTGCAGCCCCTTTCACGACTTCTTTTTCTTTCCTTTTCCTTGCTACACAACTTCTTCGTTGCCTGGAAATTGCAACTCTATTTTTTCGCTCCCAACGCAACCTTGTTGCACGCCAACTCTTTTTTAAATAATAATAATAATAATAATAAAATCCTTGCTATGGTAGTTCGGATACTATGATACTGTCGTAGTACTGCTGTTTTTTTAAATATCATTTTATGCTGCTATTGTTTACCCTGCATATGCAGTATGCCGCTATTTTTTATTTTATCTGATTATGCGTTTATGGTGCTGTTTTAATATAATTTAATTTAATTATTTGTTGCTGCTATGGCTTATGATGATGATGATGATGATGATGATGTTGCTGCTATGTGCCAGTTGGGAATGGAATTGCTGTTTCAACTTTCAACTTCATTAAATGTTGTTGCTGCTGTGCATATTGAAAATGAAATTATATTTTGTTGCCCTCGAAATGGCTTTTTTCGTCAAATGGATACTTGTTGATATGTTATTATGAGTAATGAAAAGAAGGGACCAACCTGGAAGTATGCTTTTGAATCATATCGAACAGATACTTGTAGGCATGAATTTGTTTGACTCTTGCAATGTTAATAAAAAATTTTCATTCATTAGTTTCGAGCATTACTTTTTTTAGATAAATTTTATATAAGGTGAGTCATGCTTCAATCAGGCCCACACATTGAAAGTGCGCATTGCACCTCTGACAACTATGGTTTCATTCTAATACCTATTGTCATATACTTATTTTTACATATGGATGGAAACATATGCTGGCTTTCATACATTTGGAAAAGCAATAGCAAAAGTAGATATTCGTAAATCTAAAGTATTATTTTATGATTCCATCTGTTCATATATTAATTATATTCCCTCATTTATGTAATAATGTATGTTATTAATCTATGTATCTGAATGATGAATTATAAACAAAATGCGCCACATCTTAAAATAATTGCTATCAGGGTTTTGAGACAAACTACTTCCTCATCTAACTATGAAAAATATTAAAGTTCTTTTATATTAGTCCATTTTTATCAAAGGAATAAAATGTCACAAAAAAGTTGAAATATGGTCGTTGACTACAATGTGAAACTTTGAATCAAGAACATGAAGAAGGCCACAAATGAAGGTAAACAATCATCTTATGATCCCATAAATTTTGATTATATATTTGCTGGAAGTGATCCACTTCTAACATGGTTGAGAAAAAGAAAAAATTCTGAAACACAAACACAGAAAAAATTGAGAAAGTAAATAATGAAGAAACGAACTACCCAAATTCAAATGTTACAAGAAGAACATAATAAACTAGTCAAGAAAAAATAATTGAAGTTGAAGTGTGCAGTAGTAACGTAACTCTTAATGTCTGTGAAAGTGAAAGTAGTGGCTATGGAAATGATAATGGTGGTGGTGGTGGTGGCAGCGGTAGACCTTAGCCTGGGAGCTAGGAGTGGAGTAGGAGGCACAAGTGAGACTATCATACCAAGTACATATTCATATACTTATGTCTCACAATCACAACCTACTACAAGTAGGGATCATGAAAAAAGTCCAATCATGGAAGAGGAAGAGGAATCACAAAGAATGGACTGTTTGAAAAGAAATCACTGTGGCTTACTCGTAACATTAACATCTGTGCATGACAATCACTTTATCCCTAGTATTCACCTCGAGAACTTGAGGTAGATTCAGTTGCTTTTTCATTGGATATACTCCTCAATATGGATATAGGCAATACACAAACATAACAATAATGATGGCAATAATATTGAAAACCATCATAGACACTCATTTTAGCATGGATTGATTTTATCCTTATGTTGGAGTAATATTCTATGGGCATGTTCTTTTACAACAAAAACCTTTCACTCTCAATAACCACCTTATTTTTTAATTATTTCTCCACATCTTATACAACTATCCTATTTTTCAATCATTTCTACACAACTGTCCATACAAATAACCTATTTATTTTAACTTTATTCTCCTTACTCCTCATTATTACCCCTACCATATCACATTATTTTCTATCAATTCAAAAACTTTTACATCAACAACTTTTCATTTAAAAGTTTTGTCACTTCTCAAACATATCCTAAGTTGATAAGTTGAATTTCTTTGTTTGTTTTTCATCTTTAATCTTTATGCTTATGAGTTATAACATGCCAACAAGTTAGAATGAAATTATGATGATAATCATGATATTCAATATTTTTAGTCATTTCTCTGTAGTCTATCCCTCAAATTGCTATTTTAGTGTTTTATGTCTATTTATATTGTCTTAATATTTGTTTTTTAATTTAAGCAAGATTTACCAGCATATAGTTGCAATTATTCATATAAAAATCATATAAGCATATACAGGTGCTAGACAACTACTCGTAAAGAAAATGGATTAATACCCCTGTCACTGCATAGGCAAAATATAAAATAACTACACATTCTTGCATTTTCCCTATTTTCTAAAGCTTTTTCATTTATTTACCTTAAAAAAATTTTCCAATACAGTTGTATTGTATCATTTATGGATGCATGCATACAGGCTAAGATTATCAAACACAAGAATCAGTAAGTGACTACCATTGCAAATTATTAAGATCTGTCCTCATCGACAAGGCATTCTGTTGATCAACTTAAGCAAAACAATAGGTACAATCCTTGAGATGTTAATCAAGATTTGGTTAGTGGAAACCAAAAAGCAAACATTCAGTAAGGTCCATTCGGTGGAGCACTGTGCACCACTCAATTAGGTTTGATATACAATCCTTAAGGTATCAGCGAACCAAGATATCAAAAAGGTAATCGCTCCAATCCCAAGTCCAACCAATCAAACACTAAAAGCAGAATTGAGACAGATTACAGAAACATACCGCATCAGACACATCACAATGAAGCTTAGTTACAGAATCTCCTCTGCCAAGCTCCTCAGGAAAACCATAAGCAATATATGACTTTGGCCCAAGATCAGGCTTCAAGCTGTTCTTAGGAAGCTTGACAGCAAGATTAAGAAAACCAGATTCTGGGTTTGTGTATTCCTCATAAGGCAGGGCACTGATGAATTCACATCCATGCCGGGGTAAACGTTCCTCAAAGAAATTAGCAGGAGGCCAATCCTTCAGCTTAAGCATCCTAGGCCATTCATTATCAAGATGTTTTCGTCCATCTGTATAACCTTTGAAGAATTCATGGATCTTAATCTCGCCCTTCAAATCATGAATAAAGTATGAGCATTAGATATAGAGCCTTTACTTTTGAAAAAAATCATGCATCAAAAATTACTGAAGGGTTAGACAAGAAAGACAAGCCATACTGATAAAAGCTCACCAACAGACACAGAAAAATCAAGGGTAAACAAGCAAACAAGAAATAATGCCAAATGAAAAACAAATGGCCTCAGTACAAAGTTTCTCCTAATAACATTCCACAATTATAAACAAATTTATAGTCCTAAAGATATTATTTGGACATTCAAAAAACCATATCAACAAATACAGACAAGAAATAAATTTGAAAAGTATTACGGACATGGAATAAATTTGAACAGAGATATATTCATAAGGGTGTAAGACACAGGGCACGATAGAGAAGAAGACTGTATCGATGTCAGTTCATTCCCCTAATTTTATTGAGATATTTCATAGTTCCCTGGTTTCTTCTTCATCTAATCACCAAAAGAGATGCAACAGCTTGCAAAATAAACTGAGGCTACGCTTGGATGAGGAGTTTATTTGATAATTTAGGGGCAGTTGTGGTATGAAGTCAGCATAAGGTCAACTATAATGCGATGAAAGCATAAATTTCTTTCCAAGGAAAAGAATAAGTTTCATGACGGAAAACCTAGACCATATGTGAGAAAGGTAAGCTTTCACATCATATAAAGATGTGGTCAGTGCTCCCAAACTATTCTCCCTAAGAGGGGGAAAAAACTGAAAATTGAGAAACGAAATCCAAAAACGCCCTCAATAACCACAAAGCCATCATTACTTGCAGTCTATACTCTATGAAATGATGTATACGCCTTACAAAATGTATTTCCTTGCTTATGTAAGAGTTATGCAGATAGTGACAATTTTGAATGATCTTGGGCCATTTGGAAAGCCAACTCAAAACTACAATGAGAGCAATTTATCAAGAACAAAACATATTTTGAAATAAGCCATACAAATGTAGCAGAAATAAATTATTAACTTTTCGGATACATTTCAACTGAAATAAACATCCTGCGGTGAAAAACATCTGTGATACTATCTCCAATGAAATTGATATAGACTAAAATTTCCACACATGAAAACAGGCACAAATTGAAACATATACTTCAGTAGGAGAAGAGGAAAAGAGAACTGACCTCGCACCAATCCAAGCAATCAATAGCTGTCACTTCCAGGTAATTAAAACCAGCCTTGGAATTTGATGCCTCCCGAAATGCTCGATACATGACCATGGGCTCCCAGCTCAGACCTGATGTGAACTCAAGAACATCACGAACAACCACTGGTTCACCTTTGATCCAATGACTCTGAAAATGACTAAGTTCTCCACGTCGAATATCTCTGGCAGCAGGACAGTAAATATAATTGTCCATTGAATCTTCTCTACTAGAAGCTTTGCGTAAGTTCTTACTACTGTCAGGCTCTCCCCCATCACCGAAGCAGGAACACATGACAGATTTATCAGGTATTTCAATCTTGGGGTTTCTTGCAATTTCTTGTGCTTTTTCTTCCAGCCGAGAGAGCTTATCGTCTGGAAATATACGCCTCAACTCCAAAATTGCTTCCCCACAGCCACCACTTTCTACTGGGGGACAAGGTATGCTACCATTACTGTTAGCTCTCCATTCAGCCACTGGCCCAGCATGATCCTTATGGCTCTCCGTCTCATTTTCTATTCCATTCTTCTCGCAATTTTTATCAGGAGGGCCACCGTGCAAATACTTTTTCCCTCGTCTTGGGAAATGTATACGCACTGGCTTGCCACCTCCCTGCAAATTGCCTTCGCGTATCTCTCGGCAACAGCTAAGACAGAGATCATATGCACAGTT
>JAXCLR010000001.1:59954067-59974269 GCA_035584095.1 Annona squamosa
AGAGACATTAAAATTTTCAGCAAAAGAAAAGGCCTACCAGAATGCTCTCTCATTCTGCGCACACTTTGCCTCTTCAATTATTATGTCAGATGACTCTAGTCCTATTCACAGAAAAACCAAGAGATTAAAAATTATAATACATCCATGGTACTTGAGCACAGACGTCTTCTATGATCAACTCTAGTTTGGGCTTACTTTGATAATCATATGAAATCGAAGTCTTATCATCATCCATTCAGCCAATATGGCATGCATCATTTTTTTTATTACATTGGGTTACAGTAGAGACCACGCTCCCGCTGGCACTCAATGATACACACGTTTCAATAGAGAGTTACAGGCTACAAAAATTGAATAATTTCAGAACAAAAGCTGTTAAAATTATTTCATTAATTAAAGCAACTCGCATACTGTTATTTTATGCATCAAAACATTCTAAAGTGTTCATTTTACCCAATTAGATCAAACAGGAAGAGATTTGGATGAGGAGATTGAAAGCGATAGTAGAAATGGAAAAAGTAACATTGTTACATATTGGGAATTGATATACTGTATTGGAAATATGAAAGTTTTTTTGAGAAATGGGAAATCCCATCCCATTCCATCCGATTGGATGATCCTAAACAGATCCTTAGCAAATGAGCGAATGAAATTTTATAATGCTTTAACATTCATGCAAATGAAAAAAATTCAAGCAAACTCCAAACTTCATACAAATTTTTGTATTATTTTAAAGGTGCACATGCATAGGATTCCATCAAGAAACTTCTCATATCTCAATTAAATACATGATGCTAAACATAATAAACAGCTTAGAATTTTCATAAACAACAACGTAATTTGGAAACTGGACTTGGCCATGGGAGACTTCCATGTTCAGGTGACCCCAGAAATATTTCCCATAATAAAATAACACAATAGACGAACCTTTAATATTAGCTTCAATCTCCTTCTCCCTTGTTTGCTCATCATGTAGTTGTCGCAAAAATGGCAGAAGCATGTGTATTAAATAAATAGAGTGCCGGATTTTATCAGTTTTATCTAGATCCTTCTTTTGTTCTTTCTGCAATTCAACCCAAAAAATAGAATAATATGCCATCAGAGGAAGAAGGTTACAGCTACTGGTTGAGAGAGAAGAAAAAGTTGAAACAGAAATAAAGTAATTAAACCCACACCTTACGTAAATTTAGCCGCAGGCACGCCTTACAGTTGCAAAATCCACGACAGACTGGGCAATCATTCTTAATTTCTTCCTCTGAAAGTTTTGGATACCTAAATTCCACAAGCAGCTAAAAATTTAGGAGAAATAGAAGAATGTGAAAGAACCAAACAAGAAAAACAATACTCCTTAACCACCTTGTTTTAACTTACGTGATTTTTAACTCCTCCAATCTTACCGTTTTTCTCATTATTATTTATATTTTCAATCATTATCAATTCTTTATTCATCCCAAAAAGTTAACTTAGGGTCTGTTTGGTGACAAAGAAAAGGGAGAAGAATTTCCCCCACATTACGCCCCTCTGGATGTGGGATCCTAATCCAGTGCACTTGGTGCAATGGACTACTCAGGTGGATTTTTTTTAAAAAGATTATTAATGTAGGTGAATTTAACCTATAAACTAAGTTCTACCTTTTTTGGATATATTATTTTTTATTTTTAAATGCAAAAATATTTTGATCATTTAAAAAATGATCATGACACCCCTATGCTTAAAAATCCAACAGAAATATATACATATTTCCAAAAATAGTAAAAACTTAGGGTGTTTGGAAAGCAATAAAACCTTTATATGAAAAGTTTTTTGTGTGAAAGTTTTTGAAATACAGAAAATGATGTGATATGATAGGGATATTGATGAGATGTAAATAAAAAAAAAGTTAATATAAATAGGTTAATTGTATAGGGAGTTAAGTAAAAGTAATCAAAAAATATGGTTTTTGTATAAAAAATGTGAAGAAATTATTAAAAAATAAAATAATTGTGAACAAAGAAAAGTTTTAGTATAAAAAGTTTTATATGCAACTAAACATGCCTTTAGTTTACAAATTAAATATACCTAGAGTAACAATTTTATAATAAAATTAAAAAAATTTTAAAAAAGTCAATTGCATTGGGTGCACTAAAGTCCCAGTGCTCCCAAGTGCACTAGATCAAGGTCTCTAAATGTAATGTGACATATTGACTATTTGTTCTACTTTTTCTATTATTACCTCTACATTCAAATCATTTTTTCATATATTTCCATACAACTATTCTATCCATTTTTTTATTCTCTTTTCTTTTTAATCATTACCTCTATCATATCTACTTTTTTCAAAAAATTTCCCTATTTTTTCTCGATTGCCTAAACCTTCATATTACCTTTATTTGCATTATTATCATACATTATCATTTATGCCACTACCACATCACTCTTTTTTTCACCTATTTTTCAAATTTCAAACTTTTCCTCATCTTTTCAACTTTTTACTCCATTCATGAATGACAACTAAAGATTGAACAACAATGAACCATTTCAAATTTTGAATTAAACATTTTTTGTTCTTTTACGATAATGATAGGAACTATGGTCTCCATCATGGGGCATAAAAAAGCATTGATACCATGCTTGATATTAACAAACTATAACAAATGGTAATAGTACCTCTATTAATGCCAAAATCATTCCTACACATGCCTAATACCATGCATCAATTCTTAATTAAATATTGGACCTTCAAAGTTTTCTCTTACAACCTACAAGCATATTATAATTATCTCACCTTGCCCTTTCTTGAAATTGAGCACCCAACATAGAAAAGCATTGATGGTAACTATTCTAACACAATTTTAAGGCCAAGTTGAGAGTATTTCTAATGAGATTCAATATCTAAGACTTTTTTATCAAGATTATCCACAAAACCTGAGTTTACTTTACACATGAATCCCCGTGGTACAATAATAAAGGCAATGGATAATTGGATATATAGATATGCTATAGCCAATCATATTCACAAACATCTCAATGCAAAATGGGGTAACCTCCATTATGCTCATCTGGCATCAAAATAAAAATTAAGAAATTATTGTTGGAATTGTACCAGATGAGGACGTCGTTTGATTAAATCCTTGAAAACTCATGAGATTAAACCCAAACAAAAAGAAAAAGGTAAAACGCAGTTGACTATAACAAGCATTAAAAGAAATCATAACCAGGATAATTTAATGACCCTAATTTCCAATAAATAAGAGTAAACGAGGAGCTTGTAGAAAATAATTATGATGAATGGAACGAGAAATCCCACCACAACATTCAAAAAGGTTGAAAATTTCATCGAGGAAATGAACAAACCATCTCTCAATGCAGGGCACGCAAAATCTTTTCGTTTTGCACTTTATGCACCGAACAACCCTTCCTTTGTCATTCCTTTGACACTGGTGGCACATGTTGCTTAGTTTTCCATCTCTTCCTTTCTTTGGAAAATCCTACAACAAAACCACAAAAATCCTCAGAAACAGAAGACAAGAATCTTTCTTTCCCCTTCAAAAGAAGCACGAGGCAGAAGTATTGACATCATACTCAGGAAAAGAGATAAAAAATGAGTGACACAATGCGGATACCTCCACTTCATCATCTTGTCCTGTTTCCTCCAATGCCTCTTCCGCCATCACATTCCCGGCGTTCGTTTTCTTCTTTTCGATCTCCTTTTCCGGCTGCTGCTCCTTTACTCGCTGCCCCATCTGTGGTGGGACGTTTTCCTCCTCGAATTTTTTCTTGTTAGGTTTCCTTGAAGATTTCGAGTCTCCCGCATTCTTTACAGCCCCAGTTGAATCCTTATCTTCAAAGACACCTTCACCTTCGTCATCTACACCCCTCTTCCTGTATCCCTTCCTTATCTTTTCCGCCTCAGCTTGCCGCTTCTCTTTCCTAGCGGTCCTTTCTTTCTCATTAAATTTTTTGGCGCGCTTCTCTGCCGCAATGTCTTCTGCTTCATCGTCTGCTTCCCTCTTTATAATCGCGTCCTTCAGCCTCTTCGCCCCTCCCCTCTTCTTCTTCGCTGATAGCTCATCTTCCTCGTCTGATTTTTCTGCATTCTCTTTCTTTATAAAATTCTCCACCAGTTCTTTTCCCGACTTTTCCACCTCAATTCGCCTCTTCTTCTTCCTTACGGTCCTCCCTTTCTTATCAACATTTTCAGCACCCTTCTCTGCCAATACCCCTTCGGCTACCTCGTCTGCTTCCTTCTTCGTTGTCACATTCTTCAGCCTCTCCACCTTTCGCTGCTGTTTCTTCTTTGCCGATGCCTTGTCTTCTTCCCCTAATTCATCCACAATCTCTTTATTGATAAAAATCTCATCCCCCAGTCCCACAGCCAACCCTCTCCTCTTTCTCTGCGGCATCACCTCTTCCTCCTCATCATCACTTTCTCGTTTCCTGTGCCTCTTCCTTCGTGGACGCCTCACGCGGCTAGCCTTGGTTCCCGATCCCGGAGCTTCATCATCCGAAACCCTAACCCTAGGTTTCGCAGCTCTGCCACCCCTGCCCCTCGATTTCTTCAATGTCGACGACGCCGTCCACTTCGAGCAGTCATGCTTCTCCAGATTCAGCTCCACGCCTAGATCGTCGTTGCATTGCGGACCTCCTCCATCGCTAGGAGCGTGACTGAGATCTTCAGAAGAAGACCGATGGCTGTCGGATCCTATGCCCATGGTGGAAAACAATTCTTAGTCCGAAACCCAGCCTTTCCAATGATTAAATGAAAACTGGTCTCAGTTTCCAGTGGGCGGTTTTGAATATTTCGCCCGTCCCGCCAAATAAAAGACTATTTTCTTGCAGCGCCAGAGGCACGAGGGACTAGACCAGATGAAGGAAAACCTTCAAATAGCCGCGCGAAATACGCAAGGACAGATGCTTCGATCCCGAGAGAAGGTGAATCCTACGCAAGAAAATGGACATCCTCCCGCGGTTTTACTCGGAGGTAATGATCTCACTATGGCGTGTTTGGTAACATACGTATGGACTTGGTAACTCGTTTTTTTTTTTTTTTGATGAAAGGTAACTCGTTTTCAGGCGTGTTTTCATATTTTATCTAATTTAATTATTTATTTCGTAATCTTTTATTTTTATTATTCTTTATAAATTACTCTATTTTTTATTTTTTGATTTTATCCTTATTATATTATATCGCTTTTATCATTTTTAAAATTTTCCCGGCTGATTCGTTTTCCTTGCTCCACTGACGCTGCCAAACTCACCTCTCACAATGAAAAACGAGAAGTGGGGTGGATGAAATAGGTATTTTGTCTCTGTAATGAAAAAAATTATATTGGAAAAAAATGTATAATTGTCATTTTTAAAAATGAAAAAAGTATGTTTAAGAAAATGTCATACTGCGTTGCATCCTAGTCCCATGTTAATCTCATCCAATCGGTTAACGGGCCCATCATACATCCAAATCTATGGAGGCACTAGTTGGATGCGGTTGTTCTGATCTGTTTTCGGCATTGGATTCATGAGAATTGATTGGACAGTCAACATAAAATGCGAAATTGCTTGTCCAGTGGTTCGTCCAGATAAAATCCATTGGTGAGTTAGTCTAAAATGATCGCTCGCCAGCTCGGGCGTTGAAACGGGTTCAACGCAGTGGTGATGGGCGGAGGACGTACGATATTATAAGGTGTTTCAAAAGATAGATGATATTTTAATTTAATTTATATCTAAGATGAGAATATAATAATAATATGCATTGAAAATATAAAATAAATTATATTAAAAAAATATTTTTGAGAATGGGAGTGCCGATTTAATGAGTATTGTATCAGATTTCATAGATGGTGTGTCAATTGAAACCGACCCTAAAAACTAACTGTATATGAAGCGTGCACGTCCGCCGGAGTAGCCCAGCCACCTGTTTCTTCTCTGCGCCCACAGTCACGGAGCTATGGATGCTCGGACCAACCATGCTTGGATTCTCCCAACGTCATCGCGGAAGCAAGTAGGAACATCCCGACCATGAGTAAACAATGCTTGCGACGGCTGCCCCGGGATCATCCACATTGGATCGAATAGGAAGGAAACGGGATGTAATTTTTCATTTCAAAAAAAGAGAGAGAATTTGACATTTTATAGTATAATTTTTATTTCTTTATACGTGGTAAACTCTACTTTTTTCGATTTTTCATGTTACAACTTTATCCTTTTTGATAGCATATATCATTTTTTTAGTGCACAAGTACCCAGCAACCCTTTATCGTTTAATTTTTCTATCCAAATCTTATTCCCTTCCGCTGAGGGAACATTCAAGAATGTATGACGGATGATGCTGAAATAAATTGAATTTTAAAAAGTGATAGACTATTGTGATATAACAGTGATAAGGTGGAGATGAAGAGGAGAGATAAGTGATATTTATATGAAAATATATGAAAAAATGCTTGAAATGTACAAATAAAAACAGAAAATTGGCACTTAATGATTTAAATTTTCCATTACCTTAAAGGACAATTGATCCCTGAAATGCCATGGGTTCCATGAAAATTGAATAGTCAACCATATTTTCCAACCAATAATTTAACAACTCAATAAATTTATTTTTCTATCTTTATTCATATAATCTAATCATGTTTTATTCTAACTACTTTATTTGTTTGAACTTTACTCTTTGTCATTTTATATCAATTATATAAATATCAAAATATTTTTTCACTTCTTGTTGCATTCCAAAATTATATAAAAATTCACATTACCAAATGTCATTTGCATTTATATAGCTTTTAAAACACCAACACTCCATTAATGTAATTAGTTGAGCTTTGGCCAAAGCATTCTCTGTGAGGGATGCAGCGGCAGCCAAGGAAAGAGACCGACTGGTGACGACCAATGCAATACAATAACTATTTGTTTGAGAATAGAGTATCATGAAACTCTTAGGACGAGAAGTTGAGAATGTGTTGTAAAAATGGTGATGTCCTTTGGTAGCCACCAGCAATATTCAGACCATTACCAAACAACTAGTTATGCATTGCTATAGTCATTACACCTTTTATGGAGTATAGGGGGAATGTTTTTTTGAAATTTGTTCATAAAATTGTTAATATAGTTGTATTTAATTTATAAGTCAAATTTTACTATTTTTGAATATATGTGTATATATATTTATTTTTTAAAAACGATGGTACTTTAGGCAATTTAAGTGATTAAAATACCTTTATTTTTAAAAAAATCAAAAATATATATTTATATATCTAAAAAAATTGTAAAGATTAATACACAAGTTAAATATACATAGATTAACAATCTTATAAAAAATGTTCAAAAAAATATATTAAAAGATAAATTTTTGCTTCCTGGTGGGGTGTATCGAAACATCTCCCACCTTTATCCCATTGAGAACATGAATTTTTTTTACCATGTCTAGATGTATTTGCTTTAATTTTGTTTTATTTACCTATATTTAATATCTCCACCATATCATATTATTTTCTTATAAAATAAAAACTTTTCATAAAAAAAGTGTATAGTTTTTTTTATGGTACTAGACTATCAGTTTGCCTGTTATGGGACAATACCGTAGGCGTTAATTGTCCAGCTCGGTCTCAAGGGCAGAGATTGCAAAATCTGGCCAATCGAACAAGGAAGTGATACTACGCTTCTTTTAGTCAAATATTCAAATATTTGGTTTGATAATTATCAAGCGCTGTGTTTGGAATAATATAAAATTCTTGAATTCAATATATACTGGATGAAATTTCAGTCAAATATTCAAACGTTTGGTTTGATAATTCTCAAGCGCTGCATCTGGAATAATATAAAATTCTTGAATTCAACATATATTGGTTGAAAATGTAATAGCATGTACTTAAAATAAGATAATTATATTAAAAGTATAAAAAAATCCGTCTCATAATTTGGAGAGTTGTTTCGAGAATGGAATTACAGATTCTATTTAATGATCTTATCCCTTTAAACATTGAGATCCAAGGAGTGTTTAACATTTTTATTAATTTGTTATTTTATAACTCTCTATTATTTATAACTATCGTATTCTTTAATAATGTATACATCTATTTTACTTTTCAATCATTTTTCACAATTCTACACCTCACCCATATAACTACCATGTATATTTTAACTTTATTTTGTTTAGTTCTTATCATTATCACATCACTTATTCAAATTTTAAAAATTGCACATGAAATATTTGTCATTCAAATGTTTTAGAAGTTAGCGCCAAGGGTTTACTCTTGTAGCAATATCATGGCCCGCTTCAATGATGTTAGGTGTTTGATTTTTGGCATATAGTTGATGAGAGCTTCTTGTCTCTCTTTAAAAATTATAAGAATGTTTCAGGTGTTAAATGTAATATAAATTAAGATGGTTCTAAATATATACATCAAAAAAATATATTTTAGAAGTTTTATCAAGTGTCGACGCACGCACACCCAAACTAAAATCTATTTTGAAAAATTATTTTATACAATGTTGATAGAAATTATCTTAAAAATATTTGTACATGCATAAAATTGTCATAGAAGTTTTAATAGTTCATACCTATTTTACAATGATGTTAATCTTACGAAACTATGAAAATTTTCTATAATGCTCAAGCATATACAAGACATGCTCTAAAATTTTAAAACAGTGCAAGAAACACTCCTGTTAACGCAGGTGCAAATCAGGTCGTTCGGGTTCAACTTGAGGCCAATCGAAATTAAAACCAAAGGTGCAACATATGAATTTTAACTTCTTCTTTTTTCTGAAACCTAAACTCTAATTATAGGGGAGGTTTGGGAATGTAAAAATTATGGAAAATGTGGTATTTGGTGGGAATAGAAAATGGAATATTTTGGAAATTGTGTGATTGATATAAAATAATAGGGGTAAAGTTGGAATAAATAGGTTTTTTGGAAGGTAGTTGATAGAGAAAATGATTAAAATATTGGGGTAAAAGTGGAAAAATATGATGATTGATTGATTAATGAGGTGTCTCGAAACCCGTGATCCCATATTTTCCCACCCACGTTTCCCACACCCGAATACCAAACGTCCCCATAGTTCGATTAGTCGGGCGGGATCGGTTTGGATTAAATTCATATGACAGCATAGGCGGGAATTCAGGCTAATCTCACTAATGTACGTTTAAATTTTAAAAAAAAAACAAAGACTGCACTATTGATTTCAAAATGCACGTGCATTAAAATAATTGTTTGTATCATACCAGACCTTCGATGCGTTACCCTTATCGGAAGAATTACCAATGATGATGATAAAAAGATTAAATATTCAATGTTTGGTTTTGTAATTCTCAAGCGATTCCTTAGAAGGATACAGGATTATTGAATAAAATATATACCTGTAATGAGAATGCAATGATACGTATTGAAAAAATAAAAAAATGCACTAAAAAATTTAAAGAACTGTATTATAAATTGAAAAGGCTATATCCAGATTCAAAGATTTTATATCATCTGAACGTTGAGATCTAACGTGTGCTCTTATTAATTTAAAACTCTTCATTATCCTCAATTATTATATTTTATAATCATTTATTAGCATTTTGATGTATATTTTCAATCATTTGTCTACAATTTACCCATATAACTATTTTACACCTTAACTTATTTTTTTAAATCTTCATTATTATCCCTCTCATATTACCCACTTCTTCAATTTTAAAAAATTTTACACAAAGTGAGCATCTTGATACTAGTATTTGCCCAAACCGGCTAGGCTATCACTTTTGAATGTCCATGATAGCAGAAAATGTAGGTGGTAGCAATAGTCTCTCTTATTTAGAGGGAGTTACCATTGGTAGATTGATAAATTCAAACTATAATTGGAGATATATTAGAATTTTGTAAGAATTTTGTAAGAATATATGACTGCATAATTAGGAAATACCAGTTGAGATCATTATAAATACTCTCACAAAAAACCAAAATTGTATAAAAAAAAAGTATTCAATAATTTATAAAATTTTATTGAATACCAAACACATCTAAATTAAAATCTTTTCTGAAATATTATTTTATACACTGTCAATATGAATCACCTTTAAAATACATATATACATGCATAAAATTGTCATATAAGTTTTAACAAATGAAACCTATTGCATAGTGATGTTAATTCCATGACATCGTAAAAAAAAATTTAATGCTCGATCATGCACAAGATACATGCTCTGAATTATTTAAACAATGCAATAAATCCAACAGGGGTGCAACTCAGGCCCCTCGGGTTTAGCTTGAGGCCAATCCAAAATAAGACTAAAGGGGCAACAAAGGGGCAACATAGGAGTTATAATTTGATCATACTTTTAAAATCTCAATCTTTATCCTACTTCATGTTTGGGATAGATTGGATTGAATTCATATGATAGTTTGGGTGAAAATAAAAAAAAATGGATTGAGATTTAGGTTAGTCCCATTAATTTACATTTAAATTTAAAAATACAAAGATTATACAATTAATTGCAAAATGCATTCCCATTAAAATAATTATTTATAATATAGCAGACCTTAAATATTCTACCCTTCCCGGAATAATTACCATGAACCATATAATAAAATTATTAAAATATATCAAAGCAGGTAACATTTTTTTAAAAAAAATTGTCTGACAGGAGTAGCTAAGTAACATTGAATTAGCACTGTATACAGGAATGCAAATGATATACGATGAATTCGAATATGCAGCCAGCACACATCGGACTTTACTACACATGTATTCATGTATACCTCTTCCTTCGAGACTTCGAGTGGCTCATATGGACATCTTGATTTGTCGGTACGATGCAGAAAATGTTGCTAGGCCAGTTAGAACTTACAACGCTGCTTGCCTTTCATCCATAATGATATAAGGGTCTGTTCGCTTTGAGAAGAATGAGAGAAGGAATGAAATGTACAATAGGGTAAAATAAAAATAGATAAGTTGTATGAAAAAATATGAGAAAATAATTAAAATATAAATTTAAATGAAAAACTATGTAGCATTGACCAGACCGGTCCAAAAACATTTAAAATTTTTTTTTATAAACATGTTGATTTAGTTATATTTAATTTATATAACAAGTTTTACTATTTCTGAATACATATATATATATTTATTTTGAATTTTTAAATATAGGAGTATCTTTTTTATTCTTTATTCTCGATTCCTTTACACCTTCTCCTCTCCTTTACATTGGTACCAAAGCCATGTTTTGTTTTTAAACATTCTTTTAAGGATTGACTACCCTTCTTCTTATTTATGATTAATTATGCTTTCAAATCCAATTATCATGATATAATACCCCTTTATTAGTAGGCTCTTTTAAGGGCTCAAGTAAGTATGCTTTGGACTCGTCATTAAACATGGATCTTCTCCAATAGAAAGCTCGAGATTCTAACAACAAAATCACTGAGCTAGTATATTTGGTAATTGACCTAATTTCTATGATACCATGCGGTCGAAGGGGAAGCAAATTTGAGATAAGGTAAGTCTTTCGATTACGCCAGCTAATTTTATTAAGGAAAAAGAGCTTGTAGTTTCTATGAAAGCAAAGTTGGTCATAAACAATGAGACTAGTAGGAAGTTCCTAAACTCTACAAATGGCTACTCCTTATTCTTTAAGTGCTCCCATTTCTTTTCCACCACTGAGGTCACCAATGCCCCCGAAGAAATTGCTACACCTCAATCCCAACTACCACTGCTCAATCTGAACTTTGTATTTTCAAAACCACCTTCACAACCTATATTTCGGATATTAGCTAGTTTAGTCTAGCATCAACCTATAAATGGATATGTCCAAGCATCAAAGTTTGATAAGCATCTTATTCCCGCATAACAAAATGAAACCTTCATCACTTTGCGAATACCTGAAGATTTCCTAGCTTCTTGGAGAAAAGAAGACTACGCCTATTTGCACTTTGGAGAAATCAAGCTTGCCTTAACCTTTGATGGGCAGAAGAGACTTCTTGTTTCTTCGAGACTTGCTCTTCTTGATTCAAGGTTCGCTAATTATCAACATGCATGCATTGGAACTATAAAAACTATCTCAATGCAGGAACAGTCTTCATGACTTTCTTCACGGACTTCAATGTGCTTTTGGGTGATCCATTTTTGTTAAAGGCCCTTGAGGCTCAAGTATAGATCGAAGGTGCTAAAATGCTTAGCTCTTCTACTTATGTAGCCACCTTGCATTACCAACTTTGTTATCGAGTCAAAATAATGCAATGGATTTAGTCATTGTAGGACTAGACAACATGGATTTTGTCCCTTTGCGAGTAAACTTTTCAAGAACCCTTGTTTGCACTTATGTTTTTAAACAACTCACCCCATAATAATTAACTTGACTTCTTCCCTATCTATGTTCTCCAAAGTCTGTCATGAGAACTAATTCCGTTATCACCTGCAATGTTGATAACAAGTTACGATTGTCTTTCCAGAGGCTGAAACCAGTGGGTCCAAATATATTTCTTCAAGTTTCCATTGTGAAATTAACATGATAGCCTTTGCTCCTCGACATAGACTAAAGGTGCCAATCAATTCATTTTGTGAAGATGACACTCCAGTTTACCAAGGAAACCTGGACAATGGTCATCTTTGGTATGATCCTGTTGCATGCACTTGTGATGGCTGTCTCTTTGGAGACAATGATGATGAAAAGCCAGTCCACCAAAGTTCAAACTAGCAACCAAGGTATGAAGATAGAGACTCGTCTGTGGGATTCTTAGGCCAGCCCCTCGGGAAAGTTTAACTTTTATGATCAACTCAAAAAGTAATCACAATTTATCCAAGGCCATGCAGACTGAAACATCCATTTTAGCCTCCTTCACGGCCAAAGCCTCATGCTGTCAAATGCAACATGCTCTCATACAGAAGAATATGAAAAATCATTTATGCCCCCAACTCCATACTAGGATGCATCTGTCAAGATTTTTATCAGCATGAAGTTCCAGATCCTCCTCCTGAAGAGAAGGTAACCCCAACGGAAGCCACAGTCAATTGGGCAAATGAAAATTCTATCATATAGAATAACGAGTTGAATTCTATTTATAACTCCTAAAAAGTTTATGCTCAATAATCAATACAAAAACTTGACTATTTAGAAATTTTTATTAGGAAAATTCAGCAAAAGATGCAAGGGATAAATGCTCGGCTCCAACAAAACACCAATTCAATAACCTCTTCCTCCTACCAGGAAGTTATGGCCCGGATTAAGCAAATTGAAGCTGAAAAAAGAAGCTTTGAGATCCAACTTGCTACCGTCCAAAAATAAGCCAAATTGTCAAAAACCATCGTGGCTACAATTTCCCATACCCACATTCAAGCTTTTACCCTCCCGCCATTCTAGGAGAAATATCCATCGCGCCAAAGCAAAACCAGCCCATAACCCACAACAACTAGAAACTCCAACTTGAGAGATCTCAAATAATATTGGAGGTGCATCTTCCAAGCCACCCCCAATAATATTCTCAATTGATGGCTTAAACCCAACCTCCTCATTCCTTAGAGCTCTTGCCTGAAAATCTCTAGTTCCAGAGATAGAAGAGACATTAAGTTATTCTTCATAATAAATGAAGAGCATGTATTTATGGTTGATGCTTCTTCCTCCCAACAAACTTCAATTGTATGAGATCTAAACGAAGAAATAAACTAATATGCTCCCGAAACTAGATTTACTATTACCCCAAAATTTACTCTTCACGACATACCACTGACTAAGTGGAAAAATTGCATCCATGAGTCTTCCCCTTAGCTCCAAACTCAATACAATCATGTGGGATTAACATTGTTAGAGGCAATCCAAGCCTTTGTAGATGACTTTCAAGGAAGACTAAGGTATTAACATCGAGGTCTTGGAGAATACTGGCAGACTACCTTCAAACAACATGAACATTTTAATAGTTGCTTGAATGAGATATTCATGAAATTATACGGAGAAATAAAACATGCCACAGATATAACTCGAGAAGAATATCTCAGAGCATGAAGTTACTGCTTCAAGTGGAAATATTTGGAGAAACATTTTGCAAACATGAGTAGTAGGTATTATATCCTTAAAGGACAAGATGATGAGAACCTTAAAAAGGTATTTCTAAACTCATTCTCATCTCCATTGGGAAAAGAAACTCAAAAGCTTATTGCATCTCAACAAAAAATTCCAAAAAATAAGGTAATAATGTATGACGAGCTGCATATATGTCAAATTAAAATGCTCATTTTAATACAAGTATACGTGTCGATCAAGTAATAAAAAGTGAGTTGAGTATCATTCCCACGAAGATATGATCTAACTAAGTTTATTAATCAGTTTAGTTGCTTTCAGTGAGTAGAAAATTGAGATTTCATAATTAAAACTAAAAATATCAAATGCAATAAAGAAATAGAAAAGAGTTTCACGGGACAACTGGAATACTAAAAGGAAGTTATCGATTGAGGATGACAGATGGATAGTTGAGAATCCTTGAATCTAAAATATATCGCATTTGTTCCTTTTTATTAGATCGTGCAAAGATTTACTAGTCAAAGTTCAATAATCCTTATATATATCTTCTAACTCATATGAAGCTAATTATACTCTATTCAATTGCTATATTCCCATGTCATTAAATAAAGTAAAATTGATAAATTAATAACTTGTTTATGGCTACATAGGGTTTAACGATATATTCCTATTCATTGAACAACTCCCCTTAACAAAGAGGGAACCTATGCCCTGCACATGGATCTAGCAGAGATTTTTCTTTTTCGAGGATTAATCCTGCAATTAAATTATCTTACAAGGTAGCTAATATTGTAAAAAATATTAAACATCATATACAAGAATAAATCCACTTCGCACAATCATATAGAAATTAAATATTTAGAACCAAGACAATATAATTTAGGTATCAATTCATCATAATTATCCATCTAATGGAAGTTTAGCTCAAAGACATGACATAAAAATCATTTACATCCATAATGAAAGTATATATGAAAATAGAGAAAAGGAAATAGAAAGATGAAGTGAAAACCGAATCTCCGGAGTTTCAACCAACGAGATAGAATATTCTCTTCAATCTGCGCTTGAAATGAGTTACGTTCCTTCTTTGTGTGACTGTTCGATCGGCTCTCTCTCATTTGCGCACACATCCCTAGGTTTCTATTTAAACCGATCAGCTTGCGCAACACACGTGCCGATTCATTATGGCGCCTGAGCGCTAACTTCCTGGAAGCTTTATGACTTAGAACTGCTCAAGATGCCCTGCAAACTCATGCCTTAGTGCCTAGGCACCCCAAGCCGGCGCCTGGGTCCCAACTCCCTAGAAGCTTAGTGACCTGAAAACTCTCTGGAATGCCTGTATGCTAGGGAAGTGGCACTTAGGAGCCCCACGTCGGCACTTGGGCGCCAACTTACTAGAAGTATTCTGCTGTTTGAGGTATTGAAAATTCTGGCTAAGGCATATAGGGTGGCGCCTAGGCTCCATTGGTCAACATCGGGCGCCAGCTTACTTACTTCTTCACTTGGTTCTGTTCTGCATTCGACTCGCTCGCATGCCTGTAATTATTCGTCATTCCTATAAAAAATGAATAAACTAAATAAATGAACTAAAAATGCATAATTTATGCTAAAAATGCATAAAAACTGCATAATGTTCATAAAATGTAAAATGAGTAAAAATTCAGCTAAATAGCTATAAATTAAACCTAATCTACGAGACTAACGCACAAAAATAGTTTGAAATGGGCCATGATAACTCGCATTTTTCCAAATTATCAATGTGTCACGTGGCACCAATAGATTTCGCCCATGCATATCTGCCCATAAAAATTGATCTCAAACTATGCTTTTGGCAATCTAAGAGCGATTTTTAAGTTTTTTGACCTTTTGGATAAATGGAAGGCTATGATTATCCACTAGAGGCTTGGATCATGGTGTTAAGTGGGCCGAATGTGTTATTTACGATCGAATTATGATCCAATGCTTGCTTAAGATGAAATGCACATTATTGTGTAGAGAAGCTTAGTAGATAGGTCCACTGAGTTAGATATTGAGTTAAAAAGAGGAAAATATCGACATATTGCATTTAGAGGTTATAAAATGCATAATATTTCCTCATATCTTATTCTACTTACCGAGTTTACTCATGATGTTTATATATCTTTGGTGTTCTATAGATACTCTAGCAGATGACTCTTAGGTGTTTCTCTAAAGTTAAAGCAAAAGCATGACTAGATATGAGTTATTTATTTATTTCATTGCATTCATATGATGACATTGTAATCACATTATGTGATGGCTTGGTTAAACAATATTCTGCTTTTATCTTATTTAAATTATTGATTGCAAATTTAACAAATGTCGTTATCTTTTATGTAAATAAATTTTTGAGTTTAACACGTAATAGATCCTGGCAGATAACTCTTAGGCCCAAGTTCAATGTGAAAGTGTTGTTTTTGGAGTTGGGGTGTAAAAGAATTGTCTCTCTCCACAAGTGATATATGATAGCACATAAAAAATTTATAATTATCTAAACTCTCCTGTTTCCTTTGTTAATCATTTAAAACCAGTTAAGGACTTCCTTTGATTGTCTTCTTAGAGTTCTCAAATCAACTTATGAAGAAAGGATTTGAAAACATCACTTGAGAAAGGACGCTAAAAGAACAATTGATCTCTAGAATCACTAGAACCCTCACAAAAGCATGAATAATTAGTAATAAGTTCCTATTTGGCTAGCTTAATTCTCTTTAGTTTTAAATTGTCTCAAATTTACAAGTCAAGCAATAAATGATCGAGTGTGGCCAAATGCACTCAAGTGCACTTAGCATTTGTATACCCAGGTGTATTTAACTCATTTTATATTTTTTGAAAATTTTAAAATAAAACTACTTATTAAAATGTATTTAACCTGTATATCAATTTTTACAAAATTTAGAGATTTATAGATTTTTTTAGATTTTTAAAAATTAATAACGCTTTCCTAATTAATGAATCTAAGTTAATGCACGTGCCGGTCTAAAGAAATATGAAAAAGAGTATCTCGTAAAATACATGCGGTTAACTATGATTAATATTCTACCATGCGCTTCAATTATATATTGGAAGCCGTGGTAGAGAAAAATGACACCACGCGCGTGCATGCCTGCAGGAGAGTTCTCGCACCAAGAGAAGCCGCACAAATGCTAAATGCACAAAATGCATAAATAAAACCCAAGGAGAGTATCACTTCATATGCGCGACTACAAGGTAAGACTTCTGATCATATACACACAACACGCATGGAGGCCACAACCACGATAATGACGATAACAATGACAACATGAATCGAACGAAAGGATTGTATGGGGTTCGTGTCTACTAAGAAGCAAGAACCAGGGTCTCACACAGTCTAAAGAAGCAACTTTCGAGAGCATCTGCACCATCGGTCAAAGCATCGCTGGAGATTGGGCCAGTCGGAGGTGGATACCGTGAAGTCGTGTAGCCAGTTGGTGAGTACGACTTCTTGGTCGGTGGCTGGGAGGCTCGAGATGATGTCCTCCATCACCCTCTCCATCTCCATCTTCTCGTATCCCGTCAACACGGGGCAGGTCAGTCCGTTGCTCGCGTAGCAGCAGATAGGCAGCCAGAGCACGAAGAGCCGGAACTTTACCTGCCTTCCCGCTTCGTATTCCCACCTTGCAAGCTCTCTCATCAAGATCGCTGGAACAAAAAACACCAAGCCAGAAGCAATCAGGTCAAAATCGTAAACAAGATTATAGCTGATTCCCATTTCTCACCGGTTATTTTGACTATGGTTCCTTGGACTCGCGGATTCGCGGTCAGTGCCAGCGACGCCAGCCCAGAAGCGAAGCTCCACTGCACAACCGCCTCCTCCACAGCCGAGCAGATCCTCATCTTGCTCGTTATCCACAGCAGCTCCTGCGCCAGCTTCTCCGCCATCACCCCATCCTCCCCGCAGCTCACCTCCCCGGCTGCTGCCAGTTGCTTCTGCGATCGACCCGTCTCGGTCGACGAAGGGAGGAAGCCTCCCAAAAAGATGCCCTTGAAGTAGGAGAGGAGGTGGGAGCCGAGGGGAAGCGAGTGGAGGACTCGAGCGGGCCACGCGCCGGACTGGTCGGAGCTCCGGGTGTAGTTGGAGACAACGGACTGCAGGCAGCAGTAGAGCAAGTTGGACGTGCGAGCGAAGGCCGAGGAGAGGGCTGCACGATTGATGTCCAGGAGGCTCTGGTGACCCTCTCGGGCGTTCTCGTCCACTATCCTGTCCGCCAGCGCCACCGCGAACTGGTACTTCCGCGAGGTCGCCGGAGTATCGTTTACAAGCGCGAATACCTAGAAACACATAACAAACAGCAGAAATGACTTAACTAACCAGGGTCCGGAGCATTCCACCCGCTGCTGGTTCAAGCATGCGCCGAGTTTCGATTTGGACGCACTCGCGAGCGTCTCCCGGGCGAAAACGTGTCTACGTACGGAAGTGCAGGCAGAAGTAAAACGCCTTTGGAAACCACGAAATTCCCTCGCTCCGGAAATGAGGAAACAGGTTTGGCCTAGCATTGCGTCCTTTAGCAACCACCGCAAATGGAAATAATAAGAAAATTCGAAGAAGGGAGCTTACGTGAGAGAGAGCTCTCCCGATTGGATTTGTGGAAGGGCCATCAGAATCGTCGTCGTATCCTTGTCGCAAAACCAACGAATCCGACGGCGGAGATTTCCCTGATATCAGCTTGTGCAGGATGGCCGGTGGAGACTGGATGATGGAGCAGGGGAAGTAGTCGACCATCACTCTCAACACCCAGATGGTCATCCAAATCATCAGCATCGACATGTAGCGAAAATGGTCTCTGGGGCTCCATCTCTGCACCTCTCCCGAAGCTGACTTGGCGACTGCGAGGAGCGTCTTGGCTGCGGTGTTGACGGTAGACATGAAGACGGTGTTGAGGAGGGTGGAGGGCTTGGTGGCGGAAGACGCTTCCACCAGAGCTAGTCTCGGTGCCATGGCTGTGGGAGCTGGGGAGAGGAGGAGAAGCGTTTATGTTTGCTGGAGGAATGGAACGAAAGAGGAGGTGGGACTTATAAGTTATAAGGCAATCGGACTTACTATATCGAGTAAGGAGACGAAATTTTCATTTGGCTGGTCTCGCTCAAGTTTTCGTCAACCCGGTCATTTTCGTCAGAGCATTGAAGAACCGACAGAAATACCCTTGTCCGACGCAAAAAACTGTCCTCCGCCGCACGAGCAGCTTCGCGTGAGCTTCGACGCATGGGCGATGTGATGCCCTGTTCACAAGCCTGCAGCGCAATCCCAGAGATAACCGGCCCTGATTTTGTCCTCAAGGTTAGGTTAAAGAGTTTAATTATTTGTAAATATCTAAAATATACAGGCCAATTTATAATTATTTAAAATTACAAGTCGTGTTGTACGCACAAATAATATATCATCGTAGTTGTCGTGAGCCGGGCATCTGCCCCGATGGTATCGTGACCTTGCGTCTGTCTAATGTCTATGCAGGGAGTTTATCTCCATAGGCTATTAGGGGAATTTTATCCCCATAAAAAATTTAGAGGAATTTATATTTATTGTAAGTTTACGTGGGAGCTTGTGGTCTTAAAAAAATGAATATGTTTAATTGTAACATCAGCGTTTACTTGTATAATACAAATTAAAAAAATATATCTTTATAGTTAATATCATTAGTTGTTTGCCCCACACGAGTAGTTTTAAATTGCCTTGAGGGCCTTGTTCTTGTAAAAGTCAAAGAAAATGCATAGTACTATTGAGGGCCTGTTAGGCAGTATATGAGCCACTTTAACTGGACATAAAAAGGGATGAAAATATAATAATATATACTAAGGATAAAAAAAATTGAATTGGAATTTGAAAAAAGCTATTCTAAGGCCTAGAAATCCCATTGCACATACCCTTCATTCAATTAAGTGAGAAACTTTGGAACACTCCCAGGACACATGTCCGTGTCCCCATTCAATGCGCTTGGCAGGATCTACCATCGAGCTTTTCAATCGAGCATCCGAGTCGTTGGTTCAAAAACACGGTTTTTTTTTTGTCCATTTAGAAAAGGGTGCATGCTCCCAGGCGTACACATCTTTTCTTATTATTATTATTTTTTAAAAAATATTTTTATAATATTGTGAATCTATGTGTATTTAAGACGTGTATAAATTTTTATCATTTTTAAAGTATTTTAGATATTTATTTTTGATTTTTGAAAATAAGTGGCATTTTAGATAATTTA
>JAXCLR010000001.1:59974369-59994479 GCA_035584095.1 Annona squamosa
TTTAGATATTTATTTTTGATTTTTGAAAATAAGTGGCATTTTAGATAATTTAAAATTATTAAAATATCACTAATTTTTAAAAATAAAAAATAAATATCTAAAATACTTAAAAAATAGTAAAAACTTATACATAGGTTAAATACGCCTAGATTAATAATCTTATAATTTTTTTTTTAAATAAGTACATGCAAGCATTGAGCATCAAGACTCCTTTGAATTCTAAGGCCACCGGTGATGTTGGAAGACTGCCTCTTTCGTTAGATGAGAAAGAAAAAACTCGAGGAGAGAGAAAGCAAACAAGACAGGCTGGGGCTATGCGAGAGCTTAGGCGAGAAAGAATCATGTCGTTGGAGATCTGCTTAGCCATTCATAGATCAAGACAAGGGATTTGAATAGCCATTCAGTTTGGATGAGTGATGCAGGTAACAAGCAATAACATTCAAATGATGTAATTCCTCAAAACAACTAATTTACGACAAAATGCACATGGTGTCTGCAAAGATACACAATCAACATTGCAAATAGAAGAACCATCCTTGCAACATCTCTTGCCTTACAGCATCACTTGCAATTCCCCAACAGATCATCACATTCTCACTAGCGGGGAAAGCATGAGATGTACAAATAAATTGGCAGCCACTAGATCAATTTGAATCATCACAATACGCAAAAGTATCAACTATATCAAAACCACAATGAAATCGAGCATTTCCTGCAACACTTGGGAAGCTCGAACTTCTCGAATTAAAGGGTAGCTGAAATCAAAGAATCTAGAAGGCAAGTTGCGATTGTGGTTAGCAGTGGTGAGGTCACTGCCGATTGTCAAATGCGCCACTTCGGGGAAGCATCGCCGTCACCGAGAGAGATTTCTGCTCCTCTAATGCTCACTGTCATCGCTCCTCCTCACTAAGCTCCAACACAAACCCAATCTGTTGCTGTCTCTTCCTTCCATCCTCCCATCTGTGGATTTCGTCGAGCTAGTATCCATAGAAGGCATCTGACGTCCAGGTGGTTTCCTCCATCCGTCGATTTAGTCGAGCTAGGAAATCCTCCCGATTTTTTATTTTGTCATTCCATCATGTTGTCTTTGCCTTCGTTTTCTACAAAGGGGCCAATGTGCAAATACATCACTGGTCTTTTTAGCAAAATTTTCATGATTTTGAATAGATGGCCGAGACACTGCACTTTACTTTACGGGTGTGTTTGGTTGTGAGTAAAACTTTTGATGAAAAGTTTTTAAGGTAGAAGTTGTTACATTGATAGAAAATGATGTGATATAATAGGAATAATGATGAGAAGTAAAAAGAATAAAGTTAAAATAGATAGGTTAACTGTATAGATAGTTGTGTAGAAATAATTGAAAAGTAGGGTAGTTTGTATAGGAAAACGTGAAAAATTAAAAAATAGAGTAACTATGGAGAGTGAAAAATTTTAGATTAAAAAGTTTCTGTTGACATGTTTATATCCCAAACAAACACACCCTACAACTACATGGTAGATCTTGCGAGGCGCATTGAATCGGGGCACTAAATGTTCGATGCATGCTTAGTGAAAATATTTTTTCATGGATTCCGATTTGGTATACCTGAGTGCACCTAGGTTAAATGCTCGCAGGTGACATCTACAGTCCAAAATCGCGAGACGTTGCTAAGCAGTTTGATTGGCAGAGAAAGAAGCACATCACCTAAGATAAAATTCTACAAAGCAGTCACCCTCCCCTTTTTCTTCTTTGGACAAGGGAGTGAGTTGAAGAACGTGATGACTTGATCCCTCTTCTGGTTCTAACCTCGCACTTGTCACCCCTCCTCTCTTAGCCGTCTATCCTTTTCTCCCCATATTATTTTCAAAAATCTAATACCCCTTTTGCCGCCCTTACAAATGGCAACTACCTCATCCAATTTCTAATCACTACCTTAATCTCCTTAATCCTTATTCTCTCCCATCTTCGACAAGCCGAGTTATTATAAAAGGAAGTCAACGTCAATTGAATTTTTTTTCCTCTTTAGCTTGAAGATTGAAATTATTAACAAATTTCAAGTATTTTGTTTTTTAGAGCACTAGAACTGAAGGTCTATTGAAATGTTCTTGGCATTCTTCCTGCATGGGATTTCTTATAGATAAGTTTTTGCATTCGAATTTTGCTATCATTTTCTTCAGCTGTATGAGTTTGGGTTGGAAAATAAAAATCGACTCTTTTAGGATTGTTTGCAAAAGTGGGTTTTCGGGTCCTTTTTGATCCATTGATGTGAAATTGGAATTTACAATTTTGTTACGTTAGATTGTGTAATCCGCATTTTCGGAGTGATGTGCGGTTTTTGTTGCTATGACTTTTTTATAACTAGATCTTTTCCAACAAAAATTAAATAAGCATCTATGAGAAAAAGGGAAAAACAAAGCATTCGGAGATTTAAATTTGTCAAGAAAAATGGAAAAGCGATGAAAACCTTGAAGAAAAACTAAACAACCAATACTTTTTCACAAAAGTGAATACTCAATTTCCATACTGAAGGCCCAAAATCTAGGAGTGTAATTTGGTTCAGGTACATGCGAGTCAACCTATTAAGTACATTAATTAAGGTACAGTTGGTTTCAAAGAACTCACCCATCGGATTGATTTAATTCCACGCGTGAAATATCATTTTTAAACGCCGCTCCATGTCTCCCTTCCAGCACAATCAAAATCACTAGCAACCTCTAATCGACGACTCCTGCTTCACCAAGGACTGGGGTGACCTTATGCTCAAGATTGATGACTCTTAAGGACTTCGTCATCGACAGTCCTCCACAACACTGTCAGATAGGGTTGGGGTTGATCTCTCTCTAATGCTCCTTTCCCATATGCGAAGCCCGAGTTAACGGATTTGCCAAAGAAGATAAGCCCCATCGTTGCCCGTCGCCCCCAATCCCAACTGTGTCACTGCTGCTTCAGTAGCTTCTTCCATTATTATCGTGATCGTCAACAAGGTCAGTCGTAGGAGATTTTTTATTTTTTATTTTGATTTTTTGGTTTCTGCCTTCGTTAAGGCTTTTATTCTCCCATTCTCATATGCTTCTCGGTTGGTGACTTTCATCTTTCTCTCTCCCATTCAAGCTGCTGGTTTTTTCTTCCTCTCTTCTTTGGTTCATCTTTCTCTCTCCCATTCAAGCTGCTGGTTTTTTTCTTCCTCCCTAACTTCATTCTTCTTCTTTCTCTTATTTGTAGCAGACTGCACCTTCTTCCTCTTCTTCTTATTTGTAGTGGACTGCCCCCCTTCTTCTTCTTTCTCTTATTTGTAGCGGACTTCTTCTTCATCATCTTATTTCCAGCGGACTGCCCTCCTTTTTCTTCTTTCTCATATTTGCAGCGGACTGCACCTTCTTCTTCTTCTTCTTCCTTTTATTTGTAGCGGACTGCACTTAATCAAAATTCATATACATAATGAATGTAAGGCAACACATAGTCTCGAGAACATCGATCGAAGAGGAACTAACGAATGATTGGAATAACTAATGTATTTATTTGTTGTCAACTCTTTTGAACTAAATTCTCTGTATTTTTCTATATGCATAACATACAGCTAGCAATACTCATTTCTTATAGGAGGTGTGATCATTTGCGTCCGGGCTAAAATAGGGAGTTCTTCGTATCAACTGTCGGATAACGCGGGCTCATTGAGAGCTATCGGATCACATCGGGGTTGAATTTTGAAAAAAGACCCTGCGGTACTTTCTGGGTAAAAAATTTCGAGGAACGCCCCTCACCTTAATCCCTTCATCTCGCCCCACCTACTCTCTCGCCGGCAATCCCTCTCTATCGGCCCTGCATTCATGTGACATGGCGATGAATCGATGATGCACGATTGGTTTTGACCTCTCTCTCTGCGCTTCTATAGTTCTATGTGACGTGGTTATCGTGGAATCATGTTCAGCATCTCCCTCCCCTTCTCCTTCTCTCCCAAGTCTTGATGGAAAAGGATTCATTGCCGAATACTTGCTTTACAAGATTCATGTTTTTTTTGTGAGACAAGCTGATAGGAACATGATGATGTCATGGATCGATCGGAAGATTGTTTACCCCCTTGTGCAAACTCTCCAAACGTGAGCTTACATTTTATTTTCTTCCTCCCTATTTCCCCATCTTTCCCAATACAATGGAATTTCTCCGCTTTCCTTATTTTGTCAAAATTTGGGATATCCTTTTTTAGAAAATTATTTTTATGTCCATGCATGAGATAGCTTAGATTGTTTTCTTTTTCTTTTTTCTTTTTTATTATAGCTTAGACTGTTTTCTTGAATGATTGAATTATTCAGAGCAGGAAAATACAAATTGAATGTCTTTTCGAATATTAAAGATATTTGAAGAAATTTGCTACTTTATATTCATGCTTCCATTTTGAAATCAAAATTTCCTCTTTATACAAAATGAAAAGTTCTCTCCTCAAAAGATTTGTACACCTATGCTTTCTTCTTTTCACGATAATACTCTATTTGTTTCACTCAACATTTGTAGGGATTGGAACCAAAGTTGCTCGCATTCTCGGGCTTTCGATATTTCTTTCGCTGTTACATCCTGTCTCTTTATCATGTTGGCCTGAGTTACACATCACAGCCACTACTTGTTTTCACTTGCCATGCCTAATTAACCATGTTCCTGCTAACAATTGCAGTTGGAACTGGAAGAGACATATGGTAGACAGAGTTTAGAAAGAAGTCATAATCGGTGCTGAAGAGGCAGCTATTGCTGCAATGAAAGTGGAATAGTTCATGCTTTAATATTGACCAAGTACTGTCCACCTTCTTCTTGGGCTCTTAGGACATAATAATAACTTACAGCTCCACAACTGATTTTGATGTTTGGAAGGATCTTTAGTAACGTCTTTGAATTTTTTTTTTTCCCGGTTTAAGGTTGATACCATTTTTTTTAAAGGCATTTAAGTGGGATTAGTTTTTTCTTCTGTAAAGGAGATGCCTTTGCTTCTATACAATAGAATAGCTACAGGAGTTGTTCTGCCATTTAAGATTTTAAATTTAGAAAATGAATTTTTTGCACTGGTAATAATCTTCTCATTATTTTCAACGGAAGCCAGGCAACAATTCAGTATTTCAGCATTCATTCCTTATGTCACCTTGCCCTGGAGCTCTGATGATGCTTCAACTTAGGAAGTTCTTTGGGGTTTGTAAAATGTTTGCATTTTCTCTGGCAAACCCACTCCAACTCAATCCTAAATTCTTGCAGCCAGACAAATTGTGAGTCATGATCTTCTGATGTGACCATCGAGATGAAGAGATGAAATCACTCTCTCTGGACAGCGATGAAGGGATCGTAGACGACAATGTTTCTTAAATTTTCTTTTTTATCACAAAGATGTCGCAGGGGCCTTTTTCAACAGCTGATAGAAAGCGGACGCAGAACTCCCTGTTTTAGCCGGAAGCAAATGGTCACGCCTTTTCTTCTAGATGTTTTATATTAACATCTAACAGCAAAAAGATATTTACTTTTCTACATACTAAGATCTAGGGTGATAGATTTGTTTTAGATATTATTGTGGGCCCTGTGGCACTTCACATAATAATATAACATGACATTAGGCACAACTGAACACACTTCTTGTACTCTTGTTTACTTCAAGAAGATCGCAATATATTAGTACACAAAGCAGTCACAGTAAAGATTCAAAATCCCGAATTGTTCTGTCAAATGTTGAAAAGCTTGTTACTGCCTTCTACTCATCATTGATGCCACGAATATATCCAACAGGCAAAGAGTAACAAGAGATTACCCCAGTGCATGATATTATACATGTCACCATCCATTTGGATTTCAACTATTCCGTGCTTTTCTCTTATAATTCCTTCCTTTTCCTCCAGGATTCCGTCTTTTACTCTTTCTACAGAGTGCAGCATTAGTATCAGACCTGAGACAACATCAAATACTCAAAATAAGAGGTGTTGAAGGTAGACATTTATTGTGTACTAATAAGGCTAGCCTTAGAATTTTAATTCTGTCCATCATGTTAACGAGTTTTCAAGCTACTCACATGCTCCCGGGTTGAGCCTCTAGAACTTGCACAACACTGTCAACAGCATGAAGAACCATTTTCTTTATCTACTTCAGATGGAACAGCTCCATGTTATGACAGACTAATCCAAACGAATAACCAATCAAGCAGTATGTTATGAAACTATAATAAGACAGGATTTTGTATAGGTGCGATAATAATAATAAACCAATGAGTGTTCCTTCTGAAATTTACAAAGATCTGAATTCAGAGGCCTCTGTACATCCCACCATTGGAGAAAAAAAATAAAATTTCAACACAACTATTCAAGTGGAGTTAATAACAAGTTGGAATTCAGAGGCCTATGCAGGTCTCAGCTATTCACAAATATGTAAAATATGAAAAAAATCTTAGATTGGTTGTGCTGCAGTGTAATAAATAGAATAATTTATCAATATGAGATGATCATTTTGACAGTTGTAGCCAACTACTAATATCCCCATGGCTCTCAGAATTAATAAGAAGATTTTTAAGGTTACTTATTCACTGCAAGTGATTCTAATTTTCAGCCAACCTAAGTTTTTTTTTATCAGACAGTTTGCAAGGTTCCTAACCAAGTAAGCAGTATTATGTACAACGATTGCATTGGATTTTTTTGTCATAGCAGTAAGAGAGAGACAAGACAGAAGAAGAAGGTTTCCTTTGAAATTTAAACAGAAAGATTCCCCAAAATCAATGTGTGCAATAATTACATACAACCGGGTTGTTACTTAACTAAAACCCCTTGCTTCTCATATATAACATTTAAACTATCTAAAATATCATTACTGGGTGAATAAATGATTATCTAAAGCATTGTTACATTCTTATGCATATGTAAATGAATATAAACATTTTTCATAATTTACATATATTTTTAAGCAAACGTGGCCCATATATTTGAAGGGTGTTTGTTTACACAAAAAACCTTTCAGACTAAAACTTACTAAAACTATAATTTCTTTATAACTACTATATTTTTTAAATTATTTTTTCACTTCTTTTTATATAACTATCCTATTTTTCAATCATTTCTACAAAACTACTCATACATCTAATCTATCTATTTTAACTTCATGCTCTTTACTTTTTATTACTACCCTTATCATGTTACATCATTTTTTTCCATTTTAAAAACTTTTACACCAAAAATTTTTTATTAAAATTTTTATCATTTCCTAAGCACGTTGTTGATTTAGATGAAAATTGATCTTTTAATTAAACAACCAATGGTAAATACAATGGATGAAGTAAATTTATTATTAATCATCAAGGTGGAAAAATGGATAGGGTTACATGAAATTATTATTCCATAATCTGGCGCATCTCTCTCTCTCTCTCTCTCTCTATATATATATATGGATATTGATCTTGTACACTCAATTTTTAGAAAATTTTATTTCTGGTAGATGAAGTAGATACATCCAGGCCCACACGAAGATCAAGAAAAATAAAAATATTTTATAAAGATTAAAAAATATAAGATGTTGTTACTTAAGTAATAACCTAGTGTACAAGATCATTATCCTCCACAAACACACAAAGAGAGAGAGAGAGTAACTTTGGTCCATCTAATCTTAGCAATTCACTTCGGTAAGGCATATTTTAGTTTGAGCCCTATCTTGATCATTTTGTCAAATTTAATCCACATATTATATTTAATGCTACTTGTTTTACTTAGATATCAAAATCATATCAATAGGAGTTCTAAATTGGTCGCATTTTTAAAAATATATAAAAATGCATACAAAATTACAAAATCACTTGGATTCATGCACCAAAATTTTAGAATGTTATGAAACTGATACAGTCATTGTTTTAGGGAGATGAATATTTTAGATGGTTTAGATATTAAATTGAGGTCTTATGAGTCTTTATAATAAAACAAATTAATTTTAATAAATTTAAAATCACTTAATTTCTGAAATGATATAGACGTTATGAACTAAGATGACTTTCGTATCTAAATAAAACAAGCAATGTTAAATACAACAGATGGATTTGATTTGACAAAATGATCTCGATAAGAATCAAAGTAGACTATCTTAATAAAGCGAATTGGTGGGATGGGATATACTGAAGTTATTCTCATATATATGTAGGGGAGCAACTTGGGCCGAGTTGAGCCCAACCTTGAAGAACCCGATTTGTAAATATGATAGGGTTAGGGGTTCAAGTGAACCCGAGCCCGATTTTCTATTTTGTATTTATTATAACATAATATTTAAACAATATTTTTTTATATTTTGTATATGTATGTTATTTATATTTATATTTGAATACATTTTTAACATATTGTAATTATATTATAAATAAAATCTATTATTTTCATTTATATTTATGTTTTATTTCTATTATTTACTTTTACATCCATCTTTTTTTTTTTTGTTACATATTTTCTAGAAATATTCTTTATATTGCTTTTTTAAAAAAAATTGTAGTTTGACTATATATTATTATGTTTATTTACATGATTTTTGTTATTATTATATATTTATATGAAATTTTAAACTTACCATTCTTAACTAAAATGTAAATTCGTCAATATAAATTCTAACCTAAAACTCAACTTGAACGCGATTTTCAAAAATAGGGCTAGGATTAATGTTTTATAAATAAGATGAGGGTTAGAGTTAAGGTAAACCCGAGTTTCATAAACTCAAATTCCACCGCTATATATATGTGTACATATATAATGCGTGATCTTATTAGCTCAAGCCAATACTAACTTAGCCCACTTCAAAAAAAACTTCCTTTTCTTTTTAATTTTTTCCCACAAAATTGTTAATGTATGTATATTTAATATATAAACCAAGTTTTACTCATTTTTGGAAATGTGTATGTATTTTTTTAGATTTTTAAATACAAAGTTATTTTAGCAATTTTTAAGTATTAAAAATGACTAAAATACTCTTTAAGTTTAAATATACACATGCATATATAAAAAATATTAATATTTGATTTATGGATTAACAACTTTATGGAAAAAAAAGCAAAAATAAAAAAATAAAAATTATAAGCATCGGCTAATAGAATCATGCCTCTAGATCTATATATATCTACAGAGAAAGAGAGTTTGCCAGCACAAGCCTAATTGTGCACATGACAAGCAAGTTGCAAGTACCTCAAGTTTGTCTTCATTTGCCCAGTGTTTCCGAGGAAGCTTACGAAACTCCTCAGTCAAGCGAAAGCACTGTTGGAGATTTTCAGGTGAGACAAAGTCGAGTGCCACATTCATGCATGACTGCAGAGAAATCACAAGTACCACTAAAAGCATTAAAATGTTAAATCAGAAGTCTTTCTACAATTCACTTGTTGCTGTGATTGAATACACATTAGGAGCAAAAGATACACATGTTAACGAAGAAAAGAACAATAGGACCCTTGGCATGATTCTAGAATTATCATTTAGGACAAGCGGCAAAGAAGAAGCTTCAAGGCAACTGCCGCTAATGGTATCTTACTGGCCCATCATAGTCTCTCTAGCTATTTTAACACATTGGCCACTGGATAAGCAAAATATACAGACTATAATATATCCCACGTTAACAGGCACCGTACCTTGAGATTTCTAACCTGATGTGGACAACCAGCTGGAATAAAAACAGCTTCTCCAAGTTTTTGCACAAAAGACCAAGGTTCAATTCCTATATGATCATCCAAATGGTTCAAAATGTAATAAGCCACAAAAGAAGACCAACAGGAATGGACATGGGTTAGAAAAGAAACTCTTCTATTGCCAGGAAAAAAATACACTCATGGGTTTTCCACACGTGATATCCTTTTGAATTACCATCAGCTGAAATTAAGCCAAACCCACAAGCACCCATGCAATATTAATATGCAGGTGCAGAAATTCTGTGAAACAATCAAATTCATTTTTTTAGCAGTCTTCTGGTGTCATCATATTTATAGAATAAATAGCAATATTAACTTTTTCATTTTTGCTGCATATTCAAATTGCATGGATATGTTTGGTTTACCTCATTTAGATTTCAGGCTAATTTAAAAGCCACACCATGACAAATGTTCTGGTATTTTTGATTTGCCTGCAGGGATAGAAGCCTTTCATTCCCAAAGCATGATTATTTACACCATGATATATTTTAGCTTAAAATACAATATTCATTTTATTTTATTTTTACTTTTATTTGATTTTTCTTCAGAAATATATTTTCCTAATTGCATTTAATCTATAAACAAGTTTTTCCATTTTACGATACTTTTACGTATTTTTATTTTTAAAAAATCATTAATTTCAGGTGCATTTAATTCATTTTCCACCCCTTAAAGAACTTATTTTTTTAAATAATAATAATAATAATGTAAAATTATTGTAAAATAGCAAAACTTGATATATATATATATATATAGATTAAACACAATTAGGAAATCATATTTATAAAGAAAATATGAAATAAAAATAAAAATAAAATCAACGAATATTGTATTTTATGCTAAAATAAATCATTGTGTATACAATCATGTTCCTTCATTCCTAATCTCTTCCGACAGAAAGGAATAAGATTTACTTCTTGTTGACAGCAGAACTAACCGTATTCCTCCTTAAGCCTCCATTTGTGCTCCATTGTTAGGTAGAAGAAATTATCATGAATTGGATGAACCACCTAACAATATGATATAAAGTGTAAATTACCAAATAAGTATTAACAAGAGCTATGATCCTATTAGCTCGGGTTATATACCCCATTTTGAATTTTTTTATAAAATTGTATTTAATAATTCAAGTTTTACCATTTTTAGATATGTGCATATATTCTTTTGGATTTTTAAACATAGGTATTATAGTCATTTTTAACTAATGAAAATGACTAATGTACCCCTTTGTTTAAAAATCCAAAAAAAAATATAGATATCTCCGAAAATAGTAAAACTTGAGTTTAAATTAAATAAACTTGGGTTAACAATTTTATAGAAAACAAAAAAAATTAGAAAAGGCTATATGGCACAGGCTAAAAACTTATCATGTTAGCCCAAGCTAACGGGATCATAGCTCTGTTAACAATCCCAACCCAAGCTAATGGGATCACATTTGTTATATTAAATAAAAGAAAACCTGCTCGACAGGAGCACAATGGTAGTGTCTGAATTCTCCACAGTGCTTTCTTAGGTACTCCTCAAGCTTGGGAATGTCTTGCCTTCGGAAAATATCCCAAAGAGCACCATCTGGCATTTCAACAGACATTGGATTATAGTCTGGAATAGCAGAAATCCTGGCATTCTTCTTTGCACAAATATCAGAAACCTTACCAGTTCCATTTCCCACACCATCCTCAATTCCCCTGCGATTAGGATCATGTCCTTCATTAGTTTCAGTCCCACTCAAAGATCCAGGAGCACCATCCCCTTCTTTGTCAGTTTCTATCAGCTCAATGGTCAAGACATTTTCGTATTTATCTTGATTGTGATGCCTCTTCTTCACTTCTTCAATAGCCAGAACTTGATTGTTGTTAATCACCACATTTGATGTATGTGTCAAAACATACACCTGGATTGCAAGATGAAATAAAAACAATAGAGCATTACCAACAAGATACAACTGTATTTCCACACCCACTGAAAACGACACAGAAAAATATGATGATCAGAAATGGAAGTCGCCATCAGTTTTTGAGGAAAAATTGGAAAACAAGATAATGTTCAGCGGGTCCATATTAGAGATTGCAAGTAGGTTGCTTAGTTATGCAAAAGGAAGGGTTTAGGCACCCTTTGCATCCCAAAACGGATTCCACAAGTGTTTGTTGGATTTCCTTTTCTTAAACAGATTTTCACCACCATTTGGGTTGGTTGAGAAACTTCACGTAATGATGCAGAATTGTAAAGCAAACTGCATTCCATTTTAACAAACTGTACAAGTTTCATTTCCACATGTGAATATAAATACATTCACAAAGAACATCTCATTTCAGCAACAGGTGTACAAAATTCAGCAATCCATCATACAAGAACACGAACTGTTGAATTTTCCATGTGAGAATGTACAATCTCCCCTCAACAGAGTTCTACTTTACATGTTCCTCAAAGGAAAAAAAAAATTTACTTTATACACAAGAATGAAATCACATATCCATTACATTGCCAATACACCATCAAACAAATTTTCAGCATGTCAATAACTGAAACAGTTCCCATTGACATCACTTGAGATGGGTGCAAAACTGGATGGTTTCCACCCAACTGCAAAACAAGCTTGTAATAGACACTCTAAGAAAACTAAAAATAATTAATCAAACCAGTCAAAGTGAATAACATGTAGCCAGTTTTTCTTCATTCCATGCATGAGTTCATATAAACAAATTCATACCCAAAATATAATCAAACAGAGATTCGAAATATGAACTCCAATCAACAAAACTTCCAACATGAGAACAAGTTCAAGTCAACCAGGCTGAAAACAAATATAAAATCAGACATATATTATTACATTCAGAAACTTCCAATTAAGGACAAGCCCAGATTAAAACCAAATCAAAAGCACTGAAACAGCATTGTGAGGACGAGCTGAATTTATTCAAAGACAGAGCAGAACATCAATGCAAAATCATTTAAGTTCAGAATCATCAACAATCAGCTCAGAAAATGGAAGGCTAAACATAGCCCATTGCTGTTGAAAACCAATTGATCAAGGCTCAAAGCATAGAGGCAAATATGCATCATCACCCTGAATAGATTCAAGCAGAAAATCAGTGAACTCCTGCATGATTTCAGAAACGCAAAAAATAAAATAATTTAAAAAATGTACCTGAATTGTCCAAAATTCATTAGGACGATCAACAATGATATATTTATTCAAACCAAACATTCAAAACAGATATAAAGCCAAACAAAGATCATCCGAGAAAATCCAAAAACAAATAAAAATAGATATAAGACAGAACAGGAGTCTATACAAGAAAATTTGAAACCGATGAAGGAAGATCTAGCGGTTTTATACCTGGCCAATAAAAATCGGCTAATCACATGCTAAAATTGAACAACAGAAAATATAGATAGGCTTGTTGCATGTTAAAAACAAAACAGGGACTGAAACAATCAAATCATAATCAGCATTAGAGCACCCTCGGACGATCAACAGGGATAAATCAAATCAATCTAGTCATCCTAATGGGTACAAATCAGGCCATGTTTATTAAAAACGAAAACATAGTAAACCAAAATGTTGCCATGCATGCTACACCAATGAAAATCGGTTTTATTCCATGCTAAAAATGAAAATAGATTAAAGGACTACATGGCTATTGAATTGGTTAAAACAAAGGATTCAATGATTATACCTGACAGAGAACGAAGAAAAGCTAACAAAACTCCTCCCAACAGATGTAATGCACTTTTGATTTTCAAAAGAATGAATGCCCAAAACCCTAGCTAACAAAACAATGCAAAATTCAATAATGCATTAAGACAGCAAGGAAATAGCATGGAAGCTTCCATTGTGGGCCCACAGAGAAAATCAACCAACCACAGCTCTCCACCTCACCACAAACTGTTAGTGGGGGAGAAAATTCAAAACAGTGGGTTGGGTATTCCCAAGATTGCATAATCATGCCAATACTTGAAATGCCGAAACGACCTTCAGTTTTCAAAAAATCCTCAACATGCACCACACAATTGGCAAACCATTAATATAATAATTGTAAAATAAACTTAGGCAAAAATAAAATCAAAGGACACAATAGGGTGTCTACACTGTCATATGCACCATTAAGAAACTAAGCAAATAGACTAATTCAAAAAGTATGTTCAGAACTATAACAAAAAAGAAGGAACACACCAACAGAATCTCTGTTTTCCCTTCCCAAAGGGTCTCATTTAATAAATGGCATTTGTAACTTTTAAGAGAGCTTTCAGAAATTGAAAATTTCTCTCTAATTCAAACAAATCTTTAATAAGAGAAGAACTATGAATGAATATATCATATACAAATTCACTCCATAAAAGTAATTTATACATCAATACAAAAGCTAATGACCGCAAACATTAGAAGCAAAACCACAATACTAAAAAGCGTGACTGTCAAATGCAAGCATAGTTTTGAATATCGGCTGATATAGATACAATATGGCTGTATCAAATCCTCATCGGCCATCCTCTGTACTTGATGCACCCCTGTTTCAGATTTGCGTTTCCATTCTTCAACATATTGGCTAATACAGCCCCATATAGACTGATACAAGGTCATATTGTCCATATCAGGTCAACCACAAGAACAAGCAGCAGCTGTTTTTTTATTTGAACCACCTCTTTTGAATTTCATTTTTCTAGTTTTCCACTCCAGAAACAATGCTGCCCTATTTTGGACGTCCACCCATCAAGAAAAACAGATCAAAAACAAGGATTTTGCAAGAAATATAAAGAAAAGGAAGAACAACCCAACTTTCCAGGTTGCAAAAATAGGAATTAAAATCTTAAGGTGTGTTTGTTTACACTAGAAACTTTTCAAACTAAGACTTCTTGATTTAAAACTTTTCACTCTCCACCATAATTTTCCTATTTTTTAATTATTCTTCGCATCTTACTACACAACAACCCTACTTTTCAACCATTTCTATACTACCTGTGCAACTAACATATTTACTTTAACTTTATTCTTTTTACTCCTTATCATTATTCCTACCATATCACATTATTTTTTCTCATTTTAAAAACTTTTACACCAAAAACTTTTCATCCAAAAGTTTTACAACTTCTCAAACACACCCTTAAACACCTTGTTTTCTTCACAAAAGCAGTGGACTCAAAAGTAGGGTAAGCATTGTCAATTTAAATAAGCTTTAAAACTTCAGATCCGACTTTGATTTGTTGATTTTGGTATGTTTCTATCTTGGATCTGCCATTTTAATTTTAAAATTATTTTTTCGAATAATTGTTTCCAATTTTCTAAAAGAAGAAATCTTTGGGATGCTTCATTATTCTTTCATTCTACCTTTTCTGTTTTATCTATGCATTTAAAGGTTATTTTCACTATATATAATTTTTTGGAATTTTTAGATTTTAAAAATAGAAAAAAAAACCAAATTTAATTCGAATTTTCCTCTACATGTGTTTGGCAATGAGAAAAAATGTCAAGCAAAAACTTTTCACTTTGCATAATTACCTTATTTTTTAATCATTTTTCAGATCTTTCTATACAATTATCATACTTTCTAATCATTTCTACACAATTACCGATATAACTAACCTATCTATTTTAAATTTATTCCCTTTACTCTTCATCATTACCCCTACTCTACCATATCACATCATTCTCTTCAAATTCAAAAACTTTTGCATCAAAAACCTTTTATTTAAAAGTTTTATCACTTCTCAAACACACCCTACATGTAAGAGCTTATTGGTAATGTGTGTTATTATTTATTAGTAGATTTTACAGTTTATATTGTTAAATATGTTGTTTAGCGTTTTATTTTATTAGCTTATTTCATAAAATAACTTAAGAATAAAAAAATTTAGGTTTTTTTCAAAGTGTTGATTATATTGTCTTGATATTTTTCTCAATTTATCCATTTTTTAAATTATATTTTCATGATATTTGATTATTTTTGTGAATTCTTAGATTAAAAATATTAAAATTATTTTGCTAAATTTTCTGTTTGGAATTTTGAGATATACACAAAATTTTAAGAATAAATTGGATAGCAACTCTACTTCCAATTAATCAAATTTGTTGTTTATGTCTTCCTAATTTCTTTAAGTGTGTAGATAAAATTCTAGAATTCCAATAGCCAAGGGACAAGTGGACGATAATAATGGTATTGGATTACAATAGAGGGCACCAATAGCCAAAGTAGTTCTTTGCATGTCTTATCACAGGTACTGCGAAATTCCAATACTCACCATTATATGCTCAATACTTATTTTTATGTGTAAGGAATGTTTGATAAACATGAAAAACTTGTCAATCTAAAATTTTTCACTCTTTACAATTACTTTATTTTTATTTATTTCTTCACATCTTTTTATATAACCACTATATTTTTTTAATTATTTCTGCACAACTACTCATACAACTATATTATTTATTTTAACTTTATTACTTTTACTCTTCATCATTATCCCTATCATATTACATTACTTCCTGCATTTTAAAAAGTTTTACACCAAATACTTTTGTTTCACAATTTTTATCAAATGCCAAACACACCCACAGATTAAAAAGTATGAACTTGACATTGATAGATTTAGAGAACCAATAGCAAAAGCAGTTATTCGCATGTCTGAAGTAGAAAAATAATCTAATAATATAATTCTATAACCATATGTGTTTATATATTAATTATTTTCTCTTATTATATAATAACATATGTCATTAATCTGAGTAGCTGAATGGTGGAAAAATTTCGAAGAAAGTGCACCATATTTCAAAAGAATTGCTATCAGAAATTTGAGTCAATCTACTTCATTGCTTAGCTTTATAAGAAATTAGAGCCCATTTATGTTAATAAATATCAAACAAAAAATAGAATGTCATAGGAAAAGTAGAAAGAAACGTGTTTATTCACCACAATGTGAAACTTTGACTTCGTAGCATGAAGGGGGCTAGAAATCATGGTCAACAATCAGATCATCGTCCTATAAATTTGGATTGTATATTTGTTGAAGATGATTCGCTTTTAGTACAGTTAGAAAATAGAAAAAGAAGAAGATGATCCACTTTGACTTAAGAACATGAAGAGAGCTAGGAATCAAGGTTAATATTCATATTATTTTTTATAAGTTTGAATTATATATTTGCTGAAGATGATCCACTTCTAACATGGTTAAAAAAAATTTTAAAAGGAAATTAAGACAGTAAAGAGTTAAAAAGAGAACAACCCAATTCCAAATGTTACTACAAAAACACCACAAAAAACTCGTCAAGAAACAATCGTTGAAGTTGAAAACCATAGTAGCAATGTAACTTTTAATGAACATGAAACAAAAAAGTGGTGATGATGGAGATGATGATCATAATGATAATGGTGGTAGACCTCAACCTGAGAGTAGAGTAGGAGGCACAAGTAAGATTATTGTACCAAGTACATACCCGTACACTCATGTCTCATAGTCACAACCTAGAACAAGTAGAGATCAAGGAAAGAGCCCTATGATAGAAGAGGAAAAGGATGAGGATGAAAAAGAGGAAAAAGAGCTACGAAGAATAGATTCTCTGAAAGAAAATCTACATGGCTTACTGGTAATCTTAATGCATATGTGCAACAACCGCTTTATCCCCACTGTCCACCACAACCACCTCAACATGGAGTAGATTCAATACTCATTTCTTTTGGTATCCTCCTCAATATGGATATGGGTATGGGCAATACACAGGTAACAATAGTAATGACAATGATAACATTGAGAAACTTCCCTGACACTTCTGTTGGTTGTGATTGATTTCATGCTTATGATGAGATACATCGTTAATTTATATGCTTGTGGATTATGAACTTGTCAACATGTAGACCTTATTGCATCATGATGATAATCATGATATTCCATGTTTTCAATCGTTTTTCCATAGTCTATTCCTCAAATTGTTACTTTATTGTTTTTGTCTTTTTATATCATCTTAATGTTTGTTCTTTAGTTTGGGCATGATATTCCAACGTATAATTGCAATATTGCATATAAAAATCGTATAATTATGGACAGGCGCTAGACAACTACTTCTAAGAGAAAATCGACCGATGCACCATAGTCTATGCAGGCAAAATGTAAAATAACTGCATATTCTTGCATTTTCCAATTTTCTGAATTTTTTACACATTTCTCATCTTTTTCCTTAACAAAGTTTTCGTTTGATACTAACACATACGACCGTATCTTATCATTTTTGGAGGAAGCCAATATGCCACCCAATATTCCAAACCATGAATGCATGTATTCAAGCACAAATCATTAAACACCAGCATTAATAAGTCAACAACATTGCCAATTATTATGATCTGTCATCATCTACATGGCATTTTGTCGATCAACTAAAGCAAAACCATAGGTACAATCCTTGTGGTGCCAATTAGGTTCATTAGTGGAGCCTAACAACTAGCATTGAGTAGGGTCCATTTGTAGAGCTCTCAATTAGGTATCATAAACAACTCTTGAGGTGTCAGCCAACCAAGAGATCAAAAAGGTAACTGCTCCAATTCCAAATGGAAGCTATCAAACACTGATAAGGGCAAGATTGAGATATTAATGACAGAAACATACCGCATCAGATGCATTACAATGAAGCTTAGTTACTGAATCTCCTCTGCCAAGCTCCTTGGGAAAACCATTAGCAATATATAACTTTGGCCCAAGGTCAGGCTTCAAGCTCTTCTTAGGAAGCTTGACAGCAAGATTAAGAAAACCAGACTCTGGGTTTGTGTATTCCTCATAAGGCAGTGCACTGATGAATTCACATCCATGCCGTGGTAAACGTTCCTCAAAGAAATTAGCAGGGGGCCAGTCCTTCAGCTTAAGCATCCTAGGCCAACCATTAGGATGTTTTCGTTCAACTGTATAACTTTTGAAGAACTCATGAATCTTAATCTCAACCTTCAAATCATGAATAAAGTATGAGCATTAGATATAGAGCCTTTATTTTTTTTTAAAAAAATACGCATAAAAAATTACTGAAGGTTCACAAAAGAAAGACGAGCCATACTGATAAATGCTCATCAACAGACACAGAAAAATGAAGGGTAAACAAGCAAACAAGAAGTAATGCCACATGAAAAACTAATGGACTGACTACAAAGTTTCTTCTAATAATATTCCACAATTATGAGTAAATTTCAATCCAATATAGTTCTAGAGATATTATTTGGCTATTAAAAAAAACAAAATCAACAAATACGGAGAAGGAATAAATTTGAAAAGATATTACAGAGATGGAATAAATTTGAACAGAGATATCTTCAGAAGGGTGTATGATACAGAGCACAACAGAGAAGAAGATGTACCAATGTCAGTTCTTTCCTTAAATTCTTTTAAGATACTTCATAGTTCCCTGGTTTCTTCTTCACCTTATCACCAAAAGAGATGCAACAGCTTGCAAAATAAACTGAGGCTGCGCTTGGATGAGGAGTTTATTTGATCATTTGGGGGCAGCTGTTGTATGATTTCAGCATAAGGTCAAGTATGCGATGAAAGCATAATTTTTATGTCAAGGACAAGAATAAGTTTCATGATGGAAAAATAAAGACCATATGTGAGAAAGGTAAGCTTTCACATCATATAAAGTGGTCGGTGCTCCCAAACTATTCTACCTGAGAGGGAAAAAACTGAAAATTGAGAAACGAAATCCAAACATACCCTCAATAACCACAAAGCCATCATTATCTGCAGTCTATGAAATAAATGCCTTACAAAATGTATTTCCTTGTTTATGTAAGAGTTATGCAGGTAGTGACAATTTTGAATGATCTTGGGCCATTTGGAAAGCCGACTCGAAACTACAATGAGACCAATTTATCAAGAACAAAACATATTTTGAAATCAGCCATACAAATGTAGCAGAAATAAATTATTAACTTTTTGGATACATTTCAACTGAAATAAACATCCTGCGGTGAAAAACATCTGTGATACTATTTCCAATGAAATTGATATAGACTAAAATTTCCACACATGAAAACAGGCACAAACTGAAATATATCCTTCAGCAGGAGAAGTGGAAAAGAGAACTGACCTCGCACCAATCCAAGCAATCAATAGCTGTCACTTCCAGGTAATGAAAACCAGCCTTGGAATTTGATGCCTCCCGAAATGCTCGATACATGACCATGGGCTCCCAGCTCAGGCCTGATGTGAACTCAAGAACATCACGAACAACCACTGGTTCACCTTGGATCCAATGACTCTGAAAATGACTAAGTTCTCTATGTCGAATATCTCTGGCAGCAGGACAGTAAATATAATTGTCCATTGAATCTTCTCTACTAGAAGCTTTGCGTAAGTTATTACTACTGTCAGGCTCTCCCCCCTCACCGAAGCAGGAACACATGACAGATTTATCAGGTATTTCAATCTTGTGGTTTCTTGCAATTTCTTGTGCTTTTTCTTCCAGCCGAGAGAGCTTATCGTCTGGAAATATACGCCTCAACTCCAAA
>JAXCLR010000001.1:59994860-60005495 GCA_035584095.1 Annona squamosa
AGAGACATTAAAATTTTCAGCAAAAGAAAAGGCCTACCAGAATGCTCTCTCATTCTGCGCACACTTTGCCTCTTCAACTATTATATCAGATGACTCTAGTCCTATTCACAGGAAAACCAAGAAATTAAAAAATTAAACTTGAAATTAAAATACATCCATGGTACTTGACCATAGAAGTCTTCTATGATCAAGTCTAATTTGGGCTTACTTTGGTAATTATATGAAATCCAACTATCAATCTTACCATCATCCATTCAGCCAATATGACATGCATCATTTTTTTTTTATTACATTGAATTACAATAGAGACCATGCTCCCGTCAGCACTCTCGATGATATGCATTGTTTTGATAGAGTAATGGGCTACAAAAATTGAATAATTTCAGAGTGAATATCTGTTAAAATTATTTCATTAATTAAAGTGACTTGCGTACTATTATTTTATACATCAAAACCCTGTAAAGTGTGTTCATTTTAACTAAGGGAATGTTTGGCAAACATTAAAATTTTTTAATATAAAACTTTTCACTTACCATAACTACCATATTTTTTAATCATTTCTTCACATCTTTCTATGCAACTACCCTACTATTCAATCATTTCCACACAACTACACATACAACTAACCTATTTATTTTAACTTTATTACTCCTCGTCATTACCCTATCATATCATATCGTTTCCTATCAATTCAAAAACTTCTACACAAAAAATTTTTCATCAAAAATTTTATCACTTTCCAAACACATACTAAAGGCGTAGTTGGGATTATCCAATTAGATCAAACAAGATGAGATTTGGATGAGGAGATTGAAATTAGTATTAGAAATGGAAAAAGTAATGTTGTTACATATTGGGATATGAGATATTCTATTGGAAATAGGAAAGTCTTTTTTGGAGAAATAGGAAATCTCATCCCATTCCATCTGATTGGATAATCCTAAATAGACCCTAGTAATTGAGTGAATGAAATTTTATAATGTTTTAACATTCATGCGAATGAAAAAAAATTCAAGCAAACTCCAAAAATCATACACAGTTTTGTATTATTTTAAAGTGCACACACATAGGATTCCAATCAAGAAATGTCTTTTATCTCAATTAAAATACATGATGCTAAACATAATTAACAGCTTAGAATTTTCATAAACATCAAGTTAGCTTGGAAACTGGACTTGGCCATGGGAGACTTCCATGATCAGGCGACCACAGAAATATTTCCCATAATAAAATAACACAATAGGTGTACCTTTAATATTAGCTTCAATCTCCTTCTCTCTTGTTTGCTCATCATGTAGTTGTTGCAAAAATGGCAGTAGCATGTGTATTAAATAAATGGAGTGCTGGATTTGATTAGTTTTATCTAGATCCTTCGTTTGTTCTTTCTGCAATTCAACCCAAAAATAGAATAATATGCCTTCAGAGGAAGGTGACAACTACTCAGGTAAAAACCGGAGAGAGAGAGAGAGAGAGAGAGAGAGAATCCACACCTCATGTAAATTTAGCCGCAAGCACGCCTTACAATTGCAAAATCCACGACAGACTGGGCAATCAATCTTAATTTCTTCCTCTGACAGTTTTGGATACCTAAATTCCACAAGTAGCTAAAAATTTAGGAGAAATAGAACAATGTGAAAGATCCGACCAAGAAAAACAATACTCCCTTAACCACCTTCTTTTAACTTACATGATTTTTAACTACTCCGATCTTACCATTTTTCACATTATTATTTATATTTTCAATCATTATCGATTCTCTATTCATCCAAAAAGTTTAAACTTAGGGTCTGTTGGGTAACAAGGAAAACGAAAAAGAAATTCCCCCACATTCTACAGCCCTTTGGATGTGAGATCCTAATCTAGTGCACCTGGTACAATGGACCACTTAGGTGGTTTTTTTTATAAGATTATTAATGTGTATAATTTTAACCTAGAAATTAAGTTCTACCATTTTTGGATATATATTGGATTTTTAAATACAAGATATTGCGATCATTTAAAAAATGAGCACGGTACCCCTATATTTAAAAATCCAATATAAATATATATACTTCGCCAAAAATAGTAAAACTTAGGGTGTTTGGAAAGTAATCAAATGTTTTTTTTGTGTAAAAGTTTTTTTTTTTTTTTTTTTTACAGGTTTGGTTGCAATAAAAGAAAATGATGTGATATGATAGGGGTAATAATGAAGAGTAAAGAGAATAAAGTTAAAATAAACATGTTAAATGTATGGACAGTTGTGTAAAAATAATTTAAAAGTAGTGTAATTGTATAAAATGTGAATAAATTATTAAAAAATAAAGTAATTTTGAAGAATAAAAATTTTTATATGTAGTTAAATATGCTCTTAGTTTACAAGGTAAATGCACCTAGAACAACAATTTTATATAAAAAAAATAAAACAAAATTAAAGAAAATGGCCAATTGAATTGGGCACACTAAAGTCTCAATGCACCTGGGTGCATTGGATCAAGGTCCTTATATGTAATGTTACATATGAACTATCTGTTCTACTTTTTTTTTATCACCTCTATATTTAAATTATTTTTTCATATATTTTCATACAATTATTCTATTCATTTTATTTTTATTCTTTTTACTTTTAATCATTAACTCTGTCACATATATTTTTTTCAAAAAATGTCCCTATTTTCCCTCATTGCCCAACGAACCTTTATATTACCTTTATTTGCATCATTATCATCCATTACCGTTTATGCCACTATCACATCATTTTCTCTTTTTCACTTTTTTTTTTTAATTTTTAAAATTTCAACCTTTTACTCCTCTTTTCAACTTTCTCCTCCATTCTTGAATGAAAACTAAAGATTAAACGACAACAAATCGTTTCAAATTTTGATTTAACCATTTTTCATTCTTATGCAATAATGATAGGAACTATGGTCTCCATCATGAGGCATTAAAAAACATTGATACCATGCTTGATATTTCCCAACTATGATAAATGGTAATAGTACCTCTATCAACACCAAAATCATTCCTAGCATGCCCACTACCATGCATCAATTCTTAATTAAATATTAGGCCTTCAAGGTTTTCTCTTACAACTTACAAATATTGGATGTGTTTGGAATGTGATAAAATTTCTGATGAAAAGTTTTTTTATTTAAATGTTTTTGAAATAGAAGAAAATGATGTGATATAATAGGGATAATGATGATAATAAAAGAGAATAAAATTAAATATCACAAGGATAATGATGATAATAAAAGAGAATAAAATTAAAGATAGATTGGTTGTGTGGATAATTGTGTATAAATGATTAAAGAGTAGTGTAGTTGTATAGGAAAATGTGAAGAAATAATAAAAAATATTGAGAGTGAAAGATTTAGATTGAAAAGTTTTAAGTTGAAAAGTTTTTGTAAAAAACAAACACACCTTGTGTTACCTCACTTTGCCCTTTCTTGAAATTGAGCACCCGATATAGAAGAGCATTGTTGGTGACTATTCTACCACAATTTTAAGGCAAAGTTGAGAGTATTTCCCATGATATTCAATAGCTGAGACTTTTTTATCCAGGTTATCCACAAAGCCCGAGTTTACTTTACACATGCATCCCTGTGGTCCAATAATAAAGGCAATGGATAATTGGATGTGCAGATATCCTACGACCAATCATATCACAAACATCTCAATGCGAAATGGGGCAACTTCCATTATGCTTATCTGGCATCTAAAAATAAAAAATTAGGAAGACAGATCCACCGGTATTGTTGGACTTGTGTCAGACGAGGACATCATTTGATTAAATCATTGAAAACTCATGGGATTAAACCCAAACAAAAAAAGAGTCAAGGCAGTCGACTAAAATAAGCGTTAAAAGAAATTATAACCAAGATAATTTAATGACCCCACTTTCCAATAAATAAGAGTTAACAAGCAGCTTGTAGAAAATAATTACGATGAATAGAACAAGAAATCCCATCATAGCATTCAGAAAGGTTGACAATTTTATCAAGGAAATGGTCACACCATCTCTCGATGCAGGGCATGCAAAATCTTTTTGTTGTGCACTTTATGCATCGAACAACCCTTCCTTTGTCATTCCTCTGACACTGGTGGCACATGTTGCTTAGTTTTCCATCTCTTCCTTTCTTTGGAAAATCCTACAACCATCAGAACCACTAAACTCCTTTTAAAGCGGAAGAAAAAAAAAAATTTCTCTTTCCCGTATTCTGATCATACTCGAGAAAAGATAAAAAATAAGGGATATAATTCAGATACCTCCGCTTCGTGATCTTGTCCTGTTTCCTCCAGTGCCTCTTCCGCCATCACATTCCCCACCTTCGTTTTCTTCTTTTGGATCTCCTTGTCCAGCTGCTGCTTCTTTCCTCGCTGCCCCACCGGTGGCGGGACGTTTTCTTCCTCGGATTTTTTCTTGTCAGGTTTCGTTGAAGATTTCGAGTCTCCCACATTCTTCACAGCCCCAGTTGAATCCTTATCTTCAAAGACACCTTCACCTTCGTCATCTGCACCCCTCTTCCTGGAAGCCTTCCTTATCTTTTTCGCCTCAGCTTGCCGCTTCTTTTTCCCGACGGTCCTTTCTTTCTTATTAAAATTTTCAGCGCGCTTCTCTGCCGCGATGTCTTCTGCTTCGTCGTATACTTCCCTCTTTATAGTCGCGTCCTTCAGCCTCTTCGCCTCTCCCCTCTTCTTCTTTGCTGATAGCTCGTCTTTCTTGTCTGATCTTTTTGCAGTCTTTTCCTTTATAAAATTCTCTGCCGGTTCCTCCCCTGAATTACCCTTCTCAACTTGCCTCTCCGTCTTCCCTGCTGTCCTTTTCTCATCAGCGTTTTCGACACCCTTCTCTGCCACTATCTCTTCAGCTACCTCGTCTGCTTCCCTCTTCGTTGTCCCATTCTTCGGCCTCTCCACCTTACGCCACCGCTTCTCTGCTGCGATGTCTTCTGCTTTTTCGTCTACTTCACTCTTTATAATCGAGTCCTTCAGCCTCTTCACCTCTCCCCTCTTCTTCTTTGCTGATAGCTCATCTTCCTCGTCTGATTTTTCTGCGATCTCTTTCTTAACAAAATTCTCCGCCAGTTCGTCCCCTGTCTTTTCCACCTTAACTCGCCTCTTCTTTTTCCCTGAGTTCCTTTCTTTCTCATCAACTTTTTCAACACTCTTCCCAGCCACTATCTCTTCATCCTTCTCGTCTGCGTCCCTCTTCGTTGTCGCATTCTTTAGCCTCTTCACCTTTCCCCACAGCTTCTTCTGTGCCGATGCCTCATCTTCTTCTCCTGATTCATCCATAATCTCTTTCTCAGGAAAATTCTTATTCCGCAGTTCAACAGCCGACCCTCTTCTCGTTCTCTGCAACATCACCTATTCCTTCCTGGGCGCCTCTGCCAGCTCGCGTTCGCTCCTGCTCCCGGAGCTTGACCTTCCGAAACCCAGATTCGCGGCTCTCCCACTCCTGTCCTCACCCCTCGATTTCTTCAATGTCCACGAAGCCGCCCCCGTCGAGCCGTCATGCATGCTCCTACGCATTCAGCTCAATGGCCAGCGGCTTCCCGCCAAATCAGTCTAGTCGAGTTATGACAGTTTACCATTGTTGCCAGCAGCAGCGGACAACAAGGAGGCGCCACGCAGGAAATGAGGCGAGGGTACGTGGCGGGAGTAGAGGGGCCGACGTTTCGCTTCCCAAATAAAAGACGCTGTTTTCGGGTACGTTTGTCAATCGACAGGAAATGTAGGTCAGAACTTCTGAAATTTTTTTATATTTTATAATTATTATATTTTTAAATTTATTTTTTATATAATTATTTTATGTTGCAATCATTTCTACACAATTATTTACACAATTAATCTATCTATTTTAATCTTATTATCTTTACTACTCATCATTGCTCCTATTATATCATATCATGTGATGATTTTTACTCTTAAAAATTTTTCATTAAAAATTTTACTAATTCTCAAACACATCCTTTACTTGCGACGTGGGCATGGGGGGATGAGACAAAAACAACTTTGGAGGCTTGTAGCTATGTCATAAAATGGGTCGAATTAACTCAGGTTGCGGATTAATTTAATTTAACTTTTACTTTTATTTTTCACACATTAACCCAATCATGTTTTAACCCTGCATAAATTTATTTGATTCATGTTAGAAATTGAGTTAATAAATATATAAAATTTAAAAAAATTTGCTTGATATATTTGAAAATATAATTTTATATAAATGAACGAAAAATAATTATAAATATTTTCCAATTTATGACATATAGAATAATATAATTACAAAATAATAATGTTTAACTAGTTCTTATGTATTATGTGCTAGTATATAACTTTTTAATAATATATTTTATTTTACACTAATATATGAAATCGGATTGGATTATTAGTCATCTAATTCATACTAACTTACTTTTGCAATCGAACTATATAATTTATCTTTTAAAAATCACTAGCTCAACTCTAATTTAATTTTTATTTTATTTTTCATACCTTAACCCAAGTACATTTTAACCTTGTATAAATTAATTTGATTTGTGTTAGAAATTGGGTTAATAAATATTTACTTTTATTTTTCATACATTAACCCAATCACATTTTAACCGGCATAAATTAATTTGATTCGTGTTAAAAATTGGGTAAATAAATATATAATAATTAAAAAAATTTCTTAATTAAATATATTTTAAAATATAAATTTGTGTAAATGAATGAAAAAAAATCCCTTTTATATGAATATTTTTCAGTTTACGACTTATATAATGATATAATTGCTAAATAATCTTGTTTTAAAATTATAATATATAATTAATTCTTATGTATTATGTGCTAGTATATAACTTTTTATTGATATAGTTTATTTTTCACTAATATATGAAATAGGATCGGATTAATAGTCATCAATTTATACTAACTTACTTTTGAAATTGAATTATATAATTTATCTTTTTAAAATGACTAACTCAACTCTAATTTATTTTTATTTTTCACACCTCAACCTATTCATATTTTAATCTTATATAAATTAATTTGATTCATGTTAGAAATTGTATTAATAAATATATAATATTTAAATTTTTTTAATTAAGTCTATTTGAAAATATAAATATATAAATGAACGAAAAATAATCTTTTTTATATGAATATTTTTCAATTTACAACTTATATAATGATATAATTGCTAAATAATCTTGTTTCAAGACAATAATGTCTAGCTAACTTTATGTATTATGTGCCAAGATGTGATTTTTTAATAATATATTTTATTTTACACTAATATATAAAATCAGGTTGGATTAATAGTCATCTAATTCATACTAACTTACTTTTGAAATCCAGTTATATAATTTATCTTTTTTAAAATAACTAACTCAACTCTATCATAAATTAAGTTAGGTTAGTTAAATTTGGGTTAAATCAATCATAATTTACACTCTAGGTCACCGTTATACGTGGGAACTGAGAAGTGCGAAACGGAAATTAGATTTTTTTTTTTTTTTTTTGAAGTGGGTTAATGTAAACCAGAAATATCTCACACGTTATACGTAGGAACTGAGAAGTGAGAAACGGAAATTAGATTTATTTATTTATTATTGTTATTATTTTACAGTGGGTCAATGTAAACCAGAAATATACTCTTTTGTTAGATGGAAACGATAACAGTAAAACGAAAAGTTTTTTATTAGTATATTTATATGGTATTACAATAAACCTCGTTGCAAATTTTCAATATTGAGATAGTATACTTCATTTATTAACTTGGGAGACCCGTCAGTTCATATCCAAAAACCGACTCTTATGCCACGGAGGGAAGTGCAGTGTCCTCACATTAAGAGGTTCAAACACCGAACTTAGTGACATCGTGCTATTGAGTATTACCACAACTGCATGCCGCCGATAATGCAATAAAGCAAAAATTAAATGCAACAGTTGTATGAAAATATATGAACAATCTAATATAAGTGTATAAATGAAAAAAATTATGTTAATTGGATAATTCATGTAGTTGACTTTTTGCATTTCATTCTAATAATGCCAAATGCTCCTTTTGTTTTTTGTTTTTTAAATATCCCGTATATTATATTTATAATTTCGATCATTCACAGCGAAAACCATACAAATCGAATATTGTTAATTTACAAACGTTTTGAAATAATTTTAATGGCATGCATGTTTGAGTATTGCTCGTATGTAACCAAGCTATTTCTATGCTATTTCAATGTATCTTTTTCTTCCTATTCAAATAAAAAACGTGCATTAGTCATGTCTATTTAAAAATATAGATTTAAGTTTAAATGATAAAAATGCTTATATCAGTTATTATCTATATTTAAATATAATAACACTTCATAAAATCATATATCTACATCAATGATACTTTAAATAGTTCAAATATTGAAAACACAACTTTAAAGTTAATATATAACATGAAATTATCCTATTATGTTGATTTTTTCACATTTTTAAATACAAATCATGCACAATAATACTAGAGAAATGAAAGGTTATTTCATATTAAAATAAACAGCATTAAATCTAATTAGTGGAGTATGTTTTTTTTTACTGATTATATAGGTGTGGAAATTTTATTAGATTACATGGATATGAGATTTCATATAAGCAGATCTCTATATGTTTTATATTTATAAATACTATATTAATTTAAAAAATCAACCCTACATGCATATATTTTAATTAGAAGAGTCATGACAAGAATAATATTATGAATTTATTGAAGCTTGGCGTTAATGAAGCTAACTATTGCCACAACCTTGGAGCTATAAGAAACTACTTAGAGTTAAATGCTCTAATAATCACCAAAGCTGAAACTAACTCGTTCAATATAAGTCACTTGCATCAAGTCCCATTTGATACTTTTTTGGGGTTATTTTTAAAATATATCCATAACTTTTATACTTAATTTTAAATATATCCACTATGTATGAATTTTCATATACACTATAACTCAACAAAATGTAAGTTATCACGACTTATTTTATATTAGCTTTAAATGTTAATCAAAGAGAATTTAGTGAATTTGTACTAGTTTAGCTTAATTTTCATCCATTTTGCATTTCATGCATTTTTAATATAATTCAAGGAAATTTTTGTAGTTTTAGATTTTTCGTAATGTCGTCTCATAATACACGAGTGCATTTATGTGTTTTGGTTACTTTTTCGGGCAAAAGAGGTTAATTAAATACTCAGGAGGATCGTAGGATAAAGAAGAAAACAAGCAGAGTGGAGCAAAACCTCAACTTAGTGTTAGATAGATCGGCACCGCAGTGCCGAATGACTAGTGCCTAGGCACTAGATCACCGCCTTAGAAGATATGATTCTAATCTAGAATTACATGTATGACATAAGTTTTTAGCTTTTATAGGTTAAAATGGATAAAAATATACCATTTAACCCTGTGTAATCCTGATAGGTTATGGGTTAATCGATCTTGCCATATTTACTTACCATGGGAACATAGCAAAAAGGGTGTGATGAGACTAAGTCGATATACATTAGAAGGAGTCTATGAATATACAAGAGCTTGTGTTATTAAGTCCCTCTATCATTAAATAAAAAAGAATTAGAATAATATAGTTACAGTCAAGGGTTCTCAATTTTCACATTTATCATAGCAGATCATAAAAATTCCTACTTTACTTTGTTTATCCATTAGACCCTAACTCATTTTCCTCACTTTAGTGTAAATAATCATTTAAAATTCTCCACTTCTTCAAGGCAATTGAATTTAAAGGACATACTCAATTTAATTCAATCATCGTACTGTACTCACTCTTTATAACTTGATTGACACATATATCTACATTAAAATGAACATTTTAATTAGAAATATAAGTAGCTCGGCATGTACCAACTAAAAATGCCCAAAATTTCGAAGACACCAGGGCCATTAAATGAGCATGAAATGGAGTAAAGAGGGCTGGATAAATGTTTTTAAAGAACCAAATTATCCTTGATTCATCTTGACATATTTCATCTCTAGTATTCTAATGCATGCATTGTGGGCCATGAATGCCGTTAGGAGTTGAGTAGCACGAGAACTCTATCGACCTCGCTTTTCCTTCCGCCCCTCAGGCCACCCCGCCAACTCTCCTCTCTCTTCCCTTCCTCATCTTCCTTATTGAGCTTGTCACTTTTCGTTGCTGTAAACAAGGAGGAGAAGTAACCTCTGCCATTGGAATCGCTGCACAAGCTGAAGCCCTTTGTTCCCCGCACCTCCGGTTCGAGTTTGTCGACCGAGAAGCCAAGCTCGACCAAGACAAGCAGCAGCAGGGGTGGGGGAGCACTCGCCGCCAAGACACGACAACGGACACCTAAGAGCAAGGTATGCAGAAGCCGTGCATTGGCGGATTGAATTTGTATGGGAACTAGCTGAGTTCCGGTGGGAATCAATGGGTCTCCTTTGTTGAACTTATCTCACCCATTCTAGGCGTGTTGGAGTCACAACTCTTACTGCTGCGGGTAGAAAGAAGAGAAGGTTATAAAAACCCTCTTTTTCTTAAATTAATACTTTTTACTTTATCATCTGTTTTGTTGCTATTTTTTGGGGTATTTTGGATGTGTTTGGTAATGAATAAAACTTTTGATGAAAAGTTTTGAGGAGTAAAAGTTGTCAAATGATGTGATATGATAGGG
>JAXCLR010000001.1:60007289-60026776 GCA_035584095.1 Annona squamosa
ATTATTATTACTTGAATTTATTTCGAACGATATATTTCATTGCTATCTAAGAACTATAGGTTAGAGCAAAAAAAAATATATATATCGAGAATGTAATCGTATGCAGATGTGATGTCATTTTTGATTAACAACACCGAGTCTATAATCGTTGCGTTATGACTCATTTGCAACGGAAGTTAGCTCTGTTGCTATTTTTTTGGCGATGCTCCCATGTATTATGATGCGCTGGTACCAATTGTGTGGAAGTTTGCGGTTGCATTTGAAAATATTCTGCTGTGGGTTTTCAGAGGTCGTACGTCAACTCTGAAATCACGGCGCTTCAGCAATTACGGTGTTCCTGCTCGGCAAAACGATCGCGCACTAACTCGAAGAGCGACCTTTGACTGAGTTAATGCACCGGACATAATTACGCTGTCCTAATGGGCTGCTGAGTGACGTGTTTTTTCTCCAAAACACGTCAAAAAGTTTGGTTGCGAACCAAACAGACCCTAATAGTGGAAGTTCTTCCTTCCGAATCCCAAGATTTGTATATGTTATTGTTGTCCATAGATTATTTTTTTCCCGTAAAATTTTGTATTGTCCACACTTTATCTTATTTATGATGATTTGGCCCTTAAGCTGGTTTAGTCTCATCGCAAACTAGTTTTGGACTTATCGAGCCTAAAAGGGTCTTTTACACTATTAAGATCACTAATTAAAGATCAATTTTTACGCTGTAAACATAAAACTTTTATTTATCAATGACAATGTTAATACTTGGTTTGTATAATTTTCGTTTTTAACAGTTAATATTATATCCTACGTATAATGTACGATGGAATTTTAAAATACAGGTAAAAATATATACCGTCGATTAGTTCCCTTGGACCGTCGACTGCGTGGAAATCAAACTCATGCCATAAGCTTCCATGTGCAATTGGTCATGCTTATTTATTTTATGGTACCGTATAACTTTTTCTCTTTTTTATTTTTATGGTGACTTTCACATAATTTTTCCCTAAATGTCAAAGGCACGTCATAATAGTCAAGGGGCAAAAACCGTAAACAAAGATAAAAATATTTATAGGGAAAAATATGTTAAATAATAATAATAAATGTACATAATCACAGATAAAAAGTCGACTGTTCGCCGCCTAGAGCACCCATCAAATTAAAAAGATGAAAATGGACTGAGAAAATAAGAGAACTCTGACCAACCCGGAAGTACATACGAAATTCGATAGAAGCACTTTAAAATTTTGTTCCCTTGTTACAAGATCCTCACCACTGGGGGAAAAAAAATTCAACCACACGGACGGCTTGGATTTTATAACTTGTAAGGGTCACCAAATTCAAAAACTAAATTGTTACTGCCGTTGAGAATATCCAGCCTACCCGGGTGAATAACGCATTTTAAAATTATTTTTTATTTTTTTAAAAATTCATATATGAGCCCAAGCTTGAATGTCCCATAGATATAATTTTTATATATTTTTAATATTTTTTAAATATTTCATTTCAAATTTTAAAAACCAAGAAAATAAGCTATTTGTCATGCGCTATTAAAAACAATCAAAATAATGTAACAACTTCATATAAAAGAAATACATATGAATTTTAAAAATTCAAAAAATAAAATTAAAAAATGTTATTCACCGACCCGGGTCCGTGGACTGTTGTAAGTTTGGCGCCAAAATCGTCGCTGCACGCCTGCCATGCACTGTCTCTCAAATGAGGAAGGCTTGTATGATTTGGTGCAAGCTTTGATGATACAGCTACAATGCGTTTGGGTTTCGTGGCTGAAAAGATGGCGCTCCTCCACCACCCCAACCTCTCTCAGTCCCTTTCCACCTTCGGGAACATGTCGGAATTCAAGTGCCTGCACGCCCAAGTCATCGTCTCCGGTCTCCACAAAGACCCCTTTACTGCCTCCAGGCTCCTCGCATTCTCCGCCGTATCCCAAAACGGCGATCTCGACTACGCAAAAACCCTCTTCAACCACGTCGAACACCCCACCTTCTTCATGTACAATGCCATGATCAGGGGCCTCTCCCAGGGCCAAAAGCCCCTCGATTCCATCGGCTTCTACATCCGGATGGCCCGTGCAGGGATCTGGCCCGATAACTTCACCTTCCCTTTCCTCATAAGATCTTGTTGGGTCTCTTCCTGCCTTATTCTCGGCTTGCAGCTGCACTGCCATGTTGTGAAGTTCGGGCTAGATTGCGATGTTTTCGTTGTGAACAATCTGATTAGCTTGTATTCAAGTTTTAGGGAGTTCGGCTGTGCCCGCCGCTTCTTCGAAGAATGCTTTGGGATCGTGGATGTCGTGTCGTGGACTACGTTGCTGGACGGATATTTGACTTGTGGGGCTTTGGACACGGCGCGCTGGTTTTTCGATCGGATGCCGGTTAAGAACGAGGTATCATGGAATGCAATGATCGCAGGTTATGCCAGGAGTGGAAGGGTTTCAGAAGCGAGGGGACTGTTCGACGAAATGCCTGTGAAGAATGCAGCTACATGGAGTGGGATGATCTCTGGGTTCTCACAATGTGGGCTTTTGAAAGAGGCACTGGAGTTTTTTGTGGACATGGTGAGTGCTGGAATTATGCCCAACGAGCCTGCGTTGGTTAGTGCAGTTTCATCTTGTGCGCAGCTGAGGGCCTTGGAACAAGGTGAATGGCTACATTGTTATATTACAGAAAACAAGATTGAGGTTACTGTCGTTTTGGGGACTGCTCTTGTAAACATGTATGGTAAGTGTGGGAACATTAACAGGGCTCTCCAGGTCTTCACTGGGATGCCTGTCAAGAATATATTATCCTGGAATTCTATGATGGCTGGTTTGGCATTGCATGGTTTTGGCAAACAAGCATTAGCACTCTTTGGGCAAATGTGGATGATGGGCATTCAACCAAATGCCATTACCTTCATCGCTGTGCTTACTGCATGCAGTCACTCAGGACTAGTCATTGAAGGTCATTCGTTTTTCAAGGTCATGACTCAAGTTTACAAAATCAAACCTCAATTGGAGCATTATGGTTGTATGGTTGATCTACTTGGTCGGGCTGGGTTCATTGAGGAGGCGCTGGGCTTTGCAGATAGCATGCCTGTAGATCCTCATCCTGGTTTGTGGGGTGCCCTTGTTGGCGCATGTCGACTGCATGGTGAACTTGAGCTTGGTGAGGAATTGGGAAAAAGGCTGATTGATCTAGAGCCAGAACATAGTGGGAGATACATGCTGTTATCTAATATATATGCAGCTGCAAGACGTTGGGACGATGTGGCAAGGGTGCGCAAATTGTTGAAAGACCGAAATGTTCTCAAGGAGGCAGGGAACAGTGTGGTAGAAGTATCGTAACAGCCACAGTGACTAGCATGAAGATGTTCCGACAAGATTGATATTCTGATTTTGAATTCACTAAAAGCTGTAATTAGAACAAAACTTGTGTGGACACTGTAATTATATTATGGAGGATGCACCTGGATTCTTCATTGAATGGAGGAGTGCTTACACAGTTCATCTACTTCAGTCACGAGGACTTTTGGATGGAAGCAAATTGCAATCCAGATTATAGCCTTGAAAAGCCTCGATGTTAAGCAAAGCTGAGGGCAGGTTGTCAGTGAGAGTGTTTTCTGGCCTACAGTCTTACCTGTGAGATTGAACATCATTAGTGAACACCATACCAGACAAATAAATAAGATTGGGACGGCAACATTTTATCTATCGGTGGCAATGGTCACTGCCTACCTAATGCATCCGAATCTGTGCAAACATGAAGCCAACGAGTGTCATTTCGGGGCCGAGCCACCATTTTTTGGATATCGTGTAATCATGTTGCTAGAAAAGAAGGGGCGTTTTTTGGCGCACCGGTGGAAAATCTATTTTTTTAAATTTTTTTCTGAAAATTTTTTCTATTATGAAAATGCTACTGATTTTAAAATATTCAAAAAAAAATCTATAAATTTTAAAAATTGATAAAAATTGATGTACATGTTAAATACATTTAGATTAATGGTTGTATAAAAAATTTATAAAAAAAGGAGTTTTTACTCCCGAATACATTAAGTGCTGAGCAAAGAAGCCTACTTGGTGAAGTGTCCGTTTGCTCTGCACTCTTTGCCCTCTTTGTCACCACGGTGGAGGACGTTTCATGAAGAAACCTCATGAAAAATTCAAGGAGAGGGTAATGAGACAACTATCCCTTCCTGGTTTCTTATGGAAGTTGAAAGAATTAATTCATTTTCAATTCAAAACTTTATTGCCAAACAAGTTCTTGTGGTCACAACCGTGTAAATAGGATTTTCAGCAGCCTGCAGTGGGGTGATAGAATCCCGTCATTAGAATTTCGAGTCAATATTTATGTGAGAACATTTAATCTCTCTTAAAAAATGTAATTATGTGTAATAAAAGGTGCAGTGGGGTGTTCGAATCCCGTCATTAGAATTTTCTAGTCAATATTTATGTGAGAACATTTAATCTCTCTTAAAAAATGTAATTATGTGTAATAAAAGGACACCTAAGTGCGCTTTGTTTCAATGCACAAGGATGCAAAAATTCATTTTTAAAATTTTTTTTTATACAATTGTAATATAGATTTATTTAACATATGTATCAATTTTTACTATTTTTGGAGATTTTTAAATATTTGTTTTTGATTTTTTAAAATTGATGATATTTTCATAATTTATAAATTATGAAAAGCTTTAAATATGAAAAAAATTGACATACACGTTAAATAAATCTACATTAATAATTATATAAAAAAATTTCAAAAAAATAAAAATAAATGGGTGAAATACACCCAGATACACTAGAGCAGAATGCAGCTCGATGAAAAAAACATCTTATTTATTGTCCCGTGTCAATATTTTATTTTCGATCACTGATCCCAACATTCAGAAATAAACTGCATCCTTTCCCTTTTATGCTTTGGAAATAACACGAAGGAATTCAAAATTTTTGAATGAAATTATAAAATTACAAAAGGATGAGAAATGTAAATACACGACCCCATCCCATGTTTTGAAAGGATATATTAAGGAAATGAGTTGAAAGCAATGACACGGTAATTCACCCGCACCGTGTGCTGATAGTTGGCGCGGGAGTCGGCGGAAGCGGCTTGTTAACAACCAAGGGCCTGAGGGGAGAGGCGGAGCAGGACGGTCGTCTTCAATTCTACAGCGATTTCAAAAGCTCGTCTGGCGCGGGCTTCTCTTGCACTCTGACCCCGCCACTGCTGATCCAGGATTGACAGCTGACACTGGTCTCTCTTTCTGCATACTGAATCAGAAACGAAAGAAAGGAAGATGGTTTGGGGATTGTTTCCATCTGATTCCTTCCCTGGTCGTACACTCTATCCATCCCCCTGTCGTACTTCGTACTTTTCTTCCAAGAACTCTTCGCCTAATGAATAATTCAATTCGGTTGGGAATCTAACGAAAACATTTGGCCGGGTTTCTCTTATGACATTTGATTCTTCTTTTTTCTACTAGTAGAAATAGCCAAAATCGAAAGCACGAAGGATTCATAACGTTTGCTGGAAATATTGCTGTAGATGAAAAGTCAGGACCATGGAAGGAGGATTTAAATGCACAATCATCTCTTTTTCTGTTGGTTGCAAAAGCTTGTTAGGACGAGAATTTTTATTTTTTATTTTTTTTATTTTATGTTTTTGCACTTTGCGTCAGTGTATGTCATAGCTCACGTAGTGTGATCTTATCGTTTGATGATATTCGTATATAATATATGCACGTATAACTAGGGGAAATGCTCGGGTGCATCCCTATAACTGTAGTTAAACAGATACAGTATAACGATAAATGCATGAATAGCCGAAGCAAATTTCTGTTGTATACAAATTCGCGACGGTGCCTAAAGGATGTTGCTAAGCTGATTTGCTACTAGGCATGTTTCTTCTGGCAGGTGGACAGAAGTATTATTTCTTCTCCAAAGGAACATACAAAGCAGGTCGCAAAGGTACTATTGATTTCATGTTTGGATGCATTTCCATATTTTATCATACATTGCTCTACTGCTTCTCGTTTGTTCATCTTGGACCCTGCATTTCAAGAAATCCATTGAGACAGATTCTTTCTTGATATTTTTCATTATAATGGCCATCTTGCTGTAGTTTGGTTTAGTGTTTTGCACATTATGTTCTTAAGAACTACCCGCAGACTAGACTTTCCAAATAAATATAGATAAAGAGAAAGGAAAACTTCTGGACTGATAACTGAGTGTATCTTTTTCATATTCATAATGATAAAGTACATTTTGGAAGGGGAAGTTGAAATATAGTTGAAAAGTCACACAATTTTGTGAAGGACTCTAGCCGTCTAGTTGGTGATTTCTCCAATGAAACATCTTTTTGGTGAAAATGCATTACATTGCTTTATCTTTTGTCTTTGCATCCATAATTCAAAGTCTTCCTTATTTGAGGCTGTAGTCCGTTCCAGGAGATCATATACGACAAAACCATTGAGATTGAATTGAGTCATTGCAGTGCATGACCCTAATGCCTGTTTCAAATTCTTTCAAAATCACATAAGCTGTCCAATGTCTTTCTTTTTTTTTTTTTTGAAAAAACAATGTTAATTAATTAGGCTCTCTGATCTTTTGTAGATTGTGATGTAGCCATTCAAAATGATAGAGGAGTATCTCGAATTCATGCTGAGATAATTATTGATGCAATGACGTCTAGGGATCCCGCAGAAAACACATCAGACAGTTTTCTCTCAAGTGTTCGGATCAAGGACTTGGCCAAATATGGCACATTTGTAAATAAGGGAAAAGAGTCAAAGGCAGTGAATGAGTTACCTAATAAGGAAAAAACTCTGAAAAATGGGGACCAGATATCATTTGGCACCAGTAATGCAGTGTTCAGGTGATATTATGAATTCATCCAATCTAATTGTGATATTTATCAGTAGATTGATCTGTTGGTGTTTTCTTCAGCTATATGCTGTTTTCTTTCATTTTATTTCTTGTAAGCATTTTGAAATGGTGGTGAACTTATTACTTGCAGGTTTTCTTATGTTCCTCTCACCTTTTTCATTCATTCCTTGAAGCCATCAGAAACAAGGCCTTCTGTTTCAGATATTATTTCATTAATTGGTTTGTACATCCTCTATAGCCTTTGCCCTTTTGTTATTTCTCTGTTAATTCTGGAATACTTCTCAACAAATTCGTTGACATTCTATTTCTGATTCAAACAAGTTTCTTCTATGTGGGCAATTCCCTTATTTGTTATTTTGTCACTATGCCGTAGCCTGCTTATTCTCTTTTTAACTCGCATGACCTAGTAATGTGTTTTTGCTAAAGAAAAACAAATTGTTACTGGGAAGGCACTGATATTCAATTGCTAGAGCTAAGACATTGAGAACCAACCAGTCAATATGGAAATATGGACCATTATTAAAACTAGATGTTCACGGGATGCATTTATGTCTTCTGTGGATGGAGGAAGAGGACCCAACCATGTGGATTACTTGTCCAAGGTCTTTAAGTCACCTGAACTTTTGATGACTCTTCCTGAAATTTGACTGATAGCACTTATAGTTACTATAGTCCTACAATCATTCATGAAACATGTAAGGGAATATGAAAAAATCTCCTATCCATAACAATTGGAACAAAGCTAGCTATAACATTTGGTTCATTCTGTGCTGCGGCAAATGTCTATTGAATTTATATCCCATCAAGCTATCAACATCAGGGCAGCAAGTTTGTTGGAAACAAGTTTGAAAGTTGGATCTTTTTGATAGTATGCTATTTCTGCTGTCGAAGCTAGTGACATAGTGAATGGATTTCAAGGAGCTCATGATGAAGTCATGGGTATCTAAAAGGGCTATTTTCAATGACCTACTACCCATTTGTTAGCTCTGGCTGCCATAGACATACGACAAACAAATCAATGGAAAAGGCAGTTCTGCTGGCACCTTCAAATTCTTTAGTATTTATTTAGAAGAGATAATGGGATAGATGTTAAAGATATTTCCAAATGTCAGTTAGCCATTTCTGTGACATCTTCTTTTGCATCATTTTACATTGTATATATTGTGAAAGGTTTTTTGTTTTGTTTTTATTTTATTTTCATTTTATTTGTATTGTGAAAGGTCTTTGAGGCAAAATTTCTATACAAAATTCGTAAACTGTTTGTCTTGGAAATTCATTATATAGCTTGGAAGTAGAAAGGAAGTGACTTTGAGAGGAAATAAACTTGTGTAGAGGGCATAAGCTCTTCTCCTCTTAATTACCAAATTTCCATATCTGTTTCTTTACAGGAGCATCTTCCACTTCCACCTGGAATCCAGACTGCACACATGTCATTGCTGATGACTCCACTTCAGTCACAGAAAGGCTCATTTGTGCCATTGTCGCCCAAAAACCTGTCATCCGTAGTGACTGGGTTAAGGTATCTTCTTAAGTATCAGTTCACATTTCTTTGTTTTTGTTTACCTGTTAAATTTTCTGCATCTCAATGATTTAACTATAAAGATGAAATTATTAATTGTAAAATAGCCATAGCCCCAGAAGGCTAAATTTGGAAGATCCTTTTATGAATGGGCTGTTTCACTATGAATGGTTGAGAGGGATTATTTGGGTTCCACCATGCTGTGTATGCCCTTCTAATTTGTTGATTTGTTGACCAACATAGGGTGAACTAACCATACCACTCTGAAACTTGTATGGGGCTTCTATGCAATATAATGGGTTATGAAAAATGCGCCTCTCAAATGTTGTTGAATGGATCAGATGTCACACATGCATCATTTGGATCTGATTTCATATACATGCATTTATAGATGTCTCTTATGTCTTTTTACATGCTTCTGCTCTTGGCATCTTGGGCATGTTAGTGCTTCAAGTTAGCTTATCATCCAGATGATACTTAGTTGATTCTCCTTTGAAGGTCTCCTCTTGATTTTTAAGTCATGATTTCATATATTCTGTTCACCTGACTGGTTAATTTCAGGCTGTTGCTGACAAAAAAATTCGGACTGAATTTCCTAGCTATACTCAGTAAGTTCATCTTTATAGGTATAGAAATTACATTTTATTCCGGAGCTTAGATGCGTGAAATGGATTAAATGGTGTTTCTAATGAAATAAAAATTTACTTTTCTCCCAGTTACATTCCAGATTTAATGTTGGAAGGTGAAACTGTCAAAATCGTGGAACCTGAAATTCGTCAAAACTGTTTGGCTGGATATACCTTTGTTCTTGGATCATCGCATTTGGTATAGATTTCATTCCTGATGTTAATCTCACAACCTGAAGTTCCCGATCTAATACATATTATTTTTAGTGCAGTATGTTTTTGGCGCCCAGTTAAAGTTACTACTGGCGACATGCAATGCTGAAGTTGTTCTGGTTGATGAGTACTGTTTGAATAGTCAGGTGTGCTCTTCTATCTTATTTTTAATTTTAATTTTTACTTTTCATGTATTTGTTTTGCAAAGATTCCCACTATTCGCATGGCTTTACATATGTTCTTAAAGTTTCAACCCCCTGGCTTGTGGCTTTTATGGTGTTAATTGTATATGGCTTCCCCCCCCCCCCCCCCCCCCCCCCCTTCTTTTTAATTTTCCAGGACCTATGTAGAGCCCGTTGTTTTTGTTCATTTGGTTAGGCTTTAAGAATGTGAATAAACTTGTCAGTTTTCTTTTTGCAGCATTTTCACTATGAGAGTACTTATTGAATTGTCTGGTGTGAAGCATTCAAGCCCATTTTGCAAATGTAGATGTCTTTTGTTGTCAAAACATAAAAATTGAGTGCTGCATTTAAAAAAAAAACCATTTTCTCTGCCAGAATGTTCGGGAAAGATGGAAAAAAGTGCATCCAATTTCATTCAAAGACAAACAAGTGTCCTTACAAATTTTATCCTCAATACAAGTGGGTGGACTCTAGCCAAATATCATGAACAATCCATGTTTTTCACAGCGCGTTCTGCTAGCAAGTGTGCTGCATGATTTCCAGTCCTCAAAACATGTGCATATCTGATCTTCTTGAATTAATCTTCTAGTCTTTTCAACTTTTAGCTTGCATAATGGGCCATGCTGTGTATCCATGTCAGATAGTTGGATGGATATGATTGTTGAAAGCCTTGCAATTTCTGTTTGATTGCATGAATTTTTCCATTTGGAAGAATAATACTATATTATTGCTTACTGATAACAATGCAATTGGAAGAATAATACTAATTCTTTCTCAGAAGTAGTGGAAATCAGCATCAACATTCAAATCCATATCACACATCCTCACTGATATAAAGCATCACAAAATTGCATCTTGATTATATGTCTTGAGTGTTCCAATTTGCATGCTTCCCATTCTTCGATTCTTTTTATTATTATTATTATTATTATTTTTCCCTTTTTACATTCATTTCACATAGAAAAATTGACTTGTTTTTGTGATAAATTTCCAGCCAGCAGCAGAAGCAAACAATTCTTTTGTTCTAGTATGTCCCAAAGGATCATTAAATGAATTCCTTCATGCCAAACAACTCATTTCATTGCCAAGAGTTAATGATATCAAGTTAGTTGCTGGGGTTTTATCTGGCCATTTTGATCCATCTATTTTGGAGTTGCCATCTAGTAAGCATCCTCTTGAAGTTAAATTCTCATCATCATGCACTAAAATACAATCAGTTTTCCCCCCTTCCATTACAACAGGACTCTCATTTGTTTGCAACACATGAGATACACCCTAAAGGAAATCACAGCCAGAACTTGGTGGCATACAGCCATTTTGTAGCTATAATATCGGTTGGCAGTTATGTGAATTATATTGGTTTATAATCTTTATTATAGTGGAGGATGACTTAGGGAGGATATTACAATTTCAAATATCATGCTTTTCCATTCCATCACCAATCTTACATTCCATTCACAATTTTGTTGTATAAATATCTCTGTGAGAAACAAATTGTAGCTTGGAACTTCAGTTTATTTAAAGAAGTGATAATCCTTGTCTAGGACTAGAACTGTTGCTGAAGCCCCATTGGCTTGATGTCCTTGAAGGTGGGAAGATGAGACAAATAGAGAAGAATATCAGCAAACTCGATCATTGCTTATTGTCTTTGATTAAGGAAAAAGCCTGAATGGTGCCATTCTATAGTCTGTCCAGGTATTGATATATCAGCAAAGTCAATCATAGTCCATTCTAGCAATATTTTAAGAATCAAAGATCTGTTTGAACCCAATGGGCCACTATTTCTACTAGTCATTTGAACCAAATAAACTTATTTCGTATGAAATGTTGAGCATTGCAAATATGTGCAAGAAATTGGACAAGAAGATATCCTTACTTTGAACCTTAACCTTTTAAACATACATGGAAACTTCACCACCTAAACTAGCAGATAGCACACTATATGGAAAATGTTTCCACGGATTTGTTAATCATGCCAAACTGTCACCTGCCTAGACCAGACTGGCTGTGATTGTCCCAGTTGAAATAGTTTGACCTTACCATGCTGATTGATTTAAAATACCGGTCCTTAACCAGGACGTTACCATATTGCCGTCTTCATTGATTATCAGAGAGTGATCCTATTTGGCCTTGTACTTCCATGCAGTTACTGTCTCTTCTCAGTCCACTGATGAGACTATTGTAGCGGATTCTGATGCGGAGACAGATACTGCAGTCTCTGACTCTGTTGTTGCAGTTGGCAACTCAAAAGCAGCAGTAAAACCTGAAGAAAAAAGGGAAACATCTGATCTCACTATTGCAACTGCCCTATCAATAGAAGCTGTCAAATATAATGAGAATGAGGCTTCCAAGAATCGAGCTGAGGTTGAATTTGATAGGAAATTTTTGGGTTTCAAGGTGGACAGTGGTGGTATGATAGAGAGAACAAACAAAGGTGATGGTTCAGAGAGATTTTCGCATGAAAATTCAGATATAATTTACAGTGAAGATTTGATTGTGAGAGATAGCAATAAACCTGCCAAAATGCCATTGATGTCTAACACAGAAGTGATCAATTTCAAACAATTCAGGAAGGTAATTTGATCTCTCTGGTCCTAAGTGCATGGTTTATTTTGCATTCGTCAACTGAAGCATCTATATGGAACAACATATGGGGTCAGTTCTTGTCGGAGTTCCTAATGTGAAAGTCTATAAGTCATCAGTTGAATGCTTGCAAGTTCAACCAGATTATGTGATGACTTTTTTTTTTGTTTTTTTTTTATGAATGATGACCTAATTTATTTTGTGTGTTTATTTGATCACTTGGTCGAGAAGTTGGGATTTAAGCTGTTAATGAGGCATGTCAAAAGTGGATATCAGGAAGCTTTGACATGGGTTTTGATTGATCTGAATTTAATTAGGAAAATTCAAATTTGACTTTTGCACATTTTATCTGGTTATATCCTTCGGTACAAAGGAATGTGCCTTGTAACCTTCTAAATTATTTTGCTTCTTATATCTCTACATGAAAGCACAAAGGAATGTGTTTTTTTTTTTTTTTTTTTTGAAAAAACCTCTGCATTTATTGGGTACAAACTTGACGGTTGTTCATTCTAATGCCTTGCAGAAAGAAATGGCCTCCGGGAATAGTTTCAAAGATCTCATTCCTTTTTCAAAAGATCCATTCAAGTAATAGATGAGTTATCGTTCGTTATTACTGTTTTGGCAATTGGTGGCTGTATTTTGCATGGTCATAGGTGCGATACTTTCTGGTAGGGAATCTGACATTGGAAATGAGGAGGCAGCAAAATATGTGAGAGAAGAAAAGAAGAGGAAGCAACTTGAAGCTGTCGCAGAAGACCTATTCAATAGTGAAAAAGTAATGCTATATGAACTTTTGCTTTACTTTTTACTCTTGAGCATGCTCCTAAAAGCATCCATTTATTGATGATGCTCAAACCACATCTTTATAAAAAAACATTGTTGGCCTTAATGATGTCTTTTTGTCTTTTGGTGCATCCCCTATATTTTTGCTCCAATTGCCTGTCCAGTCTGCTTATCTCCCTTTTCCTCTTTTCTGCATTTGTTGTTTGGAGCCCCCATTTTACCATTTTCATGCATGCACTGAAAAATTTTTAACTGCATGTCCTCCTTGAGACATTTACCTAAGAAACTTAGATAATTTTGGTATCCAACATGTAACCTGATTGTCAGACAGCCTTCAGACATTTCTTTTCTTTTCTTTTGGGTGTACGTTTGTGTTCTTCCAAAATTTCTCCAGTGATTTCCTTTATTAAGCTATTTTTTCCAAGGTTGCTATGGAGCAGTGGCTGGAACAAATATTTGTCCTGGTTAATGATGCGGGCAGTTATCCCAATAAGTGAATCTTTCTGCATAGGGTATCCTTGTGCATCCATGGATTCTGTATGTCTTTTTGAAGAAATGACCTTATTGCAGTATAACCGACTATTTCATGTCTTGAAGGCAAAGCGAAAAGCAGCAGCGGGCTTGTCCATTCAAGCTCTCCTTAGTCGTGGCTGAAGATGCAGATTCAATGTACGTTCTGGGTCTTCTCTCTCCCTCCTGTTGGTTGATTGTTTCTTCTTACTGTCTTACTGTTTCATTTGTTTTTCAGGTATAACATGGAGCAGCTTCTTACTATGTTTGCATCTGTAAACAGAGGTCGAATATGCAACAATGTTGAGATTCAGGCTTTGTAATTTATTGGCCTTGCCCTTTAAATCTGTCGAATAGGGGCCGCCTGATATTCCTTGGCATTGTAAAGGACCCAAGAACCATTATCTTAGCTGCGTATGGACGCAGCTGTGGTTCTCGAGGGACATTTCTAAACCTTTCTGCTGAGGTAGGCTTTGGTGAGAAGACTAATTATCGACTGTAGTGATGGCAGGCTTTTCATAGAAAAAAGTGCTGCTGCTGCTTTTAAAGCTCTTTTCGTACAGTGGGCTTCTCACCCCAAGCTTTATTCTTTACTGATTGTAATCTGATGCTGTTACCTGAGGTATGTTATTTGTGTCGTCATTGGATCCTGGACATGTAAGCCCGGTTGTCTTAAGAGTGCCAAGTTTGTTGTCCAATCATTGAATTTTCCAACCGGTGGTGGGGGAAGACATGGAAACCCTGTTATCATATCAGTGGAATGTGATCAAGATGACAAGAAGCGTTGAAATATTTGAAATCCTGTCTGGCAGGTTTTTGATGCAACCTCTGTTTGTTCTGGTGCGTGATTTGTGTGTGCTGAATCCTTTCTTGTGGGCAACAAATTCGAGTAGATGTTCATGGGGACAGTTAGGACGCATGCTGCTGCCAACACCGGCTTAGCGCTGAAATATGACTCATTCCAAATCCGGCCCGGCCTAAGTTTACAGCCCTAGCCAACGATGCTATGTCTAGTGAGTCGACCCTATGCTGGGGTGTTTGTGTTCTTGTAGAGACTGCTGCTGGTTAGTCAAAATTTCACTATGTTCTTGGGTGGGGGTGGTTTGGGTTAATTGCGTGCAACAACAGACTGGCTCTTGATTCGCTGATCATCGTATCCAGCTCATATGGGTTGTAAATCGGCGAGGAAGATCATGGTAAATGGACGCGTCTGATCACGATCTTTTACACGTCCTCACTCAGTATACAAAATCATTTGGACAGTATACAAAATTGGCATGGTAATCCTTCCTGCCTCATCTACATTATATATACAGATGGACAGATGGTTGAAAACTTGAAATGGATCCTAGTTCGATGGTTGGTGTGGCTTGGTAATACAAGAGGAACTTCGCAAAATGAAAATAAAAAGAATGGAGGACAAGGGTGCAAATGATGTGACATGATATGGGAAAGGTTGAAAACGAATCGAACCCTCAGGGAACTAGTCCGAGTTTTAATGGCTTACAGGCTTAATAGATGAATACATACTGATAGAAATCTTGGTAGGCAAAGAAACTAAATTGAAACTGAATATTTCACCAAAACTTTAATCGATACAATAAAATGTATCGTCAACCAAACATGTATTTCTAAACATAACAAAGGGTTTGGATCTTCCAAATTAATCTATTAGGCCATTAAAACAGTCAATTCGTCTGAAATTTCAAAGGAATAAATTCAGGCTCCAAGAATAAATAATAAGCAACAAAATTGGTGGACAGTGGAAATCATAAAACGACTAATTACATATGTAAAAAAGAAGTGGCAGAGGAGGAGGAGCTTCAGTGGCGACGAAGCAAGCACACACTTCGGCCTCTCCCCAGTCCCCACCATAGCAAAGGTCATGCTTAATAACAGCTAACGAACCAGTCAACAAACTTGACTCCAAAATGGAAAATTTCTATTTTCTGAAAAGAGTAATAAGAGCGTGGTCCATCCAAACTCCGACAGATTCGAGGTAAAAAATAATAATAATAATAATAAAAGGTAGGGGAAAAATAAAAATAAAAAAAGAAAAGGAAAGAGAAGAGAAGGGAGGATGTTTAGGAAATGTACGAGTAGTTGTTGCTGGTTATAAAGGAAGAAGGACAAAGGCGGGGAGGGAGGTTGAGGAGGCTTTGGGCGAGCGCCTCCGCAGTCCACACGTCAAATTCATTGCCGCACCAAGCCCAAAGCTTTTCTTTTCCTGCACCGCGGCCAAAGCCCAAAGCCCAAAGACCAAAGCCCCCCTTTCTTTCTCATCTCACATTAAAACAATTGCGGGCAAGGCAGGCGGGCAAGGCAGCATGCATGGGTGAAGAAGGGCGGCGGCCGCCGCAAGGCGCCTGCAATATTTACAACTATTCCGGAAAGATGACCGTTTACGTGTTGGGCTGCTGCATGGTGGCCGCCACTGGGGGCTTCATCTTTGGCTATGAGATTGGCGTTTCAGGTGGTTGGCTCTAGATTCTTCAACAGCTTCCATTCCTAAATTACAATTTACATGCATGAATCGGGCGTTCAGCATTCTTCTTCTTTTGTAGGTGGTGTCACATCCATGGATTCCTTCTTGGAGAATTTCTTCCCAGACGTTTATCAAGACATGCACAAAGCCTACTACAACAGAAACCTCTACTGCAAATTCGACGGTCAGTTGCTCACGGCCTTCACCTCCTCGCTCCACATCTCCGGCCTCCTCTCCTCCTTTGTCGCCGCCAGAACCACCAGAGATTATTGCCGCAAGAATTCCATGCTCATCGGTTCCATTGCTGTCTTGCTTGGCTCAATCATCAGCGGCGCAGCCGTCAACCTTATCATGCTTCTCGCTGGGAGGTTGCTGCTTGGTGCGGGCGTCGGCTTTGCAGCTCAGGTCATTAATATTCCAAATCCCATCACGCCCCACTCTCCCTGAATCCTCAAATAGCTAGATACAATAGAGGGATACTGATTGATTTATGGCATTTGTAGTACTGCTAAGTTTATTCTAGGCCAGCCTAACGAGATCACCAAGCAAATGTGGCCAATTTTTTTGCACTAAAATTTCAATTTGGCTCTGTTTGATCAAATGCCGTTGAAGATTTGATTATTTTTGAAATGCCGTTGAAGATGTGATTATTTTTTATCAAATGCAGTCAAATCCTGCACTAACTGCAATGAAAAATTATATTATTATTATTATTTGCAGCAGAATTATAATGGCTACTTTACATTTGATGTAAAAAGTGGCTATATTTAGTGGAGCCAACATATATCTAATGCAATTAAATCTAGACTATATGTTTATATGTAGCCAAAAAATTGCTTACATGAAGTGCAATTTGTTGTAGTTCTCCTAGAACAGAGGCGATCGAGAAGCATATGTTTGATCTTTGATTGGTTTTGGCGTTTGAATTGCAGTCGGTACCAGTGTACCTATCGGAAATGGCGCCGCCGAACCAACGCGGGGCCCTCAACATGGTCTTTCAATTGGCTGCGACCTTAGGAATTTTTGTCTCTAGCCTTGTGAACTACGAAACAAACCACATGAAAGGCGGGCATGGGTGGAGAGTGTCGTTGGCGCTGGTGGGAGTGCCAGCATTGCTTTTTGCTGTGGGCTCGGCCATCCTTCCAGAGACTCCAAACTCGCTTATCGAGAGGGGCCATGTCCATGAGGCCAGAGCCATGTTGAAGCTGATACGGGGAGGGGAGAAGACTGATGCAGAGCTGAAAGACCTCGTGGAGGCGAGCATAGCAGCCAAGAGGGTGAAGAGTCCGTGGAAGGAGATCCGAGAGAGCAAGTACCGCCGCAGCTTACCATGGCCATCGCCATCCCCTTCTGCTGGAGTTCACCAGCATCAACGTCATCATGTTCTACGCACCCGTTCTCTTCAGGATGCTGGGTTTCGGTAAAAATGTCTCTCTAATCTCCACTGTCATCTCAGGCGTCGTCAATGTGGACACTGTCACCATCGTCTCAATCCTCACCGTCGATCGGTACGGTAGGCGCTTCTTGTTCATGAAGGGCGGATTCCAAATGCTTGTTTGCCAGGTGACTAGATCGGTTTCAAAACCAGCACACAATCTTCTTTTTTTTTTTTTTGGAATAATTAACACACAATCTTCTTAATTAGTATTCCTGTTTGCAAAAGCTTTCAGAACTGAAGAGTGCAACGCCTCGCACCCATCCGTTTGAACCTAGAAAGATGCAAGGATGTTCTAAAAGAAAAGCAAAACATAACCTGAATGTCCTGTTGGCAGATTGTAGCTATATGTGAATTACTTTTTTATTTTTTATTTTTTTAAAAAAAAGAGCATATGAGGCTAAATGATTGGAAAAGGTAGGACTAAAGATCGAAAAAGTATGACCAAATGATTGGCAAGAAAGAAATAAGATGTATTTAATAGTTTCTGCTTGGTTGGGATATAATATCTGGTTGTAATACTGTTTAAGTCCCAACTACACACCCCCAGCTAATGCATGGGCGTGCAGTGATCCGAACACGCCCAGCTTTCATTTCTTGAAAGACATGGTTCAGAAACCAAAAGTGTAGCCTAATGGAATTAAAACCAAAGGGGATAACATTATATTCAAAGGTATTGTATCGCACTGACTTGAGAGTTGAGATGTGACGATGAATATGAAGTGTGTTGGTTGTTGGCTTGGGTAGGAATTCGTAATGGGGAACTGATATCGGCATCATCCTAGGAGTGGGGTTTGGTGGGTCTGGAACAGGAAATCTGGAAGTAGTGGACGCCCACTTCCTCCTCTTCTTCATCTTTTTCTATGTGGCTGCCTATGCGTGGTCATGGGGCGCCCTTGGCTCGTTGGTTCCTAGTGAGATCTTCCCACTGGAGATACGATCTGTGGGACAGACCGTCACCGTCTCCTCCAACCTCTTCTTCAGCTTCTTCGTCGCCCAGGCCTTGCTCGCGATGCTTTGCCACCTCAAGTTCGGCTTCTTCTTCTTCTTTGGTTGCTTTGTCCTGATAATGACCACCTTTATTTACTTCTTGCTGCCTGAGACCATGCACGTCCCAATCGAAGACATGAACAAGGTCTGGAGGCAACACTGTTTTTGGGGAAAGTTCATCCCCCACGAGCAGCCAGAATGCTTGGACGAGGACAGAACTCAGATGGAGAGCAAGCTAGAATATTCACAAAGATGGGAATTATATTCTTCCGCTTCGTCACCTTTAGTTTTTTTTTATAGGGGAATTGGAAGGTGGTAGAAGAGCAAAGAACGGAGGATGGAATTCTTCAGTTTTATTGCGGCCGTCTGCGTTTTTGGGAGCCGAGAGTAGGAAATGAAATTTCGAAAATTTCCGGTTGTCTCCATGAACCTTTTCTTTCTTTTCTTTTCTTTTTTTTCATTTGTACCTTCCTTGAAACCATTGAGAAGTCTGCTGTAAATTTCAGGCATTCGATGGACATTTTTATTCCCATCATAATGTAGGTTGCAAATTTCAACAGACTGATAATAGGCAGCCGATCAGATTTAGGGTGTATTTATCTATGCATTTTGCTCTTGCTGGAAACAGAAAAAAACAATATTATTAAATGCACTCGGACGCACTTTGTTTCAATGCACACAGATTTATTTAACTCATTTCTTTCATTTTAAAAAAACTTCTTTTATAAACTTATTATTCTAGGGTCCGTCTAAAAGTACTGAAATTTTAAATAAAAAAAAAATGTAAAACATTTCAGGCTAAGAGAGACAAAGCAAAAAAGTCATATCAAAGCAGCGCAATTAAGGGATGGAGTTTGCGTGAGCAACTGGCCACGTGGATAGTAGCACATTTAATGCATGCCATTTGAGTGGAAATTTTTTTTAAAAAAAGTTCAACTGAAGCGTACCTCGTATATTCATCAAAAAAAAAAAAAAAAGCGTACCTCGTATTCAACAACTTATTTAACGCTTGAAGGTTTTGTGAGAAAAAAATGTCAATCAAGTTTCACATTTATACAAACAGCCTCTAAGAGCCTCAAAGTATATTTAACACATATATTAATTTTTACCATTCATAAAAAAAATTTAGATTTTTTTTGGATTTTTACAAATTAGTAACATTTTTAGTATTTTTCAAAAAAATTAAAAAAATGAATATTTGTATGTGGATGCATCAAAGCTCACCAAGCACTCGGCAGTTCACCGGGAGCGTAATTCAGTGCACCCGGGTGCACTCAGCCTCAACGC
>JAXCLR010000001.1:60026876-60037379 GCA_035584095.1 Annona squamosa
AAAAATTTTCAAAAAAAAATAAAAAAAAATAGATGCAGTGCACCCGGGTGCGTTGAGGCTGAGTGCACCCGGGTGCACTGAATTACACTCCGTTCACCGATCCCTAATTGGCATCATAAGACCTAAAAATTAAAAATAACAACGAGAAAACGGGCAAATGCTATACAGACGATGATGAGACTACCCTTTCAAAGTTTCAAACAGGATTGTTAAAAATTTACTTTTATGGACATTAATTAACGTACATCATTAGGCTCTCGACATAATCGTGGAATGAACATCTACTACTACTACTACCACACGCTTGCGTTTATAGTCGCACCGTAAACAAATGTAACAACACATGGGATCATCCCCTTATTATGTACAAGATGCTGCAAGACGAGAGCATCATACCAAGTAAAAGCCTGAATTACGGTAACAACAAAAGAAAAAACGGCATCACACCAACAATGATGCACTATGCTACAAACAGCAGAATATTGGCAAATCAAGTTGATATATCGACTAGGTTACGAAGCATGGATCAATCAGTTGAAACCGAACATATTTATCTCAGAATAAAAAAAAAAAAAAATCCCCTAGTATGGTTGCTCAGAAAGTCCTGTACATCCGACAACAGATCCGGAACGAAATCATCGTCGGTGGACAATGGACCCCGATTCAGCTCCGGGAGCATGCAAGGCGCATACATATTTTTTTTTTTACTTTTTTTTTGAAAATATTTTCATAAACATGTTAGCCTAAGTGTATTTAACATATATATCAATTTTTACCATTTTTGGAGATTTTTATATATTTATTTTTAATTTTTGAAAATTAGTGGCATTTTAATAATTTAAAATTACATAAAATGCCATTGATTTTCAAAAATAAAAAAAAATACCTAAAATACTCTAAAAATGGTAAAAATTTACACACCGATTAAATACACTTGGACTAACATATTTATGAAAATATTTTCAAAAAAAAAGTAAAAAAAATATATGCATGCGGGAGCACTGAATCGAGATCCGTGGACAATATATGCTTCCTCAATCTCCCTGCAAAAAAAGAAAATAATAATAATAATAATAAGTCACCAATATGAGCCTACCATATCTTTAAAAAACCCGTAATTTGTATATATGCTCACATAATTTGACGCTAATTGCTTATATACCTACGTAGTTTCATGAAATGCATATTACCCTGCTTAATTTCACCAAAATTGTGTATTACCCCACGTTGTTACCTACTGTTAATATCTAACATGATATTTTCAAAAATGACAAAAATGCCTTCATTAGTATACATAGCTTCATGGAGTAATATACAATTTTAATGAAACTATATGAAGGTGATATGCACTTCGTGAAACTATCAATAATGACATATTTATTATTTTTCAAAATATCACGTTAGATTTTAACAACAAGCAATGTGAAGGTAATAAGAAATTTTGGTGAAACTATACGAAAATAATGTATTTTGTGAAACTACATGAGTATATCTATAATTAGCATCAACCTAAGTGAGTATAGCATCAACCTAAGTGAATATATATGCAATATCCTAAAAAAACGTTTAACGAAATACCTATGAAGTAACGATAAGAAAATAAGTGCCCTCTTTTTGTCTTTTTGAGGCATTAATGAAAGGAAAATTATTACAATCGATTGGCAGTGCTCTTAGATTTGTAGCCCACCACCCACCATACTGATTAAATTAGAGACCTTCACAACAGTTATTTTCATTCTTCTAATCGACACGCCAAAAATTATTGTAATTGAAATTTACATAACTAATGTGCTCGTTTAAAGCAGAACAGAGGGAACGGAAATGGAAATTGAATGTATATGGTTGGAGTAAAGTGAAATAAAGAGGGGAAAAAAAAAGATAGTTGTCTGAAAATATACAAGAAAATAATTGCAAAGATATGAGAAATAGTCAGAATGTAGGAATAAAAATAAAAAAAAGAGAGTTATATGAAAACATACAAGAAAGTGATTGAAAAGATATAAGAAATAATTAGGGATAAGAAGGGAAAAATTAGGATAGTTGAGTATTCGCTTTTGCACTCCATTCCCTTTTTTCCATTCTCCCTCAAACAAACATGCCTTTGCTATGATAAAGACGTCTAAAAGTATGCATGAATCCCTTCAATTATTATTATTATTTTTTATAATTGTGTCGCCCACAAAATATAAAGAATTCAACCATAGGGTATTAAAAAAAGTAGGGCGGCATTCATGTTTTAATGCCTACCAGCAGCATCGAATGATGGGCCTTAATAAAATAACATGGAGAACAAGAACTAAAGAAAAATGCTCATCACAAAAAACAGATATAGCACAGGCTTGTTTAAATTGCCTCATTTTTCTAGGCTAAAGCCCATAGTTGCTTAAATACGCCTGTTTTTCAATAAGCCATGTCTAATGACGATTGTTAAAAAGGCTTATCATCCAGCTTTGGCAAGTCATAAGCACTTGCTAAAGCACAATTCTATTTATTATAGATGATTTCTGCGCAGTTAACATTTTTATGAAAAGCATTTACTAATTTTAAAATTTAATCATTGTAACTTTTTCATGTCTACTTGTCAAATAGATACTTGGTAAAAAAAATTTCATTCTAGTTCTCCAAATATTTGAATTAACTTTTTATAACACCACTTCAGTATGAGTTTAGCCTCCTACATGGGCAGGCAAATTGATCCTTTGCTCATAATTACATCCACAGCAGCATCAGACACAATTTAACAACTCTTACTTATTTCAGCAGTGGCGGATCTAGAACCTTTGGCCAGTGGAGGCAATTTAACATAAAAAGATTATATTATTATTTCAGTGGGGGCATCGAGCTAAAATAATCAGAACTTTGTCATATTTTTCAAATTGCTATGGAAAATTTACATACTTATTGAAATTTCTGTGGGGCAATTGCCCACACTGAAGCACATGTAGATCCGCATATGACTTCAGGGGGTACTGATTTACTGCAACCGACGTGTCCATGCAACCCTTAGTTTTTAAATTTTATTTACTTTTAAAAATTCTTTTTTAAAGGATATAAACCATTCATAACATTTATTTGTTTATCCATATATGATGCGAAAAATCACACATAAAAACGACTGTTTTAGTTGTATATTAATTTTTAATTTTTATAACCGCATTTACTCCCAAAAGGTGTTAACATTTTTAAACATCCAAGTTTCCAATCAAAGTGAATTTTGACATCATAAAAAGATAATCAATGGTTTGGATTTTGACATCATTTATCCAGCTGCTTATCAATTAGTAATCCATAAGATTAGCCAAAAACCAGAAGCATAGGCCCTTTTTTACTATGAAATTATCAGAGTTACAAAAGAATTGAATGTGGAGTATTATCAAAAACTGGAAGATTCAAGGAGTCCATAAGGACAGGTACAAACTAAGAGAATAAATCCAAATTCCAAAATGACAGTGGAAGCCTATACAGCTATTTTGCACATACTGGGGTGACAATCCACCCTGTACCTTTGAGATGTATTTTCAGATCTACTAAGTAAACAATCTTTATTCCTTAGAAAGAAATTCATATTGCACAGAGCTGTGTGATGAGCACTAAGTGGACTATTCTTTGGTTTTTTAGCAACAAGATACTCATATTGCAGGATAATTACTGCATCTGGTTGTGTTCAAAGTCCAAATGCTACCAAATACAAATGCCAACATTCCAATGGGACAAGGGCAAAAGGCGTTCAAATACACACAATTATCTGTATGAAGAAAACCTGTAACTGCGATCATTTCAATAGGACAAGGGCAAAAGGCATTAAAATACACTTAATTATCTGTATGAAGAAAACCTATAACTGCAATCTTTGATCCATATCAAGTCAATGACTAAATGAAGCATATCAATCGTCTCACAACTCAGAATCGCAACATAACATTGGGGTAATCACAGGACGAGCTAAAGTATCCACAATAATGGTTGATAGTTTGTGCAGTAAGTATAAGGTTAAAAGTTGAATTAAGGTGTGTTTAGATAGTTATACAAGACAGAAAATGTAAAAGAAAAGTGTATTTGAAATACAGAATGACATCAATAGTATGGATGATGATGATGATACTTACCAAACAAATTATTTGAGAGAAATATATGGAGTAATGAATGGAAATATAAGTAATGACGAAGAAGGTAGTAATAATCCTGCAGGACTTAACTATAAGTTGAACCAACCCCACTTTTGTTGCAACCTTGATCACTATTAGAGCGATGCCAAAAACTTCAATTCAAATTCGCTTTTATAAAATCCAAAACATCAGTTAGACTGAGTTTCAATAGCGTAGTAGGGGGACAAGAGGCAGAGCACAAATGCACTACCAATTAACGAAAATCAATAACAGAAGTTAAATCCTTACCACATGGAGTGTTCATTACCCAATTCATGAAGTGTTTGTGTGTGCTTTGCGGGGTCAATGGCCGTGAGATTCGCATCAACTTCTGTATGTTCTTCTTAGTTTATCCACGCAATTCCCAGAATCGCAGCTCAAGGAAAGACGATTCCAAGGATAAAGCAATAGGAATAGAATCCAAGAAGCCAACTTGATTGAATAGAAAGAAATTACCGATCTGATCTTCAGTCCAAATCTTCCTGATGAGTTTCTGAACCTAAATCCCTACTAGCTTGATTCCCCGAATTTGAATTCATCTCTCTTTCAGCACCGGTGGGGTTTGCCTCCGAGCCTGAAGAAGATCCAGGAATCCTGAAAGGCCAAGGAAGCGAGACTCTAAACCTCCGCTCGACCGTCCTCTGCGCATCCCCCTGTGCTGCTGCTGCACCTGCACCGCCACCGCCACCGCCCAACGATGCTGTATTCGCATTTCCAACTGCCAGGTTCACCGAAGGTGTAGAACCCCTCCTCCGGCTCTCATACTCGGGATCGTCCGTCGGCAACTCAAACCGGCAGACAGGGCACGAATTGTGCAGCTGGAGCCATGGAAGGATGCAGTCGGAGTGGAAGATATGTTTGCAGGGCATCTGCTTCGCGCCCAACCCGAGCTCAAAATCGTTCATACAGACGGCGCACTGCGCGGAGTCGGACACGGTCAGCTCCCGAGAAATCTGGATGTCTGGAAGGGACTCGATGGCAGACTTGGACGCAGGAGGCGTGCCGTACCGGGTAGGATCGTTTTCGGCGAGCTGCTGGATGAGCTGCTCGAGACCGGGGCCGACGAAGTAGTCGCCTAGGGCGGAGGAGAGGGACGCACCGGCCGGGGCGCCGTCGATGACCAGCTGGATATTGGCGCCGCCGTCCATGAGTCCCTGGAGGTGGTTGTGGAGGAAGAGCATGGGATTGAAGGAGGCGGGGTCGTCAGAGGCGCGACGGTTGAGAAAAGGCAGGCCGAGTAGGCCGGAGAGATCGAGGGGGGGTTGGTCGTGGAAGGCGCGGCGGGTGGAGGAGGATGAGGAGAAGAAGGGGGAGAATCCAAAGGCGGAGAAGGGATCGCCGTGGAAGGAATCGGGAGGATATTGGAACTCCTCGAGAAAGCCGCCATGGCAGTCAGGGCAGGCGAGGTCGGAGGAGGGAGAAGGGAGGGAGATGGAGACGGTACGGTCGCACTGGTAGCAGAAGTAAGGTTTGGGGGCTATGGGAGGAAGGGATTGGAGGGAGGAAGACATTTTCTTCTTCGTCCTGAGGCGGTGAGGTTGGCGAGGGCGATCGCAGGTGATGACGAAGAAGAGGCGGAGAGAGAAAGGGGTTTGGTAGGTGCGGGCAAAGAATGTATGAATGATCGTGTTCCGAAGGAGAAGGAGCGATCTAGCCTTATATACGTGGGCCGTAGCGATTTCTAGTAGGATGCGGTGCATGACATGTGTGCACCATCGGTGGCTCTTTAGAATCTGAGCGATCGCGCCCACCCGCGCCGCCGCTCGCGGTTTTGTTCGCAGCAGAAGCAAAGACGATGGGCCGTGGTCAAACATCTAAGCTGTCTAGGACATTTATCTTGCTTAATATTCATTCTAATATCTATGCGGAGGTATAAATTTTTTTCATAATTTATATATAATTATATATGTTAAACCAAGTATTATTTCACAACTTTGGTTAAAATGATTTTTGTGTCTTTTAAACCAAATGATGTAAATATTCCATCGTAAGGTACAGTTATAAAAAGTTTGACACTTTAAAGGCTGAAATATATCCCCTGAGTTTTGCTTTTAGTTGCAAATGTATTTATGATGTTTTAAAAATTATAAATACAGTGACAAGGTTTGTTTTCAATTCTAAATATAAGTACGATGTTTCAATCCTGAACTTTATTCATACCTATGTCATCGGATATATGTAAAGGGGTCATTAGACTTCTTGTATAGTGACAAATATATCTAAGTCTGAGTCTATAGCTAAAAAATCGTATTTTAATGAAAATTTTATACTTTTATGATTAAATAATTATAAATTATTTTAATATGAATTTTTAGCTTTAAACAAACTAACAAATTATATTAAAATTTGAACATATTTATTATTCTTCAGAAGCATTGATGGGCGCTTTAACATATCTTCAGCAATGTGAGTGTGAATAAAATTTTGAACAAGGGTGTCTTTGTTATTAAGGAAAAGTTGTCAAGTTAAAATTTTTCAATCTAAAACTTTTCACTCTCTACAACTACCCTATTTTTTAATCATTTCTTAACATTTTTTTAATACAACTACCCAACTTTTCAATCATTTTTACACAACTGCCAACACTACTAACTTATTTATTTCAATTTTATCTTATTTATTCCTTATCATTACCCCTACCATATCACATCATTTGATAACTTCTACTTTCTACAACTTTTCATTAAAAGTTTTACACATTCCCAAACATACCCTAAACTATATAAATATATTTTAAAATTTTAAAATATGGTAAGTATATTTGAAATTAGAAGTAAATTTTATGAACATATTTAGAATTTTCCTTCTTTTAAAGTTCAAAGTATTGAAAAAATAATGTTGTTAACCTGCAATTTTCCCAAAGCCAAAATTGATTCAATATTTTTTTAGGTATAAAATTGATTCAAGATTAATCATTGAATAAGATGACTAGATTATATCGTGATTGTTATATATTAAAAATAAAAATGTAATTTTAAATATTAAAAAAATATTATTCTATTTGTTGCATTGGATTCCATTTTAGAATGACACTGATTCAATCAAAAGGATTTTGAAATAAAAACACATGAAGGGGCATTCACAGGAGTGTTTGGTTTTTACTTTAAAACTTTATGCCTTTCTTAATTGTGACTTTTTTGATTAATTTGCATATACACTTACATAGTTTGACCGAAAGTGTAGACATACACACATATTTTCAAGTTTTGTATATAACTCTCACACGGTTTCATGCAAATTACTTGCATACCCACACGGAGACAAACATCAAACGGTTATATGCATACCGTTAAACTAAACCACTCATTCCCAAGTTACCCTTGAATATGGCCACGATGGAGACGGAAATTCACCACTTCAACCTAGTCGAGTCTCCTCTCCGACCCCCAGTGGAGGCTAAGATTGCTAAACGGGCATTACTTTGCCGCACATTGGCCATATATATCTTGCTGCTAATGAGTTAATCATATGAATCAATGGTTGCTGAAATTGGTCACCACTGAATTTTATTTTATTTTTTTATTAAAAGATGAGCCTCTATCCTGCCAACCTCTGCACCAGAGATGGGTCAGAGGTGGAAGGGATAAGGCTATCATCGTATATCATTGCCAAAAAATTGTCTGTACAGAATTTTTCCTGCAGAAAAAAGGGTGGATTGCCCCACCATTCTTGTCCAGGCAAAAAATTAAATATGCAAAATCAGCCAAAGATGAGCCACGGAGTTCCCCAACCGTAGCACATGGTGAAATGACAGAGAATGGGCCTGTAGGGCAATCTGGTGGATTTGTGAGACAATGATTCCCACGGGGGCTCTAATGGGGTGATTGTCCACCAAAAAATCAATAAGAGTCAACGAGTCAGATTCCACCTGTAAGTTGCTGAAATGGCCCTCCAAAGCCCACCTTAATCCCAGACATAAAGCAGTGGCCTCTATAGTCAGCGGATCTAGATGTTCACGCCTATCCCACCCCTTTGCCGCCACAAAAGAGCCATTGGAGTCTCTAATGACCGCTGCTAACCTCGTGCAGTTGTTGTGGAGATTCTTTCACCCATCAATATTGACCTTAAATGTGCCTTCGCTAGGCTTAATCCATCTAGCAACCAGGGGTTTCTCAAAAAAAGTTGCCCCCTTTTTAGCCATCACTGTCTCATACTGATCTCTGAAGTTTATACACCATTCCTTCACATTCGAAAACACTGGTGGAGTGCCTTCCACCCGGAGTTGGTTACGCATGTACCAGATTCGCCAGCAATATAGGAGGAAGAGAATAAAAATATCCTAACGATTAGTCGTGAAGAAAGCCCGAATGATATCCAAAATGGAGTTCCCCTGCACGGAGGGAAGCAGATCACCCACAACTGTATGATAGACCAGCTTGGTCGCATTGCAATTAATAAAAAGATGAAATATGTCTTCCGTATGCGTCTTGCAGAAAAGGCATGAGGTGTCCATAGTGATTCTGCGTCGCTACAAATTAACAAGGGTGGGGAGAGCATCTAGTAACAGCCTCCAAGAAAAAATGAGTATTTTGCTCGGAAGTTTTGCATTCCAAATGAAACTGAATATCTCCTGATTTCGATCATTGTCGACCTCACCACCCATCAAAGACCTATCCGACAACTTTGTGAGGAGCCTGTAAGCAGATTTCACCGAGAACTGTCCATCCGGTTACGGTTCCCAAAAACAGAGATCCTCCTCCTCCCATTTGGGAGTGGATTTGAGAAGCTGATATCACGGCTGGCCTCACCAACCGCTCGCAGAACAAGGATTTCTTCCCATTGACCATCCTATTGGTTTCGAAAAAAACTAACTTTCGCATCGCCGGGAATATGTGCTGGTAAAGGCCCAGCCTTGGAGAGAAGAGAAGGAAGCCACCTGTCTTGAAAAAAATTAACCCTGTCCCCCTAGCCAAAACGCCACTGGAATTGATTGCGATGGATGATAGCAATTTAGAAATTGGTCATTGGTCATTGCTAATTTCACAAACGAAAATTTTGGGTTGCTGTTGATTTGGAACAACATTACTTTGTGGATGACAGGCCAACTGTAAAAAGAAATTCATGGTGCCCCTCCTGAATATTAAAACCACCACCATTAGCATCTAACCACGGCCGTTCGCCTTCATCAACGCCCATTTGCATGGTAGCACAAATTTTCGCAGTTTTGGCTACTGCTACGAAGATAATGTTGCCGGTGTTAAGGATTTTGCACCACTTTTTTATTTAACAGTTTTGATAAATAGATCAACGGCTGAAATGGCCAGATCTAAAAATAGGGGGCTACCAGAGATGGTGATTGTCACGGCCATTTGTTGCTTGGAGCTTGGACAAGATGCATGTGCCAAAATTTTCTTGCTGAGCTTTACTTTCCCACGTGATTTGGACGCCATTGAGGGAGAGAAAAGCGATGGGTTTTTACATCTTGTTCGGCGGCCATGACCAACTGTTTCAATGAGGGAGATGATAAAACTTATGGTAATCTAGTAGTCTCTTTAAATTTGTGCACATGCGGGTTGAGTCTTATACATGTCCTTCAAGGCTTTCTTTCCCTGCCACGCTAGTTGCCTAGTGAGGGATTCTTTTCTTTTTTTTATTGGGAGATATTTACATACATTTCAACACATATTACACTGAAGGTCAGAGACATTCTTACAAATTTAGAGACACTGCTCCACCAAGTAAACAGGAAGACACAGCTTCTAACAATTAAACAGGAGACCACTCTGCTCCCACAAAATGACGGGAGACCACTTTGCTCCCACGAACAGGCCGAAATCCAATTGCTGGATTCGAACCTGTGACAGCGCTGCCCGAGAGACTTATGCCGACTGCGCTGACCAACCGAGCCGTGCTCGGTTGGTTGCCTAGTGAGGGATTCTAGCTACGTGGTTTTAATATAGATTGGAACAAGGGCATTTTCATCATTATGCAAATCTATGGGACACATATCAACGGTGCTGACGAAAAAGAGGTTCCAGGGGAGTTACGTATCATTTTTTGAAACTATGCGGAGGTTATATATAAATTATGTGAATATATATATATATGCAAATTATCTTTCTTTTTTTTTGATGAAAAGGGAAACACTCTATCCCGAACCCCTAACCACATAGGAGGGGAGGGAGATAGAGAGATCCAAGTATTGTATTGCCAAAAAATTGTCCGTACAAATATTTGCAATAATGGGTTGAGGGGGGTTTCCCCACCAGACCAACTGATCCACAGAAGAAACAGATACAAAATCTGCCAAAGAATGGGCAACACTGTTACCCGATCTTAGAACATGGTGGATAGACATATGAGATATGGAAGATAAAAGCAATTTAATCTCTCCCACAATAAGCCCAACAGGTGAAAG
>JAXCLR010000001.1:60037479-60050953 GCA_035584095.1 Annona squamosa
TCAACGGTGCGGACGAAAACGAGGTTCTAGGGGAGTTACGTATCATTCTTTGAAACTATGCGGAGGCTATATCTAAATTATGTGAATATATATATATGCAAATTATCTTTTTTTTTTTTTTCCTTGTTGAATTTTACCTTCTTTTCCACGAAAAAAATGCGAGTAGCCGAAAGTACGAAGGAACTAGAATGGCCCATATCAATAGAAAATAAAAGGTACCAAGTGCCTAACATCCACGGGCCGAACCTTCAATCTTGCAGCGAACATGAGAAGGACCTAGAATGGACGATACAAATGGAAATAAAAGATATAAGTGTCAACATCTACGGGAACTTTGAATGTTGATAATCAACCTGCTAAGGAACAAGAATGGCCAATGTTAATGGAAATGAAAGGTAACGAAAGGTAACATCCATGGGAATGTTGAATCTTGATTGTGCTCCTTCAATGATAATATTCCCGGAAAGTCATCCGATTGGATCGAATGAATGGGATCTGGATGAGGAAATTAAATGTGAGAAATTGTTTTATTCTAGCAATGCGAAAAATTATTAAAAATAAAAAAAAAGATTATTATGCATTAAGAACGAAAGTGTGCATTAAAGATGAAACAGATTTTATTTATTTTTTTGTTTATTCCCATTCCATTTTGGATGACTTTCCAATTGAACCTACGAATGAAATTTGGATAAAGAGAAATTATTGTGTAATGAAAATAATAATAAAAATATTGTAATTGAAAAAAGTAGGATTACTATACATTGGAGCTAAAAGAATATATTGAAAATGGAGAGATAAAAGAATATATTGAAAATGGAAAAAAAATATTTGAAGTGGAGAAAAGCAAGAGGATTATGTATTGGAAAGAAAAAAATTTGTTTGAAATGAAAAACCACATTCTTGTCCCATTCCATCTACCAGATAATCTTCATTAGGTGCGGATTATCTCGAAACAGGCTAGACACGAACCACGTTTGAGGTCGGCCTGATTTTATTTTTTTTATTTTTTTATTTTTGCGAAAATGTTACCTTAAGTATATTTAATTTATATGCTAAAATCTATAATTTTCTTACATACGAAAATTAATAATTTTAAGGGTATTTAAGTCATGTAACCTAAAAAATTATTTATTTTTGAATTTTAATAAAAATGTATGCATATCCTCGAAAATGATAAAATTTAGCATACGAAAGACCATGCTTTTATGAAACTCATTTTCTAGGTAAACTTATCAATTTTTACTACACTGTGTCCATTTTATTTAACTTCATTTATATTGTTATGAAAATTCTTTTCATTTATCTAACATTATTATATATATGTTTTGTCTACAAATGTATAAAATCAATATAAGAAAATAGTTTAATGTTAAATATCAATTTTAAAGTTGTAGTCTTAACATTTAAATTATTTAAAACATAATTTTTATAGCATTAAATGATTCTATAAAATATTATTATATTCTAATATATATATATATATGTAAATAGATTTAAGCATTTTACATAACTTCCACATGAATATATATTTAGGTCAATTTGGTTCATGCATATCCTTTGATTTTGATGAAACTTAATTTCTTTGTAAAATAAACAATGTTAATGTAATGAATGAGCAAAATTTTGTATCCGTCATTAAATGTTAAAATGGAAAGGATTATATATAATTACTTTTGTGTAATTAGGTTATAGAGAAGTGAATCTCAAATATGAATTAAATATATTTAGAATAATATTTTTATAAAATATTAAAAAATGAAAAGCCGGCTAGCAAGAACTCTTGTGAGCTCGGGCTCCTATACCTGTGTATTAGTTCAAGATGAGATGAGAATTTAGGACGAAAATGTATTGAAAATACTCTTGTGAGGTTAGGCTCACATATCTATGTATTAGATAAGGATGAGATGAAAATTTGGAACGAAACGTGTATTGAAAATGCTAAAAGATATATTAAGATTAGCAAAAATTGTATTAAAAATGAAAACATAAGCTGTTATTTTTTAAGAATATGAAAATTGTTTTTAAAAAATGAGAAATTATATTTTACGATAAACCATCCCAGTGGTAGACAACCTCGATTGAGTACATCGTTTTAGAAATGGAATGTAAACCGCGCATGTGGTTTTCAAATCTGTTTTGTATATGAAGAGACAAATAAAATTTACAAAATTCACAAATATATGATCTTAATAAACTTATAATTACTTGATAAATTTGTGATTATATTAAATAATCAATAATTTATGATTGCATAAGACTATAAACTTATCTTCCAAATGGAAAGGTATATTCCAATCTATTTAGAAATTAAAAAGTATAGCTTGCTACTTTGCTTTACATATTATGTAATAAAAATTCCTTAAGTGAGGGCCGGTTTTACGGTGTCTTCACATCAGTTCAATAATGTAACGTTAATTTAAGTCCATTTGAGTATTATGTCAAAATCTATGCTACCCATTATCTTTAGAATTACTTCACTGAAAAATAAGTTTGATGCAAATTAAAGACATGTATATCTAATGGTGCCAAATCAATGTAAATTTGATTTATGAATCGACTTTAATGTAAATCATCTAAAACATTTTTCACATATAATATGAATGATGAGGCTTGATTATTTACGGCCTGAGACATAGCTGCATGGACAAGTAAGATTAGATGTATTAAATCAATACACCTGGTTTTATCAATTTTGGATTTTTTAAATATTTGTTTCGAATTTTTAAATACAGTTACGGAGAAATGCCACTGTCTTTAAAAATCTAAAATAAATACTTAAAAATATTAAAAAATCGTAAAATGTGGTTATAGATTTAATATACCTAGATGTACTTATTCATAAAAAAAGAAAAGAATAAAAAGCTCTGTTTTTGGGAGCACATGAATGATTTTATAAAGTATAATGACATTTTAATTCATATAAATAAATTTAAGTAGACTTAATTTATGGGTGTTTTGTTTTTAAATAAAATTTTTCTAAAAATTTTCACTCTTCATAATTAACTGATTAAAATTTTTTTAACTTCTTCATATACAAATTATCCTACTCTTTAATCATTTTTATATAACTATTCATGTAATTAACCTATATAATTTAACTTTATTTTTTATTCTTTATCATGATCCCCATTATATCACATTATTTCATCTAATTTTAATAACTTTTCATTTAAGAGGGTGTTTATTAACATTTGAAATATTTTAAACTAAAATTTTTTAATTCTCCGTAATTATCATATTTTTTAATTATTTTTCAGTACTTATTGTGCAACTATCCTACCTTTTTATTATTTTTACACAACTACGTATATATCTAACATATGTTTTAATTCTTTTCTCTTTACTCCTCATAATTATCAATATTATATTATATTATTTTCTCATATTTCGAAAACTTTACCCTAAAAATTTTTCATAAAAATTTTTATCCTTTATCAAATACACTCTAAAAGTTTTATGGCTTCACTCACATACCTTGTATATATTTACGTATCTTTTAAGCGGATATGTCCTAATAGGGACTTTGGTTGAAATGAGGTTTGATCAAATTATTTTTAGTATCATGATAGAACGTATAATAAAAAAACAACGTATAGGATTTTAATTTAATCATCGACTGGGCAAAAAGTAGGGTGACACTATGAAACCAGCCTCTTAAAAATTAATCAAGTATTTACATTTTTGCATAATACTTCATTACTGTATGTAATTAAATTATACATTATTTTTACATTACCCAGGAAAATAATTTTTCATATAACTTATGATTTTTAGACGAAGAGTACATATATTAATTTTTAGACAATATCAGAACTTTTATGGTTGTCACTTGTCAAGAATACAAGTAAAATAAAATAATAAGAAAGAAACAAAATTGTAGCACATATTCTCAAAAATAATTTATAAAAATTAACTTTTAAGCTACAAGTCCTTTTTTATGTTGTATACTTTAGATCTTTAAAATTGAATCTCTGCAACACATATAGCTAGTGCTCTGTTCATTTATTGCCGGTTCGATGGTTGGTTTTCATCCAATATTTTTTTTTTTCCGGAAAATCCAATACACATCCATTATATTTATTACAATTATTTTAGGTAGGATATAAGAATCATCGTGCTTGTACGAAAAAGCGAGCCATAATTAAATACAAGCTCGTGACTCAGATGCCTGGCCCATCCATGTATGCAACCATCATAATTTTTATATTTCCTAAAAAAAAACTTTAATAAATAAAATATGATTAACGAGTCTGACTTCTTTAAAAAAAAAAATGTTTGGATGGAAACAAAGTAAAAAAACCGTTTCCACACATGAAAACAACCATTTCAACAAAGGCATACAAATTTGGGTTGTGGATAAAGTGCGCGTTTGCAGTTAGCCAACATGAGGATAGCTGAATTCACGTTTTTGATCATTTCAGGTATTTTTCAATGTATCGTGGCAGATCCTTCACCATTCAATTGAAGTGCAACGCTATGGACACCCTCTGCCGCCGTCCAACTGCATCCAGGCATTTTTCTCACTTCTCTACTTCCCATCAGCTTTCTTAACCTCCCAACATCCTTCCAATTGTTTGCGTTAGCATACATGTTGGACAGCAATACATAAGTGGACGAATCTTGCTTGTCTAGTGCCAATGCACGGTGAGCTGCTCTTTTGCCAGTCTCCAGGTCCCCATGAATCCTACATGCACCAAGCAATGTCTGCCACAACAACACACCAGGTTGAAAAGGCATGCTCAGGATCAAAGCCTCAGCTTCTGCGATCCTTCCTGCCCTGCTGAGGAGATCAACCATACAAGCATAATGATCTTCTCCTGGGAGGATGCCATGACCATGTGCCATGGATGAGAAGTATCCCCACCCTTCATCGATGAACCCTCCTTGGCTACATGCATACAGAACACCGATGAAAGTGATGTAATTGGGTTCTACGCCTCCTAATCTCATCTCATCAAAGATCTTCAAGGCATCCCTGGGGCGGCCATTCTGTGCAAACCCCACTATCATCGTGGTCCACGTGATTACTGACCGTTCGGACATTGATCGAAAGACCTCGAAAGCACCATCCATACATCCACATTTGGCATACATATCAAGAAGTGCGTTGTCCACGCAACTATCCATGCTGCTTCCTAGCTTGATTCTGAAGCCATGTGCCTTCTTTCCTTCTTCCAAGGAAGACAGATTTGCTGAAGCATTAAGGACCGTTGCTAACGTGAATTTGTTTGGCATGACCCCCTTCGCTCTCATGAGTCGGATGACTTGGAGTGCCTCCAGTGGTTCACCGCATAGTAGGTATCCAGACGCCATCTGGGTCCACGACACGACATCTTTCTGAGGCATCTCATCAAACGCCTTGGAACCGTCCATCAAACACCTGTTCTTCAGGTACATGTCAACTAAAGCATTCCCCGCGCAAATGTCATCACCATACCCGTGCTTAACGAGCTGAGCATGAACTTGCAAACCATTTCTCATGCTTGATAGAGCAGCCAGGCCCGTGAGCACCGTTGCGAACGTGAAGTTATCACGCCGGATATCCTCGTGATTCATCCTACACCAAAAGCCCCACAGACGTGAGTAGGAGAACTGCAGGTAGCCCGCAATCATCGCGTTCCACGACACGGTGTCTTTTTCTTTACATTTGCGGAAGAATTCCTCAGCTTCCATCAACTTCCCGTGCCGGATTAGAGCAGTGAGGAACGCATTCCCCAAAAAGACGTTCGCTTCGAATCCGAACTGGACGACGAGAGCGTAAATTTGGTACGCCGGGCTAGCGTCGTGAGAAAGAGAGCAGGCATTTAGAGCACTAACAAGCGCGAACTCGTTGGGTGGCACGCCCTCACTTCGCATGCCCCCGAAGATAGAGAGGGCATCTCCGGGACGGTTGTGTTGGACGAAACCAGCAACGAGAGCAGACCAGGACACCACGTTCCGCTCAGGCATTTCGTCGAGCACTTGCATAGCTGAGGCGAGGGCTCCACATTTGCAGTACATATTAAGAAGATGGTTGCGCAGGAATCTAGAAGAGAGGAGGGAGTACTTCATGAGCTGGGCATGGGTTGCTTGTCCGAGGTATAAATTAGAGGTTCTAGCACAAGTTTGGAGAGAATGAGAGTATTTTTCTTCCTCCACGGCAATGGCTCCGGCAACAGTAGCTTCATCGACAGTGTAGACATTTCGTCGAAGAGATGGAGGGTGAAATTTGCGGTGCGTGAACCGAGCAAGCATCCTCTTTCCAATGTATTTGTGATTCCGAGAATTGAGAGGGGTGTAATAGCAAACTTTCCACTAAGCAGGCCATTGCAGTGGGTCCTGAGGACTGATCCAGCCCAAATCAAACCCAACCAACATCTCTGACAATCGCAATTCGCAAAGGCGGCGCTGGGTAAAACGGCATGTCGAAGCGGAGGAACTCGGGCTGCCCTGCAGCAATCGCGTCACGTGGAGCTCACGTGGTTGCTGGTTCTGCGATGGACGGCGCGAAGGAGAAGGATGATGAAAAGGGGAAAGAGGCTGTAGAATCGGCGAGCGATGTATATGAATACTTGGGTAGGAATCAATCTCCCTTTTCTGTTTATCTAATTGCTCTGTCCGTAATCACAAGAACGCAGTTTTACTTTTTCTGCAATTCTCCTTTTGATGTGGTGTTTGCCGGAGAAGTCACATCCCGAAATTCCATCGACGAAATGAAAATTTTTGGCGCAACTCCCAGGTATGGGGATGTAATTATTCGACTCCAGCTTGATAGATATGAATGGTTCCACAGTAGATGGACTGACGACGACGACGACGACGACGACGACGACAACAACAAAGTGAATTGGCTGCAAATTCCCAAGATGCATTTTCTTCATTGCAAGCCTAAAGCCTGTAGTGACGGAGTCGAGAACGGCTTCCCACCGTCTCAACGGGAACTTTTTCCAAAATCTAATTTTTTGATTTTTTTTCAAAAATCTAAACCACACATATTATTTAAAATATGATTTTGATCGCCCATAATGAAAATAATTTGAATATAATGTTGATAATTAAAATTTTATAATATAAGGATATTAATGGTGTATATGTTTTTGGATTATAAATAACATACGAAATAATATTTGTATGATCTGAAACGTTATATACATAAACCTGGTTTAGATCAGTCTAAAAAAGTCTTTTTTATTTTGGTAAAATATTGTATACTAATTTTTATTTGCTAAATATGCAAATTTTTATAAATTTTACATATTTTTTAAATTCCAATTGAGAAGTTCCCACCGAAGCCGTTCTCGACGGGGTCGGTGGCTGACTGACAGAAAGGTTTCAACTCCCAGCATAAGGTCTTCTAGGTTTTAGGCAAGTTCATGCATAATAATGTCTTCTAGGTTTTCGGCAAGTTCCGCATGATAATTAAGTGACGATTTAATTCTTACCTTGGTTTTTTAATTTGAAAAAAATTGAAAAAATAAAATCGTTTCTCATGATTAGCACATCTTGTTTATTATAATATTAAAAGTAATTTTCATTTGAAACTTATATATCTTGTAAAAAATAGCATCTTTTGAGAGTGTAAATCTAAATTTTTTGAAAATTTTAGTGTATAAAATATAGTATATAAATGTTAGCAATACATTTAATTTTTGAAGTCATGGATAAATATGATACATAGTTTGGTTTTTTTCAAAATATTTTAAAATTAAAACAAAGAGTAAGCTGTAAGCCTGGAGTCAGCATTTTTATGCTTTTGATATGTTTTTTGGGGTGGTCGAATAGAATTCTTGGACCTACAACTGCAACCACCAGACATTTAGCACTTGTATTTGCTGCTCATATTTGCAATATCTAGTGGAAGAAATAAACTCTACTCATAGCGTCTCTGATTTTGTGAAACCTGCAAGTTCCAGTCTGGTTTATAAATATGATGATGGGCAATTTATGAAGGTTTGGCATCTCGAAATATGCTTGTATTCATCATCTTGAACGAAAAGGTCAATGAAATGGTTGAACTTTTCAGGCCTATTCAAGATAATGGAATCGGATAGAATGAGATGGTATAAGGAAGAGTTATTGTATATTGAGAGTAAGAAAATTCTTATTGGAAATGAGTGAAGTAGAGTTGTTATATATTGAGAAGTGAAAGACTATATTGAAGTTGGAAATTTTTTTCTTTTTTGGAAATATCTTATTCCCAACCCATTCCATTCAATTGATTGTGAATAGGCCCTTCAAAATTAGACATCTGCTTTAATCCAGATGCACCCTTAATTCAAGTAACAACAACCTGAAACATTTTGTCATTCAGATTACTTTTCCCCATCTCATCCAGTAGATCAAGCAGGTCAAAGGATTCCCATATGATTCAAAGGGCTGAACTAGTACATCGGGCTCCTACACATTGTGGGGCCTGGGGTCTCTGTAACAGGCATCCACATATGACTTCTGGTTTTATTACAAAGACATTGTTTCCTGTGGGTAAAATTTATGACCTCTGGTGCACCAAGCAGATCCATGAAGTTATTTAGAGTCGGAGGAATGATTGTGTGGTGAATTCACCACATGATCCAAATCGGGTTGTTATTCAGATCATTTTCCTAATTATGTGCTCATCTTAGAAGCAAATCAAAGTTCTTGTTCATGTCTCTATGCTGCTTTATACATGAAACTGATTCCATTGATTAAACCATCGTGTTATCTCAGACTCCGATGATGATGAAATCGACTACTCTGTGAAGCCAGAATTCTATGATTCAGATCTTGATGATAAAGATGAATTATGGGTCCACAAGAAAAGAAAAGGTCGCATCTCTGATGCTACACTGAGCTGCCCAGCTTGTTTTACCACTCTTTGCCTGGATTGCCAAAGGTATCTGTTTTGGAGTATTTTTATTGCAAGCATCTTTAGGAGGGCATTCACATGTTTGTGACTTTACTGCTGTTTTATTGTTGATTCCAAATTGGAGAAAATGCTGGGTTCAAAAATCACAGCCAATATTGAACTTCCACAGAACGTTGGTGTTTTGCCCAACATGCTGGGAGGAACTGCTTTCAAATTTTGGTTGCCTACGACCTTCTGGCACCTGCATTGATCAATCTATGAGATAAAATAGTCAGGGCAAAGCTTATGGAATGAAATTTTAGTATTAAAAATGACGATCTAGTCACAACTTCTGGCCAGTGAGTATCAAAGTGATAATTTCTTGTTGTGAATTAATAGATCATGATAGCTGAGAGATAGGGAACAAGTTTTCCCAAAAAATTCAAACTCGATGGAGAAAGTCAAAATGTACATTTTTAAGTTCTTGTGATCAGAAAATTTTGCTATAGAAAAGTTGTAAGGCTAGCTGTCTTATGTAAGGGTAGAGCATTGAGCAGCCAAATACCCCTTTCATTGATGCAGCCAAAACAAGTTTGTGGAGATATATTCGTAGGAAAACGAAAATGAATGCACTGTGGGGAACTTCGCATCAGTGTAAGATGAAGGGACTTATTCATATGGCTTGGCCAACTCTTTGTATACCGAGAAGAGTGCAATTACAACTATGATGTGGGTTTAAACGGTTCAAGTCCAATGTTGTGAGGAAGGACAGAGAACCAAAACACCATGGCAGAAGATGGTGAGATAGAACTGTTGAGGCTCATCTTTTACTTAATGGTGAACAGAGGACGAGGAATCTAAGACTCATCTGGTTTCCATAATAAATTTGGTTAAGGTTTTGATGATGATGATTTGTGATCAGTAGTAACATTTATCAGACTTTTCTTTCTACAATCAAACTTATTCCCCTTTCTGTGTTGTTGTCTGGTCTAAATTTTAGAATTTATTCTGAGGTTCTTGCACTTAGAACCAAGTAGATCATTACCATTGTAGATGTGGGGTATCTCAGATCCTGGCCATTCATCTAGTGGCCTAAGGATTTTCATCGCATTAGCATTTTGGTGACCTCTCATGTCAAAATAAGGAGGCTAATTTCAATCATCCAGGGAAAGTTGACTTATTAAAACAAGTGGTGAATCCGCAGCTTGGAAGGTTAACTCATAATAAGCGTGGAAAGTAAGGCTTGAATTCAATTGTGTAAATGATTAATTAATCTAGTGGTGAATCCACAGCTTGGAAGGTCAACTCATAATAAGCATGGAAATCAAGGCTTGAATTCAATTGTGTAGATGCGTAATTAATCATTCTTTGAATTATATATAAGAAAAAACAAATTAGTTTCAAACCTTGGTTAAACCCTTTCATCATTCTTTGACTCGGTATGGCCTGAATTATATTCAATCTTGGAATGGGACACTGCGATGAAGTTGATGATTGGCTGAGGTGATTCGGCCCTGTTTGGGCTGGCAATCTTCCGGTTCTGGGTGAGCAGTGCTTCCAAGTTCCAAGAAACCTTGGACAAGCGACAGCATTCCTAAGCGTCTGACTGATTACTGACTTGATTCTGTAGGCATGAGAAGTATGTGACCCAATTCAGGGCCATGTTTGTCGTCAACTGCAGTGTCGTGAGAAATCAAGTGCTGAGAGAACGAAAGGCGTCGAAACCAAAGAGGAAAAATCGCCCCACTGATTCCAAGGAGGATCTCGAGAAGGGCGCTGTTTTCCGGCCGGTTTGCTGCTCAGTCTGCTCTACAGAGGTTGGAGTCTTTGACGAAGATGAGGTATACCATTTCTTTAATGTCATTCCTAGTGAGCCTTGAGAAGCTCCGTTGAGGCCCAACATGTAGAGAAATTCCCATCTTTCAGATATTTTTAGAAATTCTGTGATGATTTGATTAAACAGGCCATCCGTGCTGACGTGCATGTGCATTTAATTAACACCAAGACGAAGAAAATGCAGACGCCCTTGTACAGTATAAAAGTGGTATATCGTATCGTAAAAATAGCAGCAATTACTGCCGTTATGCGTCTGTCTTGTTTCATGAATCCGAAAATTCCTTCCATGCATTTCATACTAGGTTAGGTTATGCACACGACAAACCATTCCACGAGCTGATGACGTACAAAAGCGCGACAGCTCAACAATTTTTTTTTTTTTTTTGGGTGGGGTGGGGTTGGCCGTAAAACCTCCATCAGTTGAACCCTTCAGTTTGCCCGTGAAGGCGTGAAACCATCCACGATCATGACCATACGGGTTTGATTGTGACGACAGATCTCAATAATGCTAATTTGTGTGCTTGCCCGCTCTTCTTCAATCAGCTCCTATCTCTTCTCTATATGAGGGATGGGATTTTTAAAGACTCCCAAATGCGCAATGCTGGCACTCAACCACCCATGCCCATACGTGCACATGCTAATCCAGTATATATGGGCTGGACACTCGCTCGTCGTAGTTCTTCTCGCCTGCTCCCATTTAAGAACTTGGTGCGCGTCCTTAAATGCGGGCGTGATACTCCGGTCCATCCAATTGGCGAGCGTGCGTAGCGTAGCGTAGCTGCTGGATAATAAGTGGAGAGACTGGAGGTGGAAGGAGCACATAAAATGCAGAAGTTTGAGTCTGCAAGCAAATAGTGTCGGTCTGTGTCAGTGGTCTGATTTCCTTCTCGAATTCGGACCGACTGCAGGATGGCTCAGCAGCTGTTTGCTGGCTGCATGCTTATCGGTTGATGGGATCGGTCCCCAGAGAATGGCTATAATTCAGTGTCACACGTGAAGATTTATATCTTGTATAATAGTCCATGACAAGCACCGCGCCATCTCTAATGATGACAGATGGACGTGAAAGAATAAAGGTATTATTATAGTGAGAAAACGCGTCGTCGATTCCTTATTTAATTAATTAATCAAATTATCAAATGGCGTAGGTGGATAAGCATGGCCCTAAATTTAGAAAATATTAGTTAGGGTGTATTTCGTTGAAGGTAAAATTTTTGAGGTAGAAATGGTCATTTGAATATAAAATAATGTTATATAATATGAGTAATGATGAGAAGTTAATAAAATAAAATTAAAATAGATAAGTTAGTTGTATGAGTAGTTGTGTAAAAACGATTGAAAAGGAAGGTAGTCTGTATAAGAAAATACAAAAACAAATTAAAAACAGAATATTTATAAAAAGTAAAAAATTTTAAATTAAAAAATTACAATCGATATTTCTTGTTCCTCGAACTGCCCGTTTTCCATACCAATTGGCCAGTTGTGCTTCTTTTTACCGTAGTTACAGTCTACGTGAGACGCTGTGCATTTGCGACAGGACGCCTGAGAAATTGTTCACCACGTAAATTGGTTTTTTGGTAAGTATCATCTATCAGAGTTCGAAAACGTCAAAATCGGGTGAATGATTTTGACCAACTGATGAGGTGTTGCCCACTTCCTTCCAATCAGTCAAAACACATGATTCAAGAAGATGGACTTGGGGACGCCAACAGCGATTATTAAAATCCCTTTCCGTGTTTATTGACTGCATTAGCCCTTGCGATGTGCCTGCCATCAGACACTTGTCCACAACTTGTGGGCCCCATTCGGATTCTAGGTTTTTTTTTTCCTTTTATAAATCTCCCCTTCTTGACAAATTATTGTGAGTGGAGACAAAACAAACAAACAAAAAAAAAAAAAAAATTCAAAATGCTACGTGCGTATTACAAGGTGACATGGATATAACAACAGTAGAAAAGCCTGATGATATCAGAAGCATATATGTGAGGGCCCTCGAGGATGTCACTGGGACATCTTCATGCATGCATACCCTTACGCTTATCTCATGAGGAGGTTGACGTTGGTTAATGTTCTTTCTCCTCAGGGTGAATCTACGTGATAAGGACACCTGGGCCCATCCAAGTGACGGTCCCAAATTAGCCCCACCACCAGGCCATTGCAGACCCGGTGGATCCCGCTTTTTGTAAGGTGACCCACTGGGGTACATGCCTCAAAATGTTTATCTTGCAAAATGCACAGATAACAAGATTAATTTCGTATTCGCAACCTTAAGGTTTAATTTGCCAAAAAAAAAGCTTTAAATATCATAAGGTTTACAAGAAACGATGTCCTTAATATTTGATATTTTAATTAATATTGCTCTCGATGTTTTTCTCTTTAATTTTGGGATATTTGGATAAATTAAATTGTGTAGTAGTTACTTTTTTTTGCATATCTTTTAAAATTGCTGTGATATTTAATTGCTTTTAACGATTATAATTCTACTACTGTCATCTATATTTTCAATAATTTTTAGAAAGCTATTTTGTTCACGTTCTTCGTGTTACATTTTTTGTGTTACACTGTGTACGAACAACCAGAAGGAAAAAAAAAAAAAACCACCTACCAAAACGTGCTTTGGGTACTAGAAAGAAAGCTGTAGTAGAAATGTGTGCATTTGACAGCCTTCTTCTATTGATGCAATAATTTATTTACTTATAGAAATCTTATTTTCGATCCTTATTTATAGTGTAAATCACTCTTCTTCTCCACTCTTACATAGGGTGTGTTTGTTTGGGGTCAAAACTTGTCAATTAAAACTTTTCAACCCAAAACTTTTCACTCTTCATAACTACT
>JAXCLR010000001.1:60057504-60082522 GCA_035584095.1 Annona squamosa
AGCAGCAGCAGCAGCAGCAGCAGCTCCAGTCACTCCCTACATCCGCCGCCGCCCTTGCCGTCAGAAAACCACCTCCGAAAGACCGTCACAGCAAAGTCGACGGACGCGGCCGTCGCATTCGCATGCCCATCATCTGCGCCGCCCGCGTCTTCCAGCTGACCCGCGAGCTCGGCCACAAATCCGACGGTCAGACCATCGAGTGGCTCCTCCGCCAGGCCGAGCCCTCCATCATCGCAGCCACCGGCACCGGCACCACCCCCTCCTCCATCTCCTCCCTCTCAACCTCTCTCCGCAATTCCCAGCCCAATCCCCCTTACGCCGCCTTCGACCACAAGCCCGCCACCGCCGCCTCCCCCTTCTTCCTCGGCAAGCGCATGCGCGGCGATGAAGACGACGCCACCGGAGCCAAGGACGAGGGCAATGGCGTCAGCGTCGGGATTGGCGGGCCCGGCTTCTGGGCCTTGCCTGCCCGGCACGATTTCGGCCAGCTGTGGAGCTTTGCGGCGCCGGAGATCGTGGTCCCGCCAACAGCGATGCCATCCATGTCGGGAAGGCTGATTCCGGCGATCGGAGAGGCGTCGGCGGCGAGGGTGGGGAATTACCTGCCGATCAGCCAGGGGCACCTGAATTTGCTGGCATCGCTGTCGGGATCATCGGCGGGGAGAAGAGAGGATGGGTCGCACTCATGAGTAGATCGAAAAGGTGCGTGGTTCTTGGAGCAGGTTCTTAATTAGGAACTAAAAATTTGAGTTTGGGGAGTATAAAAGAATGCTTCTTTTTTTTCTTTTTCGTTACTTCGTCAGGTTTCTGTGGGTGGAAAAGATCGGGAATTGAGTGGTTGAAGTGGGAATTAGGACGATGGGTCTGGTGCTTGGTTAGGTTTGTTTTAATGAACAGAGATTGTTGCACTTAGCAGCACTGATGATGGAAGTAGTGATTTAATTAGCAGTTGGGCATGCAGAATTGGAGTGAAGAGGAGCATCCCATACTCTCGGTCCTGCAGTCAGCAATCCTGATTCTATTACACGGGGAAATTTTTTTCCCCCACATCTAAGCCTGTCGTTGGAGAATTGGGGTGCAAGAAAACGCACTCTTGCGGAGAATTTCGTTCTTGAGTTTTTCAGAATTCCAGATGCTTTCCATATCTGAATTCTGAACATGCGTGTGGAGAAGCTAATTACTGATAGCTGAAGAAGGTTGTGGAGACAAGCTTCTGTTGAAGATGGTAAGTTTAGAGAATTTATCAGTTGCCGTTTTGCATCTATAGCCATTTCCCCTAGATTTGTTAGAGAATGAAATAATAATAATAATAATGTTTTTTTTTATACTTTTAAAATGCTGTGTATTGTTTTGAGATGCCTGGAGTGGAAATAATTAAATAAACGTAGCCTTTTGTTTGGCATTTGCTTGTTCCACAATGTATATATGAGCATATTCTGTCATGGGTACAGTTCTTGAGTTCTCTATCATTTCTTGCTGGTTACACAGTCTTTTTTTTTGCCCCTTGGATTATGGGAGTAGTAGTTTTTTTTTTTTTTTTTCCTTTTCACGTTGATTTATTACATCCCCAAAACCCCAAAAAATTCAAAAATTTTTTGGTTGCATAGTGGATGAATTGGCATGGTATGCAGTCCACATGCATGCATTTCCCACTGTATACGTTGCACGTGCACCGTGATCTATACATACGCGCGCGCGCTCGCACTCAATTTTTGTGGCGTATTTTCCTTAGTAGGTTCTTGGCTCGTTGGTCTTGGCCTCTTGGGCCAGGTACAAACCCACGTCCACTACTGAAGAGTGGTAAAGCAATTCTCATGCATGATTTGTACTTGTCTTCACTTTTCAGAACTGGAACAAATAAGACCGGTTTATACTAATTTGGATGAATCCAAGCCTAACCCTAATTGTAAGAAGCCCAACAATCCTATGCGTGATTACGGGTGACTTGAAATTCTGTATATTTTAAAAATATTTATACATATGCAGATCTCACTTAAATCTTCCATCTTTTAAAATTTAACAATCATTTGAATATTTTATATTTTAAAATTTTTAAATCAAAAATAAAATATCAAATAAATTTAAAAGTTATCAAATTTCACAAGTTGTAAAATCGAAGGCCTGCAGATGTATCAAAGAATTTTAAAAATAAATAAAATATAATTGTGGGTCGCCCAACCTTTATCAAAATATCGATCAACTTGTTTTACAATTAAATTGAGGTTAAAAAATCGAACAAAAAATCCTGTCAAATTTAAAGATTACAGGTTAGATTCAGGTTTAAAAAATTGAGCAAAAAATCATGTCAAAATTAAAGATTTAATACTCGTGATTATTATAATTTAAAAGACCCATTTCTTTTACGGTCACTATAAATTGCTTGATTTATGGGCGATATTAGATTTTTTTTTAATAAATGTATGGCCTTACTTAAATCTTGTCTTCTGTAAAATTTGACAAAATTTTAAACTTATTTGGTATTTTTATTTTTGAAAGTAATAAATGTGTGAAGTCATATATAGGATGTGTTTAGTAACGAAGAAAAAAATATCAAGCTACAAATTTTTAACCTAAAACTTTTCAATCTCCATAACAATCTTATTTTTAATCATTTATTCATATTTTTCTATATAACTATCTTATTTTTAATTATTTTTGTACAATTGCCCATACAATTAACATATTTATTTCAATTTTATTCTCTTTACTTTTTATTATTATCTATATCATATCATATCATTTTTACAACTTTTACTCTTAAAACACTTGGTATACTTAATTGTATAATTTAAATACTTGATAGCTTTCAAGTAATAACATCTAGTTAAATATAATTATTTCTACATCGAATGCACAAAAAAAATCTAATGTAGTTAACAATTTGCCTGCAATTATTACAGGTATTAATTACATTTATTACCCGATGTAGCTAAATTAAATTTTGGTTGCAAAGAGTGACTACATATTATAAATTTTGCAGTATTAATAAGTTAATGTAGCTCTTACTGTCTTTTTTTATTGCTTATGATTTTATGCTTTATTTGTTGTAGTGGTAGAATCCAAAGTGAAGTGACCCTACTTTAACCCGAATTAGACGGGATAATCTAAATAAGAGGAATGTTCCAAAAAATTACACTTGTTTGATGAAATTTTTCATTCTCAAGCCAAAATTTTAATTACGCTTAAAACTTTTCAATTTAAGTCAGAGTTATTTAGCACAGTTGGTGCTTTTATATATGTAACATTTAAAAAAATTTAATTTAAAACTTTTCACTCTTCACAGTTGTCTAATTTTTTTAATTATTTCTTCATGTACAGCTACCTTGCTTTTTAATTTTTTTACACAACAACTTATACAATTAACTTATCTATTTTAATTTAATTTAATTTTATTTTTTATTATTATTCCTATCGTATTACATAATTTCCTCAAATTTCAAAAAAAAATTTCACTAAAAATTTTTTATTCAAAAATATTATTTCTTCCCAAACACACCCTTTAATGCAATTTTTTACATTTTCTACATAATTTTTTCATTTTCAAAAATGCGCATCATTATATACTCATCTTATTTTTCCACCATTCAAGATCTTCCATTCCTTCCAAATATATCCTAATTATAGAGTATGAGAGAATTTTTAGAAATTGATATCTTGAACCTAGTCAAACAAACTAACCTCAGTTCCACCCCTATTAAAAATAGCCTATCTTCCACGGCTAGTCAGACTGGTCAGAAATACCATTTAAAAAATTAAGTGGTGTTCGATAATATTCAAAAAAATTTAATTTAAATTTTTTTATTTTTCATAACTATTTTATTTTTTTAATTATTTATTTAGTTCTTACTATACAATTATTCTACTTTTCAATCATTTTTACACAACTATAAATTTAACATATTTATTTTAACTTCATTCTCTTTAATTATTTTTCATCGTTACTCATATTATATAGCGTATAATTTTCCGGTCTCTTCAAAAACTTTCGCATCAACAGTTTTATGATTTCCAAACATACCGTAAAATTTAAACAGAGGGGCATTGGGTCATTTTCTTACTAACTGAATTCAAATCGGGCAATTAGCAAGTACTTAGTCAAAAAACTTGACTCAACTGCGTGTCAACTGTATCCAGCTTGCACTCCTGCTTTGAGGTTGTTTCCCACCGTATTCTTCTTGAAAATCAACGTAAAAGTCACGAACTGAAAAATCTTTTATCAATTGTCAAAAACACAAGAACAGTTGTGTTAAAAGATGGGAAATATATTAGACATCAAATAACAGAAGCCATTCCCAATGCAAAGATTCAGTGGAACATATGTGGCTTGTCCACTTACCTATAATGGAATCCACCTGTCCTAAAGCGGGATATGATCTGAAAATCTGTAATACAGTACTCGGTATTTTATTTTTGATCGGGAGTGCTCGGTATTTTTAGGCACAAGCACAAAGTGCAGGATGGAAAGGATGCGATGCATCTTCTTTTTTACTCGCAACATAACCATGTCGGTCTTCTTTCAGGTTGCCATGCTCCGAAGCAATATAAAAATGACGCGGGTTGTAGAAGAAATAAAATAATACATAAACGATAAGGACTACGCGGGTTAGTCGTTCTATCATCATTTGGATAATCATTTGGATACCGAATGGATAATTTTGTTGAGAAATCTACAGAACGGCTGACTTACTCAGATTTCAACATACGCGTTTGTCCTTACTCCCCTTTGCAAGACGTCTCTACCGACGCTATTATTTGTCCTCAGTCCCTTTCACAAGACATCTTTACCTCTTAGTCTTTTCCACGACCAAATTTTCTTTTCCATCAACTATCCATTTTCCGAGAGGTATATTTGTTTTCTCCATTTTCCTACTGTTTATGTTAATTTCACTTTTGTCGATTTCATTTTCTTTCGTCCTAAAAAAAAAAAAAAAAGTTTATAAACTATTGCATAAAGTGGACTGATTAACTACAGCCCCGACTTGTTAGCAGCAGCAGTAGGGAGGAAGATTGAAGGAAATACTGACACGGTGGATATGAAATATATGGCTATGTGTTTTTGGAATGGAATGAGGGCACAGATGAAACTACAATATCTGGAAATTGAGTCGGACTCGTTAGTCATGATCAATCTACTAAAAGGAGTAGGCCTGATTTTGTCAAATATTGGCTGGAGAATCCAGGAGATGATCTCAAAAGCTGAATTCATCCTCTCAATTTCTTACATGCATGTGTTGAGGACAAGAAACAGATGTGCTCGTCTGATCACAGATGCTGCTGTTGTCTTTTTGTAACTTAGAAAGCACCGAAAATAAATTAAAATCTAAAAAAGAATGCAAAAAGAAGAAAAGATTGTAACAAGATTAAAAGGTAGATGTGATAAGAATAAATATATATACACATACACACATACAAAGAGAGAGGGAGAGTTGGGGCCGAGCCCACATACATAGAGAGAGAGAGAGGACCAGGTTTGGGGAACGAGAGAGAGAGGGAGAGTTGGGGCGGAGCCGACATGCATCCAGAGAGAGAGGACCGAGTTTGCGGAGAGAGAGAGAGAGAGAGAGAGAGAGAAACAGTTGGGCCGAGCCGAGTTTGGGAAAAGTAACGGGCGGGCTGAGCTTGCCAGACGGCAATTCCCATTGCATATTAGCCCTCAATATTTTGTGCAGCTTGTTGGTTCGGTCCCCTCAATTTTAATTTTGCATTTATATCCTAATTAATCAGTTACCATTAAACCATGATTGGAGGAAAAAATCCTTCGACCTAACAATTTGGCATTATGATCACAGTTCGGGATCACACCGAATACACCAAAAGAGGCGTGTTAGGAAAATAATATAGGCGGTATAATCTATCTGAATGATTAGAAAAACACGGAGTGTTTGTTAATTGGTAAGAAAAACATCCGAGAAAATTGACAGAGGAATTAATTAAGAATGAAAATAATAAAGATAGATTGGCTAGAATCTAAAAATATGAAAAAAAAATTGAAGTATAAAGGTTATATATAAAAAAAATTGAATAGTTAAAATGTCGAAATTATATATAAAAAAATAGGCTGGAAGGGAAAAATTTTATTTTTTCCACATGGCAAACGAACCCTAATTAGAATGCCATATAAATAAAAATAGAATTAACGTTCAAAAAATTAATGTCGCGTAAATTTGAAAAAAATTAAAATTTTATGTTAACTGAAAAATAGGAAAGGATAGAAATAATTAAATTTTTTATTAATAATGCACTCATCATCTAAAAGGTTCCCAATTTTATTTTATTTTATTTTACAGTAAATGAGGTGTATTGTTAAAAAACTATTCTACCAAATCCAATATAAATTTAGAAGAATAGACAAAAGCGCATCTATCTTTCATGTAGCTCATGAAAATCATCGCATCTTCTAATATTAATTACTTATTTTTAATTAATTTTATCTCTAGTCATGATCGTTGAAATCATTCCCATCTTCTAAAGAATTTGAAATAGAAGTTGAAGACATCATTTCCAGCTGCGCGAACACCCTCCAAAAGCATTTATCCAGAGACTTGTTGACAGGCAGATCGTTCAACAAATCAACGGTCACGATTGCAAGGATCACCCACCCACGAGTGCAGATGCACCGTGCGTATGTAGACTGAAAAAGTGCTCCTCCGGACCTTCTTGTTTTTATAACCCTGCAAAACCCTCCGCCGCCTCCGCTTCGTCGCCTGCCCCTCCTCCCATGGCGGACTGAGAAACCGTAATCCCCAACATGCCCGCGAATATACCCAAAATACCCTTTCCTTCCATACTCCGACTCGCTTCCATCAATGCCCGGGGCTTCTCCGCCGCCACGGAAAATCGCACCCAGAAGCTCGAGCGAATCGCAAACGAGCTGCTCGATCTTACCAAGCTGGAGCGCTACGACTACTCCATCCTCTTTCGCCTCAAGATGGGCCTGAATCGCTACGGGCCGTCGGTGACCCTGGATTCATCCTCCACGTCGTCGGCAGCTGCGGGATCATCGGGCGCGGCGGCCGGGGCGGAGTCGAAGGCGGAGAAGACGGCGTTCGACATAAAGCTGGAGAAGTTCGATGCGGCGGCGAAGATCAAGATCATAAAGGAGGTGAGGACTTTCACTGCTCTGGGGCTGAAGGAGGCCAAGGACCTGGTGGAGAAGGCGCCGGTCGTCTTGAAGAAGGGCGTGACGAAGGAGGAGGCATCTGCCATCGTGGACAAGCTCAAGGAGCTCGGAGCTACTGTTGTATTGGAGTAATTCGTTTGCTTCGTCTTTTTGGTTTCTGCAGTTCTCTCTCTTGTATTTTTTTTTTCCGCTAAATTTACAATCTTCTGTTGATACGACCGAGTTGAGTTCGCATCAAATGGAAATCGAAGTGGCTTTAGCGTGGAATAATTCATAATTACTTTGGGCTATGTGATGGGTGAGAAATTCAATTTCAGGCAAAAAGAATGACTTGGGTACTGCTGATTGCTCTGCCTGCTTACTCCATGCTCGATGCAGAGGGACATCATGTATAACCAACATTATAGGAATTTTTTAGTGCCATACTCACCTTGTCTGTTTTGTCCATTTAACACAGGATTGCATGGGTGTTGTTGAGGTGAAATTGCATCCACAACACCTTCATCCTCGGGAACTTTCAAAAAGTTCTTGCTTTGGACCTCAAACTGGATTGTTCCCCCCAACTTTCTCAAATGGTGATTATCAGAACGGAAGAGGGGGTATGGATAGATCTACTACCAGCCATTGATTTGGCAAAATGGTAGGAGTGCTATGCACTCTGGCCCTGTTGACTTAATATATAATATAAATGCCTGATGGACTTACCCGTTCAAGCCACATGCATGATTTCTCCAGGGCCAAGTGCTGGGGCCTGGTCTTTGCGTATCAATTTTGGTTCCTAGAATAACTTTTAACATGAAATCTTCTCCTTTTCAACTGACATGTAAATGATGGGTAGTATTTTGTACAAGTTATGTTCTCCAGGGCACCTCATCTGATTGAATCTAGCAGAATAAGCTCATCTGCTTTAACTTCCATGATTTCGGCATCACATACATATTAAACAACCAAAATGGAGAAATCTGGAGAATGAAGGAACATGAACTCCTTCTAGGAGTTGGCAACCACGCTTCCTTAGCGTTCGATACGTTTTCAAGGGAATGAGAAATGCACGGCAAGTGGTTGATGATATACTGGGAAGACCCAAGGATAGCTGAAGATCTACCGTGTTGCCTTCTGACTTCTTAACAAGTTAACCTCTCATTAAATTAGACATAAAATCATGTAAATAACCCTGTCATCAGCTATTATTCCATACCATGCATTGGTCTTTTATGGTCCAGTAAACCACCAGTCGCAATATGCTGGGCGGATTGCTTGCTAGTATTGTCTTCCGGATGGTTTTGAGTCCATGGCTGGTGGCTATCCATCTTGGAGAGCTTCGTTTGGGCTTAAGTTTGAACGCAAAATAACTGATGGCTGACAAAATTCCTCATTATTGATGCATTCCCTTTCAAATCCACCGTACCCAATTACCCATTCCAAACTAGCAAAATGAAGGGCAGTTTTTGGAAGACGAAGGTAAAGGGATTGGAGAAAACGAAAGGGCTAGCAATCTTGGATGTTGGCTTACTAATAATTTGTATGAGATATATGAGTCAATACGGGTGAGTGACAACTGTGGCAGTCGAGCAAAAGGACCAAATTTTTTGGCAAAGATTTATTTCAAAAAAATAAAATATGAGCAAGTAAAATGCACATGACGATATATATATCTGATATTTATGCCCCCATGCAGGATCGAACTACAGACCTTCAGTTTACAAGACTGACGCTCTACCACTGAGCTATAGGGGCTGCTTATTGTAACTACAGATTTATAAATTAATCTCATTGAATTCAGCTCGGTAAAATTCCAACCCTCGTTCTATTTGCTAATGATCCTAGTAAGCCATTAATCACAATAATCGTTAGTATTTTAATAAAAATACTAAGAGTATTAAACATTCAGAATAGGAGTGGGCTGGGGATACTTCCTGGGGCCACTCTAGCTATATCAAAACCCAATTTACATTGAGCCCTGATTTAATTCTCGGTTCACGGTTCATCCGGGTGTAAAAATCTTTTTTTCTTTTTAAGATTTTTTATACAATTATTAATCTACGTGTATTTAACATGTATATCAATTTTTACCATTTTTGAATATTTTTAGATATTTTTATTTTTTAAAATTAGTGGCATTTTTGTAATTTATAAATTTCAAACATGCCACTAATTTTAAAAAATTAAAAAAATCTAAAAATAGTAAAAATTGATACACATGTTAAATGAACCTAAATTAACAATTGTATAAAAAAAAATTCAAAAAAAAAAAAAAAGTGAAATGCACCGTGCACTAAGGCTGAGTGCATTCAGTCGGTTGCGATTTACATTTCCACGCACATGATTGGAAACTATGACACGTAAACATGATGGGAAAGATGCTAAATTGCAATACAGAACTTATAACGCGAGAAATTTGGGAGGCACTTGCACAAATAGAAGTCCGGGGTCAGTGACTCAGAGCTGCGCTTCAATGCGCAACAACTTCCTCTATCAAACAATGAGGGGCCACCTCCCTCATACAGATACACAAGAAATCCATTCAATGGATAGATCAACCTGGGGTTTTCAAGCCAGCAAAATTCTAAAGTTCTCCCCGTTAGCAATTTGTGAAAGTACTGTTCTGCTTCTGATAAGATTCTAGTTTCTACACATTATCAAAGGTGCGCAATAAACGAGGGATCTGCTTGTGAATATGGCTTACTCACAAGAAGCCTTCCAAAATATGATGCCTTTAGCCCATTTCTCCGAGCAACACCGGAACGTATCCGATCTGGACTCTCCCCCAGGGAACCGGCCATCACTACTGCGGTTCTCTCGTCAGCCAGATTCGCAAGAGTGATCATCGTTTCAGGCTCCGTCGCAAAAGAAGCATCAACCATGAAAATATGTGTGAAATGACCAGCACGGATGCCTGCACTATGAAGCCTGAAACTGCTAACGAAAGTAGAAGTGATCACCTTAAATTTACGCAGATCTTGAAGTGATGGGCAGGTGAAGCATTCCCCTTCATATAGGGATGACGTGAGGATGTCGTCGGGCACATCTTCCAATTCGCGGAAAGCTGCATTGGCTCTAAACATTTCATCATCTGGTATCACCTTTACATTCTTCAAGCTTCTCATCAGAGAGTCACACGTGCGGTTTTTAGGGCCAGTCACAAGAATTCTGCTGTTTTTGGAGTTTCCGTAAATTTGAAGGATCGCTTCAAGTATGACCTCAGCAGCTCTTTGCTTGGAGAATAATTGGTGAACAACAAGATAAGGTGGAGAGCTCTGGAGAGAAATTATCTGATGAATGGTTGAGACTTGTGTTGCATTGAGATTTCGACATGAAGGAAGGAAAGAACCAGGGGTGAAAGATCTGCTCCTGGGGATAGGGTTGGGGAAGAGGAAATTCTTGAATCGAGGTTCCATGGCAGCTTCAATGGCTTGATGGGATCGCTTCAAGCAGATCCTGTTGAAAGAGAAGCTCACATCATACTTGCGTTTTGGTGAATGCTGTGAGTGAAAATCAAGCCCGAATTCCACTAGAACACGAGTGCTCTTCACTACCCGCGAGAGAATGCCCTGAATCAGCAATTGAAATGGTTGTTTAGACTTTATAGGCCATAATCGTATGGTTAACTAATGTACGAGATTGAAAAATACCAAAATATCTAAAGTGCTCGGTAAACTTATAAAACCATAGAAAAGGGAGTCAAGGTGATCTCTGCTTCCTTGACAACAAATTATTTTTTCTTTCGGCAGTTCAAAGCAGCACTATAATACAATCATAACTTAGACTGGAGAAGCGCCAACCTTGAACTTCACGTCCTTGCCTTGAGGCTGAACAAAGACAAAGTCTCTTGATAGAAGATAGGGTCTCTTCTCAGGAATGGAGTCTATTTCAAATGCCACATAAATCCTCTTTTCCTCCTGTACTCTCTCAGCCTTATTGGTCTGTTCAAAGGAGAAAACTGTTTTGCCACTCTTCTTTGATTTGTGCAATATTGACTCTTCATGAAACTCCAGGGTAACTCCACGAAGGAGAAACTCACTCCATTTCTGAACCAAAATAACATTAAACAAATCATTGCATGGTTCAAACAACAACAGTAACAACGGATCTAAATATGTCAGGACATGAAATAGCCCCACCACGAAGCCATCCAAGATGATTTATTCACACTAACAATAGCAACATACCAGCCCAATTGGCATGAATTAAACAGTTTTTGAAATAATCTTACGTAGGTAGGGTAAATGAGATTCATCATTTCCTCGTTTTCTGAAAATCTGTCATGAATCTGTTCTTTTATTCTTTAACATAAATACATTGTTTTTTTCTTTTTGTAAAACGAACTGACATTGAGTACCAATAGCAAGTACAATCAATGAAGCTAAACTGCACAACAAAAACAATAGTAGAAGAAAGTCCACATCTACTGCGAGAAGAAGAAGCTGTGTAGATTATGTGTTTTGGACAATTTATTCATCTACAAATATTCACATCTACGAACATATCAATCAATGTCTTGAGGTAGTAGTAAGTTTTGGCACAAAAAATTTACAATTTGAGGGTGGCTTGGATATGTTCACTAACAGCATTCTTTACTTGCCACGGAAAAGGAGATCCATATCAATAGAACAACAGTAAAAACTGCTTTTTCTCACCTCAAGGTGGTAGTCTTCGGCATAGAGCAACGCTGCAAAATGATCCCTGTAAGTCGAGGGAGATAATTGCCGCTTAAGAACTTCAGGTACTTTGTCCTTCTTTATGGCATCCTCAAAATTCTCAGGGATTTCATATGTGGGAAGCTTAATCTTTGGCTTCCAAACCATCTCCGGTGAATTTAGCTGCTGTCTTGGTGGATCAGGCCCAGTCCTTGCTCCCAAAGGCTTCTTTGGTGGTTCTATCGCAGGTGGGGCCGCCACCAGATTTGGGGGTGATTTTTTCACTGTAACAACTGAAGTCGTTCCCATCAGCTTTCGCAATGCATCTGATCCAGCTACCGATTCTGATGATTTCATTGGCGGAGCAGGGGCAGATGGGGATATCAGTAGCTTCGAAGCTGGTTGTTGTTTCGGCCGATCCTTTTCCGAAAGTGGAGGAGGAGGCACGGATGCCACCGAAAGTTTCGAACTTGCACTGATCTGCTGCTTCATCTGCGCCTGTCGATTAGACCCCACGGAGACGGAGCCGAACGGTGTGATTCTTTCATCGATCGGCTTCTTAGCTCTCTGAGAAGAGGGCCCAACGACGACCGTTGTCGCGTACCTCCAAGTTTCGGCAGGCAAGCCAATTGGAGCGTGAATCTGTGGCGGGGATGGCGGCCATGAAATACACGGGTCGGGACACAGCGGCGAGGCGATTCGTAAGAAGCCTTCGTCGCCATAGCGCTCGCTTCTAACATCTTCATCGCAGCAGAGGACGCACCGCAGGATTTGGAGAAAACACGACATTTCCCGTGCATGCAGCCAGATTTCGTCCGAAAGAGCTACCAAGGGAAAGACGAAAGCTTTCCCCGAAATTACTGGTGAAAAGGACTGAAAAAAATTAAAGAAAAAAACGCCACATCTAAAAGATATGTAGAAATTTGAGGATGAATATCGTCGACAGAAAAATCAAGAAAGCTAATGAGCGATCAATGGTGGAGTGAGCAGTAAGCACAAAGTTGCCGCTATGCTCCCGGGAGCATGCAGGGCTGCGTGCTACCGGGGGCATATACCTGTTTTAAAAAAAAAAAAATTTAAAATTTTTTCACGAAATTGTTAACCTAAGTGTATTTAACATATGTATCAATTTTTACCCTTTTTAGAGATTTTTAAATATTTATTTCTAATTTTTAAAAATCAGTAGCATTTTAATAATTTAAAATGTCACTATTTTTAAACATTAAAAATAAATATCTAAAATATCCTAAAAATAATAAAAATTTATACATATATTAAATATATATAGATTAATTGTAAAAAAAAATTTAAAAAAATTAAGAAATAGGTGTGTGCACTGCATGCTTGGGCGCATAGGATCGCAGTTCGGTTTTCAAGGCGGAAATGAAGAACGAACGACCTGTGAGAGTATTTCATTGCATGTAGCGGGTGGCAACTTGCGCGACTTTCCTTTTCCCGCTTGTGCAGTACGCACAGTGGACGTTTAGTAACGTGTAAAAGTGTGGGAAATGAAAAATATATATATTTTAAGAATTGTGTAAATAATAAAAAATTATAGAGGTATACTTAAAATAAATAGATTTTTTGTATATAGTTTGTAAGGAAAAATTATTTAAATGTAGAGGTAAAAGTGAAAAAAACAGTGTAATTGATTGAGTAATGATTTACTGTAGGAAACTAAATTGAAAAACTATATTTCCCACACTCATACGGTTACTGAAAGCGGTCTAAAGTTCTAAACACGACTTTTGGAGAATAATATAAGTGTGAGCTCCGACTTCAATGGCAACTCTTCTCGCTAATCTAAGTTCTCAACTACTTTTTAACATTGTTTGTTAGCTGTTGGTGTACGCGGGAAGTTATAAAAATTTGTATGTAATAATTATTAAATTTATAGAAAATAATGTGATGTGATAAGGGTAACGATGATGAGTAAATAAAATAAAATTAAAATATCTTAATTTGCTGTATTAGTAATTATATAAAAATGATTGAAAAGAAAATTAGTTTGTATAAGAAGATACGAAAAATAATTAAAAACTAGAATAGTTATAGAAAATAAAAATTTTCAGGTTAAAAAGTTTTAAGTAAACAATAGGATAAAAAGTTTTAAGCAACCAGTTTTATTTGTTGCCAAGCATCCCTAAAAATTCTACTATTCCTAATAGTGTTGTGCATGAGTTTCATCAATAAATATATAAAATTAATGTAATAAAATAATTTTTGATAAAAAAATATAATAAAATAATTTAATATTAAATATTAGTTTTAAAATATATTTTAAATATGTAAACGGTCTAATATATATCATTACTATACGGATAAACTATTCCGTATGATGTTGATATATTCGTATGCATATGTAAATGGAATTTAATCGTTCATGCTACTCACTCTAGTGAGCCGGATTATCCGTCTTTTTGTTTCGGCTGTTAAAATATGATCACATATTCACTAAACACATATTCGTAAGCATGATCAGCATAAATTAGTAGGGAAGAGATACAGTAAGCGATTAAATTTATTTCAAAATAATTTAAATGTCGAATTATCATCCAGATATTTTTTTCCACCAATCAGCCAAAAACACACAACATATAATATGTTACGCCAGATACAATAGAAATAGGGAATTTTTCAACAAATATTAAAACATTAAGACATTAACAATGAAAAGAATTACACAAAAGAAGAGTTTCATGGAAATAGTAAAGAATTATGGTTTTAAATTGCATGTAACCATTAATTTTTTTTAATTAGAAAATAAAGTTTTATACGAATTAAATATTGATTAACGATTTTGCTAGCTTGGAAGAATCAATTTTTAGCAAAAGCAAAAAACCTATTTATTAATTTTTTGAAAATTTTAAATGAAATAATTAATCTAGGAAAATTTAATCAAAAATTAAGTTTTATTATTTTTGAAGATGTATATGTGTTCCTTTAATTTTTTATTAACTATTTACAATCATCTCAATTAGTATTACAATTAAGCTACAAGACATTCTTAAAATTTTCATACAACATTTCAGCATACGTCTAACAATATTACTAATTTCCCATACGGTGAATACTCTCATCACCACTACTTGAATCCATATTGTTTTCCTACCAGGCAGATGGGGTTACCACGACGCCCGCAGCATTGTGACGCACTTTTGAATTTTTAAACACATATCTTAAAATATGGTTATTTTTTCAATTCCAATGCACATTTTTAAAACCTAAATTTTAGGCATTTGCTAATAATAAATCTTATCTATTCAAAAGGATTCAATTGGCTTAAATAGTATGAAGAAATTGGATGAGAATATTTTAATATGTATTAGGAATAAGAAAATTTGTATTCAAAATCTAAAAATTTGTATTATGGATATAAAGTCTCAACCCATACACATCACAATCCTAGATCAATTGGAACACTTAAAGCTATTTTTACTTACAAAATACTAAAAATACTTTTATTTAAATTTTTTCATAGTTTGTATTACCTTATCTGGTTGAATATTTTGACCACCTCTTTAATGGATTTTTGCTTAAAAATTTCTAAATTTTAAGTGAAATATTTATTACATTTTGAAAAGGGCATTTTGGTTATTTCAAGTTAAAAATTAATAGTGGCAGAATTTTGTATTAGTGGATGGACCAAATATTTTCAAAAATTTTAAGTCATCCAACGCAAATATGAAAACTAAAGGTTAAAAATACAAAATTAAAAAATTTAAGGTTCTTATATCAAATCCCTCACGTGATAAAACAAATATGATTAAATAAAATAGTTTAATTATATTTCAATTTCATCACCGAAATTCAACAAACGGAAGGGTCTAATTAACTCATTTTCATGAAATTGGTTCCCCTGAAATTATATATTTTATTTTTATTCATCGCATGATGTCATATCGAAACATTCATTTCCTTTTGGGAAAATTCCCAGCATTTCCGCAACTTTTCGCAGATATTCATCTTATACCCATAATAAATCAAAAATTTCTCATTCACGCATAATTTCCCTGGTGCCCACACCGTCGAAAATGTAGGAGTACAACTTGGTACTAGGTTTGTCCGAACTCATCGACCCCGTTTCAAAACCAAGTTTGACTTTTATTTTTTAAAATTTTACAGATAAACTTAATTTCAACCCAACCTGAGAAAACCCAAAACTAATACTTAATTTGCATCAACCCGGAACCAACACCCAACCCAGTCCGAACCCGATATGCTCCCTATTTTATTAAAATGTCATATTTGTTTATGCATTAAGTATTTTAACTATAATTGTAATAAAAGTTATTCTACAAAATCATTGCCCAATTAAAATGTAAAACGTTTATTCTAAAATTGAAAACATTTGTCTGTTGAATATATTATATCTACATTAATTTTATTTGCAAAATTATAAATATACAATTTAAAATTATTGCATATATACTAATTAACTATGAGATATATAAGTTTTACTTTCATTAAACTTTAGCTAGTAATTTCATGTAATTTCATTTATTTTTCTTACCTTGATTATTATGTATAAATCTATTACATTCATTAAATTTAAATTTATTTTTAAATTAAAAGACTAACTTTTATCAAAATTAAAGATATCATAGGTCATATAACTATATTAATGTGTAAATTATTTATGTGTGAATGCAATAATATTTAAGAAATTTGTTATCTCTATTGGTAATTTAAACTCTTATTGATTTAAGAGTGAACCGAATTTCAACTCGAAACCAATGTCACCCTGATTCGAACTTGACCTGAATTTGGATTCTAATATGTAAGTTTACTTAAACCTAGTACAACTGACCAAAGTTGCACCCCTACACAAATGGCCATGAACTAGAGGAAAAATGACAATTTTATCCCTAAATTTTAATAAAAAAATATTAAAAAATTCTCAGTATGCCCACAACATTTAGCCATTATTCCTTTTATACCCACAATATTTTTAAAAATTCCTTACACACCCACCACATTTCACCACTAATTCCTCTCATGTCGCCACCATCACGGTCCATTAAGTTTCATTCATCAAACCCCATGTTGAACTCATGGGGGGTTATATTTAAGGGTGTAAATCGGGCCGAGTTGACTCAGATTGGGGTAAATACAATTCTAACTCTTATTATAAAATCTTAACTCAACCCTATTTTTCACACATTAACCCAACCCTATTTTAACTTTATAGAAGTTAGTTCAGTTCGAGTTAGAAATTAAGTTAATAAATGTATAATATTAAAAATATTTTACTTAATTAAATCTATTTTAAACTATAAATTATAGGAAAGAATCAAAATTAATCCTTTTTTATGAATACTTTCCAATTTATAACTTATATAATGATATAATTGCTAAATAATCCTATTTTAAATCAATAATATCGTATTATGTGCTAACATAAGATTATTTATTAATAATTATTATATTGTACACTAATATATGAAATTGTGTTAGTTCAAGTTGACAATCATCCAACTGAAACCAACCCACTTTTGAAATTGGTTTAGCTAAAATCAAGTTATGTACTTTAGTTTTTCCAAAAAGTCTAACCCAACTCTATTATAAATCAGGTTGGGTTAGTCAGGTTCAGGTTGAAACTAAACTATTTACACCCTCAGTTGCAGTATTCACAAAAGAAGATGTGTATTTTCAGAATTCAGAAAATTAAGACAAATGTGACTTGACGGACTGTGACGATGGTAGCACAAGAGGAATTAGGGTAAAACGTTTTGAGTATATAAGAAAATTTTGAAATCTTATGGGCATAAGAGGAATAAAGCCAAATGTATGGGTATGTGGGAAATTTTTTATCCAACGATAAAATCGTCATTTTCCATCAAGTCGACAGTCATTTGTGACGACATAGGTACTAAGCGAATTATGAGTGAAATGTTGTGGGTATGCGGAAATTTTTTTTATTTGTTATGTATATAAGGAAAATTAGCCAAAAGTTGTTGGTAGGCGCAAAAATTTCCCTTTTCTTTTTCCCTGTCAATCTCGAAAAGTGTACATTGTAGTCATTGGCATGGTTTATATATTAGAACATTGTGGGCAAATCTTATGGGACATTAAGGTATAGGGGTGTTAACGGTCACGGTCAACCCGTCAACCCGCCGTCCAACCCGTTTATAAATGAGTTTGGGTTGAGATTTTTGAATAAATGTGTTATGATCCGTCAACTCGTTTAACCATATAATTAAATAAATAGATTAGGGTTGAGATTTTATAACTCGTCAACCCGTTTAGTAATCCATTTAGCCCACATAACTTGTTCAACCCGTATAATTCGTTCAACCCATTTAACTCGCTTAACTCACTAAAATTTTATATGTGTGCGTGCGTGTGTGTTTATTTTATCTCTCTAAGTCTTCATTCAGTCACCTAATTTTCATTTTTCTACTACTGTCCTAATTTTATTTTTCCATTATTGCCCTATTTCCATTTGCCCTATGCTGAAAATACCCTTACGTCTCTTCCTGCAAGATCATTATCTACTAGAGTCTAAACTTTTCGGTTACTTGCTATATGACCCGTTAACAACCTACCAACCCGTTTATTAAATGGGTTGTAAATGGGTTAGGGTTAAGGTTTTAAAATGGGTTAATAAACGAATTAGAGTTGAGATATTTTAAATATATTAGGATTAGGATTAGTCTCCAACCCGATCGGTTAACACCCCTGTTGAGGTATAAGATGAATTTTTTTTTCAAATTTTAAGAGTTAAGGCCCATTTGTCATTTTGTAGAAGGAAAAAACGTTTTCTTACTTCATCATCTATATATATATCCTGTTATAATTGGATATTTTAATTATATAACTACCATATATTTCTATTATTATCTATACATTTTAACCATTTTCACTTGTTTTCATGCAACTGTTGTGCCTATTTTATATTTATTTTCCTCATTCATAATCATTATCCTTATTATATTACATCATATTCTCAATTTGTCAAAATTTCCCATTTATTTTTTCTTTATACCTTTTATAAAGTATTCTTAAATCCAATGAAAATATCTCAAAATGCAATAAAAATATAGCGAGCGAGCATGGATGTAACTTAGAAAGGGCATCCCAAAAATCAATATAAGGTGTTTTCTTTCGATAATATGAGTAGAAAGAAAAGTGAGAAAATAATAAATAGAATATTTAGAAAAAAGTGAGATTAAAAAAGAAAAATGAATATGAAGTGAGATTAAATAAAGTTGGAATGAATACAAAGAATATATGAAAAATGATTAGAATCTATAAAGATAAAAAAAAATAAAAAATAGGTAGTTACGTTGTTTAATCATTTTTCCAAAAAACTATAGCAAAAATAACTTTTCAACCAAAGCTCATTACTAAGCATATGCACAAGCTTATTCCTCGAGATTGAAAATTAGGTCAACCCATCCCATGTCCATAACTTTTAGTAAAAAAATTCATAGACATCGAATTTACATATTAATCATTGTAAAAAGTAAATTTAAAAATTAAATTAGAATATAATTAATTATAAATGATATGAAAAGTTTAGAAAAATGAAAATAAGATAAAAATATGCTTATAATTTCTTATTTTATTTATGTAGGGCAAGGTGAGTCTATTCAAGTCAAGGATATGATTTACTCACTCCAATCATGCTTCTAAATTTTCTTAAGTAAAAAATTTTAACTCACTCTTCTCCAAGGTTATGAAATATTAATTTAGCTTAGGGATATTCTTGATATTTGATAAAACTTTTTAAAATTTGTAATAAAAACTTTTTGTGTAAAATCTTTTAAAATTAGGAAAGTAATGTGATATAATAAGAATAATAATGAGTAATAAAGATAATAAAGCCAAAATAAATACAATAATTGTATAAGTAGTTGTATATGAAAATATAAAAAATAATTAGAAAATAAAATAGTTAAGGATATCTAAAAAGTTGTATGAAGCGCCAAACACTTTTTATATCTTCTCATAAAAATCATATATATTTCAAAATTTTCCTCTCTACTCTTTAATTATTACCTTATTGTATCACATTATTACTCTATTTATTTCAAAAAAAAATTCTCCATTTTTCTCTTTTCTCAAATGGATCCTAAATAAGTACTTAAGGTACTAAAAATTTCAAAATTAACCAAAACTTCACTTCTAATTAACTAGTTTAAGCTGCAAATGAAAACTTTAATGCAATATACCTCATTCGCTTCTTCAATAAATTTTGTTATACTATATTTGTTTATTAATATTTTACTAATGGTGTTTTGCTTTCACTAGCCATTGCGCCTACAAAGTTTCATGGATATTGCATCCGTACCTATTGCGAACTTTAGCAAATTTTGCAGGCATATCCCCACTTAATGGTTTTCCAGAATGGCGTCGGCAGATAAATAAATAGTATTTTTAAAATCTCTAAATTGCCTCCAGTGAAATTCCATTGTCTATGGAGCCAGAAGGTTTCCCACTGGGTTTAAGGAGTTTGAAATGAGGATCACGCAAAATTTCAATCAACGTAACTCCATATTGATATATGGATGCTTATATTGAAGTTGTCGACGCTCCAACATGGAATGGGTAATAGATCCACTTCACTTTGCCATCTTATATTCCTGTCAAAAGACTCAAAACTGTAAATTTTCTATATGAGAAAAAATAAGCCAATTGGAGGAGAATTCTTAAGATCAATCCACAACCCACTCCTGATTGTTATGTTTTTGCAATTTTTTATTGCAGGAAAATGAAATACAAGAAAGTAGAAATTGCACCATTTAAATCTTCAAAAAATTGAAAATGAAAATGATAGTTATTGAGGTATCCTTTAAAATGGATGGAGGTAACACGGACTCACCCTAAATGACACGGTGATACCAACCGAGGTGTGCTCGGTTGGTGACCGCTGCCGTAATAAGGCTTCTGTAGGGCTGTGGTCGTGGGTTCGAATCTCATGTTGGGATTTCGGCCCAAAAAAATGGTGTCAGAGCTATGGTCTCCCTTTGGGGTGGAGTGGGAGCTATTGTCTCCTTTGGCTGGTTGAAAGCTGTATCTTTCTAATTTTTTAGTGGAGCTGTGTCTTCAGATTTTTTTGAAGGAATTATGTATCTCCGTATTTGTAAGAATGTTTCATAACTACAATGTAATATGTGTTGAGATGTATGTAGATATAACCATAAAAAAATGACAGGGTGAGGGAACAAGGGATGCGTTTCCAGGATCTGCCAAGCAAAACGAAAGAATCTCGATTGCAGGGGTCGCTTCTTCTATCAATACAATTCGGGATGGGTTGAATCTAACTTCAATTTTCATAGCTTCATCCATAACTCGAGCCACAGCCTTCGAATTGGCAATAAGAACTATTCAGCAAGTGGGTTCTCACACTACTTTTTTTTAGGGGTTTTAGTATGATTAAGCAAGAGATATGATCTTTTACGATCGGTCGGTCACGGCCGACCGCTCCGACCAGTCGTGAAAGCCGTTCGATGGTGCGGGATCGTTGTGCACCGTTGGATGAAACTGACAAAAAGCAGCAACCGTGCAGGGTATTAAATGAAGGAAGATGACAGCCCAGCCACCTGTCAGTGGAGGATTTTTCCCAACGACCCTCCAGCCTCCCGCACCTTTTCGCCTGCACGCCCCCCCGCTCGTTGACCCTATCATCTGCTCCCTCTCTCTCTTCTCCCGCTCCTCTGTCGCCTCCACCTGGCGACGACGTCTTCTCTCTCGCGCCAGAGGAACCAGCAGCCCCCTCCCACAGATCCGAGAGCAGCAACTACCCTTGGATCCATCATCTCATTTCATTTCGCCACCTTCAACAAATTACATTCCTCTATAAAAAATTCCAAGCCGCCAATAGCAAAATGCAACTAAAGTTATTGATTTTCCATCATGACTGCAGATTAACAAAGTCTAGAAGCCTCTCCAATGCAGATCGTGATTTTGGTCCACTAACAAAGTCTCAAGCTCCAATGAGCAACATACAGTAGCAAAGAAGACCATCTTCTTTGACGAAAATACCAGCCATGGTTGCGATTGCAAATCTGTCGTCAGCAAGCTTTAGCTCCACAATCCAAGTTCGTCAATGTACTCTTCATGCAAAAATCACACGCCATCTTCATCTTTAACACTACCATCAGCAATTAAACCTAATTCCGACAATGCCTCATTAGCCATTGCCGCCAGCTAATCCAAGTCACTGGCAGCAACAAGAGGTAGTAGTTATCCTCTTCTTTAAATCTGGCAACCGCCCTTTTTCGGATGACTCAAACCAAAGGATTTCTTCTATCTTGCTGGCAAAATTTTCTGATTTTGCAGTAGCACATCCCTGTAATTTCGATCACCCCTACAAAATTCATCATGCTCCTTTGTAAATCGTAATGATTTTTTATGCACATCTGTTGGCAAAATCGACAGCAAGTAGCCTAACCAGCCTAATCTACCGTCAAGGAGCCACGATCATCTCGATGATGACAAGAGATTTGACAACACGCCTCTGTTCATTGGCAAATCCGATTCTGATTACCATCAATCCAATCGACAGCCTTCTTCTGGGAGTGGGAGAGGAGAGAGAGGGAGCAGATGAGAAGGTCAGCCAGCGGGAGAGCGTGCGGGCGAAAAGGTGCGGCAGGCTGGAGGGTCATTGGGAAAAATCACTCACTGACAGGGGCTGGTCTGTTATCTTCCTCCATTTAATGCCCCTGTGCGATCGCTGCTTTTTGTCAGTTTCATCCAATGATGCACAACGATCTCGCACCATCGAACGGCTTTTACGACTGGTCGGAGCGATCAGCTGTGACCTACCAATCGTAAAAGATCATATCTCATTAAGCAAACCGTAGTAAAGTTGACTGAAAAAATTATGCAATAGGGGTGTGTTTGATTAGCATACTTCTTTGAGCTTTCTCAGTCGATAAAAGGTTTGATCGTTTGTATAAAAAAAATGTGAAAAGATAATAAAAAATGAAAAGTTTTAAATCTAAAAATTTTTGTCCACAGTTTTTGTATCAAAATAAATTCACGAAATTTTTTTTATCTTCAGACCAAACACACCCATCATTTAACCCGCACAGTTTCGTTTGTTCCCTTAGGGTTGGTTCGGCAACGCGAGGATGGGAACAGGGAATCGATAAGCCTGGTTACCACGGGAACTTCTGTGGAAGAGATCAATTCCCTTGTTACAATGGCATATTTCATTTTCTCCGCTAGCATCGCATCGAAAATCGCCGCGAAACATACGTATGTTTTTCAAAAAGCCGAAGGAGGAGGAGGAGGAGGTAAAAATAGATAATGGGGATGCGTAATACTGTAATAGGGATGTCGTGTTCGGCCTCCAAGCATGAACCACCTGCTGTAAATGGAAATATAGCAGTGAGAACGAAAGAGGAGGTCGAAATCGATGTAGGAGCTGTATTCATCTCTATGGCATGGAATATACTGCGCCAAAGAGCCAAACTTCAGCCCCAACCCCAACCCGTCCCAATCTCTCTTTCTCTCTCTCTCTCTCTAGAAGCAGCTGCGGCTGATGACCAGAAAATACCCCCTCCAATGGCGGAAACCCTAGGCCCATTCTTCCCCATTTGCAGAACAAAAGAGCTTTTATAGATTGTGTTGGTCTTTTGAATTTGCAAAGATGCACCTTTTCCGGGTTAAAGTAGAAGAGGCCTTCTCTCCAAAATAAATTCCGCCAAGTCCCATCTCATCATTTTTTTTATAATTTATATTTATATACATCAAAACATATATTACATTGTAGTTTTGAGACATTCTTACAAATAAGGAGATACATTACTCCTCCAAAGAAATCTGGAGACACAACTCCACTAAAGAATTAGGAATAACAGCTTCCATCTAACTCAAGGAAGACAACAGCTCCCACTCTACCACAAATAGAGACCACAGCTCCCACACCAATTTTCCAGGCCGAAATCCCATTGTGGGATTCGAACCCATGACCTTTGCTAAGGAGACCAGCGCCCCTGCCACCTGCGTTAGCCACAGGTGACCATCCCAGCTCATCATTAAACTTGAATTTTAATGCGGAGATCATTATTAATTTTTGTTTTCTATACAGTTTACATAATCAAGGTTGTTTACTTACACGATGACATGCTATTTAATAAAATTTCACGATTTAGAATGATTGAGAATATTTATAGATCCCATGTCACGAGGAATTTTGTTTTCCCGTATTTAAAAAATGATAAAACCTGTTGTATAGGATAAATATAATAAAATTAACATATTTATACAAAAAATTTTCAAAAAATAAAAAATATGTTTTTTAACTGTCCGAAATAGTCCAATTTTAGACCGTTTTAAAAAGATGATACTCGACATAATAAGTATATTTAGGAAAAATGCTAAAATAAAATATTAAAAATTATTAAACTTCCCGAGTGAGATCTTTATAAAAAAAAAAATCTTTATATGTATATACGAATTACATTGTGTAATAATGGTAGTGTAACTAATAACATGGTCTCTCTCTCTCTTTTAACCGAAAATAAGAGAAAATGTCTGGATATATAATTAACCGTGAAAACATATAAAGAGGTCGCTGTAACTAATAACATGGTCTCTCTCTCTCTTTTTTAACCGAAAATAAGAGAAAATGTCTGGATATATAATTAACCGTGAAAACATATAAAGAGGTCGCTGTTGCACATTGAACACAATACCCCCTTGGGGTGTGCTCGTTCGGAGCAAAAAAAAAAAAAAAATACAAACAAAAATTTTTCAATTAAAATTTTTTTACTTTCCATAATTATTCTATTTTTAAATATTTTTTCATATTTTCTTATATAAACTACTATACTTTTCAATTATTTCTATACAGCTACCCATATAACTAACTTATCTATTTTAACTTTATTTTCTTTACTCGTCATCATTACCCTTATTATATTATATCATTTTCTATCAATTTGACAATTTATACTCTAAACATTTTTCATCAAAAGTTTTATCTCTAACCAAAAATACAAAAAAGACAAGGGTTATGCAGCTAGGGATGCAACTTGGGTCGATTTGGTTCGGGTAGTGATCTACCCTATCCTTACCCTATTTATAAAAGGTTTACTCTTCCATACCCATTTGTCGGTTTGGTTTCCGGTATACCCTATCCTACCATACCCATTATCCATAAGGTTGTTCCGATTTCAGTTCCACATCGGTTCCTTTAATACTCAAATATAATACTTTTTAAAAATTTTTATGTTATTTTAAATAATGTAAAATAATACTCATTTATGTTTTAAAATCATAAGTACATATATTATTATTTATATTA
>JAXCLR010000001.1:60082622-60123481 GCA_035584095.1 Annona squamosa
GAGAGTGTCCAAATTATTTTGTGTGTAATATATTTGTTATAAATAATATTTTATCTTAGAGCATCCATTCTTCAACACATTTCATCCTTCCTTCTTCGAGGGTTTTGAAGTCCCCACAGCGCATAAGTCAATAAGATGAAAATTCTATTTATTAATAGAGAAAATAAGAAATCTCTATGCTGGTATCTAATTGAGTTGTAAGAAAATACATGGAAGTAAGAAGGATTTTGAACAAAGGGAACAGATAGTTAGATTAAAAAAAATTTCTAATAAATTGTCTGAGAAATTCATTTGAATATCATGTCAAATGCTAACAGTTGAATGGTTTCGATTAAAAGAAAATGCAGCCCAGTTAGCTGAATTTTAGCGAGAGTATACCGATGCATGTGCTCCTTTGTTTACTCTACGATAGTCCTCACGTCATATGTAGACGTTTAAATGTGAGTTCAACATAACTCACAATGGTTAGTTGATGTATGATTTATAGTACTTCTTATGTTTTCCTGCAACCAAATAGATCACTCAGGCTTAAATATAATATATGAGCAACGAAAATAATTTGAAGGAAAATCCAACTTTAAACGAAAATTTCAAAAATAATCCAGAAATAAATTTTCAACTGCCAAAATTTTATGAAGAAAATAGAAATTAGTCCATTGAAATGGATATTAATGATTATTTATAATTTTCGAATGGTGGTGATGGTCATAGAGACTGTGTTTTGTGCTGAGAAAAGGGAACTGTGATGTTTTAACATCCGAAGACGAGAAGAACCTCTGTTTTGATATGAATGGATAAGAGGTTCGACTTTTGAACTAAAGAAGCCATATACATAATTTAAACCTGAACCATAAAATCGATTGAATTGATCAATCTACTGTCAGTTATTGCTATGGTGCAACTCGGGTCGGTTCAGTTCGGTAGTAATCTACCCTACCCATATCCAATTTATAAAAGGGCTATCTTACCTTACCCATTGATCAGTTCAGTTTCTAGTATACCCTACCCTACCCATTACCCATAGGGTTAGTTTCAGTTTCGGTTCCAAATCGGTTCCTTTAATACTCAAATATAATATTTTTAAAAAAATTCTATATTATTTTAAATAATGTAAAATAATACTCATTTATGTTTTAAAATCATAAGTACATATATTATTGTTTATATTATTATATAAAATATGAAGTATAGACAATCATCACCTGATCATTAAAACTATTAATATATTATAATCATAAGTCACAAGCGTATTTATAGGAGTCTTTCGGAAGTAAATGGCATATATATAAATTCATTTAAATTTATACTTCACAAGGTACAAAATTCATTTAAATTTGAATATGTTAAAATATATGTGCACATAAGATGTTAAAGACAAAACATAATACATACTATATAATATATATTATACATATATATAATTATGTACCTAATTAATTACCTATATAAGTACCTATGTCGGTCGGTTATGGATACCTAATGGATGTACTCTACCCGTACCCTATTTAAGAAGATGGGTAATAATTTATGCCTTACCCGTACCCATGGATAATATTTTCTACCCTACCTTACCCAAATTAGAGTCAGGTCGGTAGGTACCTATGGGTGCCCTACCTAAGTTCCACCCCTGTATGCAGCAGCAGCCATAAAGTGACAGCTAACCGCATATCCGCATCTACGAAAATCACCAGGGAAAAAGAGTTTCCAAGAGCATGATTTTGATACGGGCAGGACACGTATATATATTTTTTCGGGTAGGCAACTATGATATTTTGTTGTAATATATATATATATATATAAAATAATAATTGCTTAAGATTATTACATTATTCCTATGCTATTACTATTTTTACATGTCGTAGTTTGGGAATGGGTAAAAATTCTGAATGAAAATTTTATAAGGTAAAAAATTTTGAAATAAAAGAAAATGATAGGATGAAATAAAGATAATGATAAAGAATAAAAAGAATCAAATAAAATATATAGGTTATTTATTCAAGTAAGGTGAGATAGTTATATAGAAAAATACCAATAAATGATTAAAAAATATGATAAATTTTAAAGTGTAAAGTTTTAGATTAGAAAGTTATATAGTATGTCTGTTTATATCTAAAATTTATATAATTAAAACTTTTCAATATAAAATTTTTTACTTTTCACAACTACATTATTTTTTAATTATTTATTTAGATTTTTCTATACAACTATCATACTTTTTAATTATTTTTGCACAACTGCCTATATAACTAAGCAATTTGTTTCAACTTTATTTTTTCTTCATTATCCATATCAAATCACATTATTATCAACTATTTCAAAAACTTTTACCTCAAAATTTGTCACCCAAAAGTTGTAGTATTTCTCAAACACATCCTTAGAGTTTTTACTTTTTATTGAAAAATTACGATGGTATATAAACTTATTTATTTTTTCTTTGTTCATCTAACGAGTGACATTATAGTAAGCATTTTTTGTAAGTGTTCTTTCCCATCTTAAAAAATAAAAAAATCTACGACGGCGTGCATGCAATTAAGTAATTTTAAGGTCCATTACATATAAGAAAATTTTTAAAAACCAAAATTTTTCCATTTAAAAATTTGCACTTTCTATAAATATCAAATTTTAATTATTTATTTACATATTTCCTATACCTGTCTCATTTTTCAATTATTTTTACATAATTACTTATGTACCAAATATATATATTTTAAATTTATTATCTTTATTCACTATTATTATCCCTGATATGTTACATCATTTTCCACTGATTCAAAAATTTTAATCCAAAATTTATTATTTTCCAAATACATCTTTAATTATAGAAAATATAAAATTAATATGGATGGGAAAGAAAAAGGGCATATTTGGAGATGTGAAATGGGAAAATTTGGTATCATGAGATAGTAGGATAATATGAAATATTTGAGAATCGTGTAATTGATAAGAAATAACGAGAGTAGAGTTGAAATAAATAAATTCTTTTATGAATTGTTATAATCATCTCAACTTGTACTAGAGATGTACTCCTAAGATTTTCTAACAAATTTTAATACAGCATTCTACTAAATATTTAATAAATTCTTATTTTTCTCCTTATCTTTTTTTCCTACAATATCTATTTGTGAATACTCCCCAGATAAATAGGGAGACGATGCTTCCACACTACCGCCGCATACGAAATTGTTGTCGCTCTAGTTTAAACACGGTCGCCAAGCTATTGGGGCACGGCGATATACTCTAAAAATAATAAAAATTATTGAAATTCAGGAGTAAAAGTTAAAAAATATATTTATGATATGACAGAGAGTTATCCTCAGAACCATACTCCCACGCTATGCCATCCCATTGCACATTTATGGATTACCAGAGGTGGCCTTTTGTTGTGGCCGATCGAAGTATCAAATTGGGGGGAAGTTTGGTAACTTCGGATCTGGTGAAACCATGGGAATCGTACATGGGCACATTTTTCATGGCATGATTTTGCCATCTAAATTTTTTATTTTATTTTACTCTTACATTTAAATTATTTGCCTTTCAACAACCTATTTATTCTAATTATACTCTTATAATTTCTTATCAATTATATAATTTTCAAAATATTCTGTTAATCGATAGAATTTCACAAACATGTCAATGCTGCAACAACATTTATTGGTTCTCCGTTGGAGATTTTGGAGGATATACCAGTAATCAACATAATGCCAATATAAGATTTTTTTTTTTCTTTTTGAAAAAACAAGCTATTTATATACATTGTTTACCAAGGGTGCAACTTAATGCCCGGTTAATTTGAACTCGTCTGTAGATTTCATAACTAAGTTTAAATTTTATTGTTGAGATTTTTTAAAAATAAATCTAGTTACAATTGGATTATGAAAAAAAAACTAATATTAGGTTTACATCAATTCTATACCAAAACCTAACCTAGTTTAAACCTCATATACTCCTAATTTGTTAACAAAATTATATTAATTTATGCATTAAGCATTTTAACTGTAATTATACCATCAGAATGTTTGGCAATGGACAATTGAAGTATGAAATGGTAAATGGTGGAATTATGTATTTTGAAAACAATCATTTATCAAATAATAACCACATTTTTCACTTTTAACCTTATATTTTAGTCATTTTTCTTACTAACTACCTTAATTATACCAATTTATTTCAACTTTATTCCTCTTATTTCCTATCAGCCACACCATTTCCCAAATATTTTTTTTCCCATTCTATTGCATCCCACAATTTTTTATTATTCTATATTCCCAAACAAATCTTAAAAGTTTTTGATGTAATAATAGTCAAAATTAAACTATAAAACGTTTACTCTAAAGTATAAATCTCACATACATTTGTTCATAAAAGTTAAATCAACATATCTATATCAATTTAATTTGCAAATAATTACAAATATATCAACTCTTTAAAATTATTACATATACACCAATTTACTATGAGATGCATAAGTCTTATTTTTATTAAATTTGTCTAGATAGTGATTTCGCATAATCTCATTTATTTTTCCTATCTTGATTGTTAGTGTTAAATTTATTATATTGATTATATTTATCATTATCTTTTAATTAGACAACTTTCATCAAATCAAAGACATCAATGTCATATAAATATATTCGTACATAAATTATGAATAAATAAGTTATCATAATTAAAAATACATTTTAGAATTAGTTGGTGTGAATGTAATAATATTCCAAGAGTTTGTTATCTCTATTGGTAGATTTCAGTTTCTGTTGGTTTAAAAAAATTTGAATTTTAACCCGACATTAATGCCAACTTGCTCCGAACTTGATCTAGATTCGGATTCTAATATCAAAGTTTGGATTTACTTAAATGCAGGAGACTTAAGGTGTGTGTTCATATAAATTCTATATAGCCTGATCTAAGTTGTATCTTTACCGTTTACGCTACAAACATTTCAGTATAAAAGTTTTTAAAATGAAAAAAAAATAATACTAAATGATAAGGAGTAAAAAGTATAAAGCTAAAATAAATATGTAGTTGTATAGATATTTGTATAAAAATAATTAAAAAGTATGCTAATTGTATAATAAAAGGTGAAAATAATTTAAAAATTAGATAATTGCATAGAGTGAAAACCTTAGATTTAAAAGTTTTTATTTGAAAACTTTTAAATGTATCCAAATACACCTTAATTTTTTTAAAATTTTCACTATCCACAATTATCATATTTTTAATTATTTTTTTTTACATTTGTATATACAACTAGCTTACTTTTTAGTAATTTTTATAATTATTGATACAACGAACTTATCTATTTTACATTTATTTTTTTTATTTTTCATTATTATAGATACCATATCACATTTTTTTAAGTTAAAAGAAAAACTTTTCATTCAAAATTTTATTGGTAACACATGATTGTTTCGATTATTCGTAACTATTGTCCCCTGTTTCGATGATTATTCGTAACTATTGGTGGAAATGTATTGACCACTGTTTCGATGATTGTTTTTTTATGTAACATTCAACGGCTAAAATTATGAGGCGGATGGGTGCTTATTAACATGTAAAATTTTTAAAACTAAAATTTTTTCATTTTCACAACTTTCGTATTTTTTATTATTTATTTTATTATTTATTCAATTATTCATTTACAGTTATTTTACTTTTTAATTATTTTTACACAACTCTTAATATATTTAATTTATTTTTTAAATTTTATTCTTTTTAATCATTATCATTACTCCAGTAATACCATATTATTTTCTTATATTTTGAAAACGTCTATGTTAAAATTTTTTTTATCAGAGCCCAAGGTATTGTAGAATACGACTCCTCTGTTGACATCCTGCGAAGGCGCGAAGAAGAAGGGTTGCAGCAGCATCTCTCTCTCTCTCTCGTTGCTCTTGGCCGCTAAGAAGAAAAGCAGAGGCGCGAAAAGCTCCCCTTTTCTTCATCGTCTCAGAAGTCTCTACGCATTTTCGCTCTCCAATCTTGGAGCATCCATAAACATTTCAACTTTTTCTCACTCCTTCTCGCAAACGCGCAAATTGTCTCATTCTCGCTTTCCCGACCGAGAAGAAGGAAGTAAGAGGATAATTCCAACTTCTCGCATTTGCGAAGCTTAGGTGTTCGGTTTTTTTGTCGTTGTTTCATCACCATACATGGCGGCTAGAGTCTCAAGGAATTTCATTGGGGAGTTGCTGTCAGGACGTCTCAGAGCCAATGGTGTAGCCGGTGTCCGGCGGCAATCGAGCGCTGCAGCTGGCCCAGCCCCAGGACGGGACATTCCTCATTCTTCAAAGAAGGTGCAAATGGCACTTTTTTCTTTCTTATTTATTTTTTTGAATTCACGCGTCTTGGCAGTGTTTGTTCTGTGGGGGAGTTTCTGCTGTGATTGTTAGGGTTGTGGAAGGAAGTCGACGGTCCAAAATGGCATTGGAAGTGTCTTTTATGCGTCTTCCTAGAGAGAATGCTCGTTTGGCAACGCGTTCGGCGCCACTGTATCTTTTCTAGGGGGCGTAGCCTATCGCGTCTCTTATGTTTGGCAAAACTACTGTTCAAGTGAGAAGCTTATTTAAGATTGCTCGAGGTTCAGAAGCATCTGATTCTTTCTGTTTGGTCTGTTTGGGAAGTGATAATCCATTATCTTGGAAGAATCTTCTTGGTTGATGTTAGTGAAAATGTCGTGGCTTCAACAAAATATTGCTTGATGCGTCTATGTTTGGGTTTGAATATTGATATTGATAAGAGTAGATGGAGACGTTACATGTGTTAGTAGCCCGTGATGCGTAACGCAGGATTGAATTAATTAAGGACCTCTGATGCAAACAAAAGAAGTCATGGTTTTTTATGCTGACTTGATCCTCTGATCTTGCCAGTTCTTATAATATGGGAATTTTCTGGGATAATCTCTTATAACTTTCTTAACCTTGGCGTGTTTTCTTTTCTGTCCTTTTCTCTTTGAACTGCAGGGGAGGCTTCTGACTGGAGCTACCATCGGCCTTCTTATAGCTGGGGGAGCTTATGTGAGTACTGTCGACGAGGCCACCTTCTGGTACATCATTTTGTGTCTTGAATTGTGGTTTACTGTTGATCGTTGTGATTGCTCTGCTACAAATATGTTTTTCATCATTTTGTGTCTTGAATTGTGGTTTACTGTTGATCGCTGTGATTGCTCTGCTACAAATATGTTTTTCTAGTAGTTTTACGATGAAACTCGTGTTTTCCCACTGGTTATATGTTGAAAGAAATATGTCTAGTCCTTTATTTTTTAATCCTTAACCATGACCTTTCACTAGAGCAATGATCCTTGGGTGATTTATGTATGGATAGGTAAACACAAGGCTATCCCGGGTTCCTTTGCTAAAATTTGATTTTCGAGCAGACTGACTTTTAGCAGGGGTGGGCTTCCGTGTACCATCTCTTCCCCAATTAGGTTTATTCATGGACCATCTGGGTTAGGGTAAAGTTGGTTCTGAGAAGTTGGTTCCATGACTTGGCTATGAATTGGGTTGGGGTCATTTCCACATGCACCACCTGGCTACGATTGGGCTCTGTTAATTTGGACAATGATCTGATCCCATAGATTCCATTTTCCACACCATTCATACAGTGGGGTTGAGCATGAAAAATACCGCAAATGTCTAGATGTGACTGTACCTGGCTTGCAAACAAGTTCCATACAACTGATGGGAAGAATTAAAGATGCACAGCTGAGGTGAGTTTACCATGGACCTGAACTGAACCTGACATGTCATTTTTCCTGCCGACATCTTTCAAGGTGGTTGAACTTTTTAATTTTGAAGACCTATTGTTCAACTATCCTATAGATGTCAAAATTTACGTTGTAATGCTATCTTTATAGCGTTGAAAGTAGTGCAGGCCCTGAATGTCACAGAAGAACTAACGAAATATAGATATAACTGTTGATCTGTTTACCTAGCGGCATGGCATCCATGTATTAAAATTAGCAAATTGATTACATGAGGTCATGTTATTGGTGCATCACTCAAATTCCATGGGTTCACTCCATCTTACCTTCTTAGTAAACATCAACCCATTTCAGGTTACTTTTTCAGAGTGCTCTACAGGTATGCAAGTAGTGAAAAAAGGGGGTTTATTACTTACAAATTTGGCTGTAATTTGAATCTTCACTTAAAACAGTCTTGCTTTTACTCTATGCAGTGGGTGGCTATTCTCAGCGACAAAACTTGTGAATCCATTCTTTTCCTTGCTAGACCCAGAAGCTGCTCATCGGTTAGCAGTGTCAGCAGCTGCTCGTGGTTGGGTTCCTAGGGAGAAGAGGCCTGACTCACCATTGCTAGGACTCGAACTCTGGGGTCGAAAATTTTCCAATCCAATAGGTCTTGCCGCTGGTTTTGATAAAAATGCTGAGGCAATTGAAGGTTTGTTGGGGTTAGGCTTTGGCTTCGTTGAGGTTGGTTCAGTGACTCCTATTCCTCAAGAGGGGAATCCAAAGCCTCGTATCTTCAGGTTGCATCAGGAGGGGTAAGCATGTGTGTTGCTTCTTATTTTCATACAGGCCAAACTACTACACTTTATTTGGCAACTGTTTTTCAAAGTTGAAGTTGTTTCTGATGGCATTGAGGCACTTCAAAGTTTTTTATTATTTATTTATTTAAATTTTAACAAAATTATTGGTCTGAAAGTTGTGCTCTAATTTCCAAAATGCTTTGCTTCTTTGGCAGTTCAATCATCAATCGCTGTGGCTTCAATAGTGAGGGCATTGTGGTTGTTGCAAAGCGGTTAGGTGCCCAGCATGGTAAAAGGAAGTTGGATGATACCTCAAGTAATTCTGCAACACATGATGAAGTAAAACATGGAGGAAAAGCAGGCCCTGGCATTCTTGGAGTTAATCTTGGAAAGAACAAGACAAGTGAGGATGCTTCTGCTGATTATGTTCAAGGAGTCCATACATTGTCACAGTTTGCCGATTACTTGGTATGCGTGTAAAGTGAAATAGAGAGCTTAATACTGTTCTTCATTATGGTATGATTTAAAATGTTGCCTCTGGGTCCTTGATTCTTTTTCAGTTGTTGTTATCATTGTTGCAATTGTTATGATAATCCCCAATGATGTCTATAATTTATATGTCATTGCTTTTCCAGGTTATAAATGTTTCATCACCAAACACTCCTGGCTTGCGGAAACTTCAAGGCAGAAACCAACTGAAGGATCTAGTTAAGAAGGTTTGCAGCCTTTTGGTTAATACGTATAAAAAATTTCCATTTCCTCTCACATTGATGTCGCACCAATGTAGATTGTCAAACCTGAAAGCTTTTTATGATGTATTAGGTACAAGCTGCCCGTGACGAAATGCAGTGGGCTGAAGAGGGCCCCCCTCCATTGCTAGTGAAGATTGCTCCTGATTTGACGAAACAGGACCTGGAAGATATTGCAGCGGTGGGCAGCTCTCTGACCTCACATATTTTCCTTTTTAGCTTCAATCTTTTACAAAGATCTGATGTTTGTTTTTTACTGGATTTTGCTAGGTTGCTCTTGCTCTCCACTTGGATGGATTGGTAACTCTTCTCACTACACATTTTGATATTTTGGCCTTGGCTGAGTGCTTTTAGTTTTTCTCTGTCAGGCCTAGTGGGCGCCTTGAAGACTCCTTTTTCGGGATTTATACCAACTTTTGTAGTGTGTCAGCCTCTTATTAATCTAATATCATTTCTCCAACATGATGCAAATGTTCTTAACCAGAATCACGACCTAGGAATTTGAAAGGGGATGAAACACCATAACAATCTCATGCCTTCTCCTTTCTAATTTAGAAACCGGATGGTTATTGGAACAATAAGGCCCTGATTTGGAGTAAATCTCACTGCCACCAGATTTTCAGCGCTATGTTTGTGTCCATGTGTGCACTTGGACAATTATCAACCAGAATGACGCAATGGATTCCATGTTTTTGACCCCACATAGGTGGGAAAACACCTTATCCTGGCAACGATCACAACACTTTGATGAATCAAGAACAGGGTGGAGAGGATGGCACAATAAGGATCAAGTAGCTGACCCCACTTATGTGGGGAACAGGTTTTGAATATCTTTATTTGCATTCTCTACATATGCAAACATAGTGCATGACATACTGATGTACACATACATATGCATGTATATACAATGGTTGGGCTGTATCATATACTTCATAATCTGTATTCTAAAAGGGAGTACAGAAAAGGAGTAATAAACACAAAATCTTTTACAATCCTTGGGGAAGAGGATTTTCAAATCAAGCAAATAATTGCTTCTCAGGAAGGACATATCCATGTGACAAGTTTGTGATTTTATGGGCCCTTACACCTTGCACAAGTTTGTCAAAAACACCCTGGAATTGTAATGGTCTACCTTTGCTGTATTCAAAATTATGCGATTTTCCATCCACCCTCCTCTGCGAGAACAGCAGATTCTAGTTTTAATTGTCAAGTGGCCTGGCCATTTCCCTGCACCATTTGACATTCTTGAATCATGTCCTTTGTGACGGATGTTTGGAGTATATATATTTTTCTCAGATCATATCCAATACGACCATTTCAAGACCAGATCCTGTAAAGAAAAATCCTTTGGCCGAAGAAACAGGAGGCTTAAGTGGAAAGCCTCTTTTTGATTTATCGACCAATGTGCTGAAGGAGATGTATGCTCTCACACGTGTATGTTCACTGTACCTTTTGCTTGCCTTCATAAATAAGCATGCAATGGCCTCTCTTTCTTAATTGGTTTTATTCCTTGGAGTTGATGTTTGTTTTTATTCTGTTGTTTCTCCTATTGATATCTGCTGGTTTTTGTTATTTGTAACAGGGAAAAATTCCTCTAATTGGCTGTGGTGGTGTTAGTAGGTACAAGCATTTTCCACACTGATTGTTTTGCATTCTGGGTCTTGTTGTTTTTATTCCTGATCACAGCATTTCGGAAATATATCTGATGCAGTGGTGAGGATGCATACAGAAAGATACGGGCTGGGGCAACTCTTGTTCAGCTTTACACAGGCTTTGCCTATGAAGGACCTGCACTTATTCCTCGGATAAAGGTAGGTTTTTTATGAGCCTTGTACTTTTGATCCATGCTTTTGATCAGCCATTTGCTCTTTCTTTAATATTAATACTGATTAGCAAAGTTAACCAAATAGATGTTGCAGTCATTAAAAATAAGAACTTTTGAGCACAGCAACCCGTCAAGGAAAAAAATTGACCTCTTCACCTTGAAGTTCCAATGACTCCTCTCTTTAGGCATCATGGATGGCACACTTGCTTGCCTTACTCTGTGCGTGTGTGTTAATCAATTGAGGGTTTATGGTGCTTTGAAGTACATTGTCATGTGGATAATGTCCTTGTTAGCTGTTTCAAGCTTAAGAGTATAATTTGGATTTTGGTCAACCAGAGCTAATCAACATTTTTTATTTTTGTTAGGGTTAGTTTGTTGGGTTAAGATTTTTTCAACTATGATTGTGATAACTTGATTGTCATCATTATAAGTCATTTCACACCTAGGTGGGGTCGGCTGCATGGATTATGTTGCGCCATTCTTGGCGATTTAATACTAAATTTTATATAATTTGTAATATTTTTAAATCTTGTTTAATTACTTCCATTCATGTTTTTTTTGGTTTTCCTCTCATTCTTCTACCACTTTCTACTTGGATAGACTCTGTTCTCTTAACCGTGTTACTTCAGGCCTCTTTTTAACATGATTAAACTATTTTAATCTATTTTCTCTTATTTTATCACAAATCGGTCTCACTTGTAAGTTTTCTCGAATTATTTCATTCCTAATTTTATCTTTTCTTGTTTTACCATTCATCCACCTTAACATTATCTTTTCCGTTACGCTCATTTTTTGTACATGTTGTTCTTTAATTGTCCAACGTTCTGCCCCATAAAGCATAGCAGGTATAATCGCAGTCTTATAAAATTTTCCTTTTAATTTGATTGAAACTCGACGGTCATATAAAATTCCTAACGCACTTCGCCATTTCTTCCATCTTGCTTGAATTCTATGTATTATATTTTTCTCAATTTCCCTGTTCTCTTGAACTATTGATCATAGGTACTGTAAGTGATTAGTTCTTGTTACTACTTGATCTAAAATCTTAATTAATTCCTCATCCGAGTTCTCACTATTGTTAAAATTGCATTTCATATATTTAGTTTTTGTGCGACTAATTCTAAAACCATTAGATTCTAAAGCATCTATCCACTTATTCAATTTTAAATTTAGTCATTCTTTAGTTTCATCTATTAGAACAATGTCATCTGCAAATAACATGTATCAAAGTACTTCTTCTTGGAGATGTCTAGTAATTTTATCTATTACTAAGGTAAAAAAGTAAGGACTCAAGGTTGAGTGTTGATGCGAACCTATTTTAACTAAGAAAATATTAGTATCTCTACTAATGATCATCACATTTGTAACAGCGCCCTCATACATATATTTAATAATATCAATGTATTTGTTATTAATTCCTTTCTTTTTCATTACTTAACATATTAACTTTCTTGGTTTTTGATCATATGCTTTTTTCTAAATCAATAAAAATTATGTATAAGTTCTTTTTCTTCTCCCTACATTTTTCAAATAGTTGTCTAAGTAAGAAAATAGTTTCAATGGTTGATCTTATCGGCATAAAACTAAATTGATTTTCAGATATATTAGTTTCTCGTCTCAGTCTATATTCAATTACTCTTTCCCATAATTGCATAGTATGACTCGTTAGTTTTATTCCACGATAATTTGCACAATTTTGAATATCTCCCTTATTTTTATAGATTGGAACTATAATGCTTTTCCTCCATTCACTTGATATTAACTTTGTTTTTATAATCATATTAAAAAGATTTGTTAATCATGTTGCGCCTACATCTTCCATGCCTCACTTGGTATATTATCTTGGCCTAAGGCTTTTCCTGTTTTCATTTTTTTTAGAGCTTCCTTTGCTTCAGATATTCGAATTTTTGGGAAATAACTGATATTTCTATTTTCTTCTCTATTTAAACTAACATCTAATGTTAAATGTTCGTGTGGGGTATTATTTAGTAAACTATAAAAATAAGTTTTCCATCTTTCTTTAATATCATCATCTTTGACTAGAACTCTTTGGTCCTCACTTTTAATACATCTAACATGTATTAAATCTTTGCCTTTATTTTCTCTTAATTTAGCCAACTTAAAAGTATCATTTTCGCCTTGTCTAGTTCATAATCTGTCATATAAGTTGTCATTTGTGATAACTTGATCCTATTTTAAAATAGGCCCACTTCTGGGGTAACCTGGCCCTCATTTCAACCCTAATTTTTGTGTCACATTGCTACAATACAGATTAACAAACATAGAGTACATGTTTTTGCTATCAGTTTATGGTCCTACATGATTTCTTAGATTGCAGTTTCAGTTGTCTCTATTACTGAATGGCTTAACCATATTCTGCCATCTTAACTTCAATATTGCAGTACCCCATGTATTTTCTTTTGGTTTTATTAACTTCATTTGGAAGCTTCTTTGTGGAATCTACAATTTAAATCTAGCTGCATGTCATGTCCACTTATCCAATAAGTGGTTTTAACATTCATTCTAGCAAAAAGTCTTAAACAAGTGAGGCTGATCGATGTTATTTTTCAGGGTGAATTGGTGGAGTGCTTAGAAAGGGATGGTTTCAAATCAATCAAAGAAGTTGTTGGTGCTGATTTCAGATAGCCTAAATACTGTTTTGAGAGCAAGAGGCGATAAAAACAAATGCGGTGTCACAAACTCCGGACTGTTGTTGTTTGTTTGTTTATGTCCAGGATGAGTAGGCTTTTGACATGTTCATCAGGGTTCAATGTTCAATGGCTTTTTCTTTCTTTTCTTTCCTTATTCCTTGTCCGCTTACAGTTTTGACTGGACGTATAATGCTTGTAGGCAAAAATTTTGATAATTTATTTATATTCTGGAATTTATGTATTCTGAATTCTGAGAAAAATTGAATATAAAATTACAGTCTGTTTAACAGTTAGTGGACGGAAATTTTCCGTTGTAGAAGAATGGAAACACACTGACGGGGAGCTGGCTTAAATGAAGTGGAAGTCAGAATCAACTGATCAAGATGTATGTAGGGCCTTAAACTGAAAATTTGTTGAAATAGCCGAGGGATTGCTTTCCACGGCGAGCGATGAAGGGGAATTTCCACGGTTGTTTTTGCATGGTTTATGAAGCATCAACGCGTAGATAAAATTCACATGTATTTGAAGAAGATATAAACCTGCTTCATCAACAGAAAGACTCATGCAGGACTAAGAGAGGAAGGATTCGTAGCATTAACTCGTTTTTGAGAGGCCGGGACGTAAAATCGATTAAGAATTTCAGAATCTCATGGAATTGAAGAGATGTCTCCAACGATTTCCAGTTCTCCGGGAAGAATCTGCAGCACTTCGGGGTGCTCTACAGGTCATAAAAACAACGAATTAGATCATAAGAATGTGCCAGTGAAATCCCTGAAATTATTTTGATTGGCACCAAATCATTGAAAGAGAATAAGCAGAAATAATATTTCATTTCTTAGCAGCCAATCAGATCATCGTCAACAAGAAAGAGAATTGTCTTCCCTTCATAAATAAAACAAAATCCAGCAGTTAAATCAGAAACTAGGAATTTCGATGGATGGAATGCTTATTTAGTCTAGAGATAATCATATTCAGAAGGGCTCTAATCTGTCCCACTGTTAGTTTAGCTGCAAAACCATTCACAGATCGAGTGTAGTCGTATATGATGGCTTTCTTAGCTGCACTTTGGCTGCGCCACAAACGAAATCAAAGTTAGAAAAGTTGGGGAAAAAAAAAGTGTTCTTCTCGAAAATAGAAGTTCGAATACATCTTTATTCGCTTTTCTTACATTACTTTCTCTTATTAACATTATCTCCCCCACTGCTTTATTTTTTTAAAATCATGTGATTCCAAACATGTGAGGGAATCCAGATTTACAGAGTGATAAAACCGGCCCAGTATTAGTAAGATAACGACCCATCAATTGTTCGAAAGATCTAAGTTGCAGATTGCTAGCTACCGACTTGCAATTCCCAAATGGACCATATTCATATATATGGTATGTGAATGGAGATTAAAAAAAAAAAAAAAACACAGAACTTGTGTGGGGCATAAAGCCAGATTTTTGTACCTTCCAAGGACAGAGGCAAGAGTGTCCAAGTGGCTGGCAGCCGATTCATGCGATTTAGCCATGAGAACGATCTGAACTGACATTAATCCATCATCATCATCTTCGCTCTGCGAAATCAAAACATGCAACCAATTTACAGGCAGGAAATATGCTCAAATGGGATGACGGTAAAAGGCAAGAATTTGGAAAAAGAATTACTGCAGGGGTAACACCTAGCAGCGACAAGACCATAAGAACCATGATGGAGAACTGCAGCAGGGCAAACATTGTATATGCATGAGATAAGCCGTCTATCCAGAATGTTGGGTCTATATATAAGCAATTGCATCTACAGAGAAATTGGTGGTACGCACTCATCTCTTATCCGTGAACCCCATTTGGAATCTTGGACTGTATGATTTTCTCTAGTCTTCAAGAGGTTTTTTAAGTTGTCATGACGCTCGATTAATGATAAAATGCAAAAGAGCTAGCATTTCTTAACTACTTTTTTTTTGTATGAAAATTAAATGTTGGGTTGCTGTGTTTTCTATTTTCTTGATCGTAATGTTGAAGCATGCGTTCTAATGCACGGTGCTGTTTCCATTTATTAGCAATACTCTTTTCAATGATCATTTATTAGCAGTAATGGGCATGATTGATTTTGAAATTAATGGATGCTGAGAGGTAATCCATGAAAACAACCCCAACCAATGTGGACGTTTTGTTGTGCTATCCCGAACATTGAATTGTGCCTTTCACATCATGAAATACTTGCATTTTGGATTTCTCAGCTCGTAGTGGGGGCGGTCGGATGTGTATTGACAATGAAGCCTGCATGCTTGCATTTCCATACCTATCATGTTCACTGTTGTGTCATGTACGCGCAAGCTCAGTGCACAAACAATTCCTTTGAAGGAGTTCTTTTTAGCTCAGTGCTTGTGCAAACTTTATCTATTGGGCAGATTTATTATTATTATTTTGCATAAATATGTAATGCCAAGTAAGGTCTTTTTACCAATGAAATTTTACATTTTTATTTTTAAATATTTGTTGAATTTCAAAATGAAAAAATCAAACATTTTCATAAGCTGGCATAAGAAAAACAATTGGCTTTTTATTTACGAAATTTAAATAAATAAAAATGTAAAATGTAAAATTTGGACAGTACTGTATATTCAACGAACCCCGGAAATTGCAACAAAAAATTGCAACGAAATTTTTTAACAAAACCAAAATCAAAGATCTTAATTGATCCCGTGTATCCGTAAAAAATCAAAAATTTTTAAAAATAAGTAAAGCTTGCTCAAACATTTTAATCGGGGAAGATGAGATTACTGATGGAAAGATATACATTACAATAAGGAACAATGATAACAGAAAAATACAAGTTCCAATAAGGAATAAGGACAACATAAAAATATACGTTCCAATAAAGAATAGGGATAATATATATGGAAAATATTCTAGTGTATCCGGTCTGCACCGTGCAATTCATGTATTGTGGGGCCCATTAGATCATGAATAGAAAATTTACCTCACCTATTATATTTATAATTATTTACTTTATTAGCATATCAATTTTCGTCCAAATTTAATGTTTATAAGAGTCACATTTGAAAATGGTATAAAATCGACGTAATAAATTGTTTGTTGTAAATAACAATTTTAGAGTAATTTTTTTAACATTGAAACCGTCTAGTATATGCTTTTTATATAAATAAATGATTTTATAAAGTATCATAACATTCTAATATGTGTAAAACCCAGTTTGAAATAGATTGCTCCATAATTATGATGCATTAATTTTGTATTTGAATAATTATATATATAAAAATATACAAGTGTAGCTTCAATGTACCAAAATTATAACACAGCTACCTCAAAATGACCCCATGTGATCATAAACTTATAACCTATTTCACATATTGTACTTAGAATTATGTATTCTATTATTATATTAATTTTTATCTCAATTGAATATATGCATAGATATGTGTATGTATCCTATCTGAAAATTGTACAAATTCAACATAATAAAATAATTTAATATAAATAACAATTTTAAAATTATTTTTTTAACATGTAAACCATATGTTATAAAATTTATATATAAGTATAAAATATTAATACATTTAAGTACATGTGGGGCCCATTGTGACAAATGCACTGTTAATTAGGGTGCAGGCAAACGCATAGGCAAAATAGGCCGCACATGTACTTAAATATATTGATACTTTACATAATTTTTTATCCATAAATAAATTTTATAACAAATGATTTAAATGTTGAAAAAATAACTTTAAATCAAACTATTTATTACATTGAATTTATACTATTTTCAGATAGAATTCATACACATATCTAATTAGGATAAAAATTGATACAATAATAAAATATATAATTTTAAATATAGTTGGTGGAATAGATTATAATTTGTAATAATGTGAGACCCATTTTGAGTTAATTGCACTATATAATTCAGGTACAGTAAAACTGCACTTGAATATTATATATATAGTTAGGCATTTTAACAAGGAAATAGGCTTATTATAAAAAAAATGCAATAGTTTGAAAGCAGTTCTAGACAAATAATTTCATAAGTCATGACCAAAGAACCTTTGGTAATACATGAATCACTAACTTTTAAATGGAAAACTTTGCTTTTCTTTGAATTTGAATTAAGAGTGGAAATCAAAGTGAATCATATAGGGCGAAAGTTTGTCCAACCATGATTCTATTTTTATGTTATGTTGAGATAAATTTGGTTTGACCAGTACTTTTTTCAATAAGTCCCGGAACACACTTGATTAGTATCAAATTGGTTTTGGGACAACCGTTTCGAAAAACCAAAATAAAGAATAATTATTCAGAAATATCAGAAATTACACAGACATGAGAGTATCAGATATTACAGTAAAACACAAAAACCACAAAATTGAGCAGAACAGGTGTTGGGACGCGGGGTGAACTCATCCACCAAAATCGATATCAAAATAATGTCGACCTGTTAATTAATAATGGACTATGCGTCATAGGAACACTCCACCAATACAAAATTAGCCATTTGTAAGCTTAGCGAGAAAATTTCCATTAATTAATCATCTAGTGAAGACAAATTTTATTTAAATTAAGATAAATCAAAAAAATATATAAAACATGATTACAAAACAAACAACACGTAATTAGCTTCCACGGACATCCAGCCAAAGTTAAAAAAGTAATAATCTATTTTAAACTAGTATAAGATATCTCAAAAATATTTAAAAAATGCGACTATAGGCATAGCTCCGTTGGCACACACGTTATGGCGCCAGTGCTAAATGGTTAGGGTTTCGAACCATCGGGTAGAGAGCATTTATCTCCTACCGATACAAGTTGGATGCAATTAGCTGAGAAAAAAAAAAAAAGAAAATTCATTTAGGCATAATTGAATTGTAAAAAGATATAATAAATAAAGACATTGTAAGTTGCCATTAAGGGTGTACTTTGGTAATAACTTATGCTGGGCTATTGTCGGTGTATCTCTTTATGCGGTGGTCCAGGTGTTTGCAGTTTTTCCCTTATATAAAGTGTTATAAAGGGCCTTGTAAGTCAATTTTCAATTTGAAACAATTAAAAAATGATTTAAAAATTTTTCACATTAGGATTTCCAATTACTCATATGTTGAATTAAATTAATAGGAAGATTATGCAAATGCTATCAGGATTGATGAAGGAGAAGCACATGGATCGTCGGTAAGACAAGAAAATAAAATATTTGGAGAGAAGCCCAAGATAGGTTTTAGAAGTCCGGCCTCCAAAAGGCAAACAGCCAAAAACATCCACCAGTTTGCGCGGGAATCGCAGGCTTTGACCTGTCAACGGTTTTTTCTTTATCTCACCTTCTTCAACAGAGAGAGAGAGAGGACCTTTTTCTCTCCGTCCCTCTCTTTCTCTCTGCCTCTTTTGGATCGAGCGAAGGTGAGAGGAATGCTCGTTTCTTGCCTTCCTCGTTCCCCCTTTTCTCTCTTATTTTCTTCTTGAAATACCATCCCACCCTTTTTAAAGCTCTATAAAGCAAAGCAATCATGAACGAAAAGGCAGCAGTCACCAAGGAGCTCAATGAAAAACACACCAAGGTTCTGTTTCTCTCCCTTCCATCCTCCCCGACAATTTAGCGTTTTTTTCTTTCCTTCTTTCAGTTTTCAGATAGACTTCATTTTTTGGGATGTTTTTAAAGAACAATGGAAATACCCAATTTAGCTAGGAACTCCCATTATCAAAATGGCACGGATATAATGAATTCTCTCTCAAAATAACGCGGCTATAATAAATTCTCTCTCACGGTGTTCTACATCAACAACAATGTTCTTGGATTGCTGTACTATTTAGCTTGTAATCCAATTTTTATGAGAAGTTCTCCATACTAAAGCTAAGTGGAACCCCAGCTAAAGAAGTCTCTTCATTCAATGGGCTGTGAGATATTGGGAGTAGTCCATGCGCATTACTAAATTATAGGCTTTGCAGAATGCAAAACTTCCAACCTAACAGAATTTAAGAACTCCGTTCTATCTATTTCATTTTTAAAATTTGGAACATTTACGAGATCCTGGCTAATCATAACCAATATCTGCCGTGCATCTTTAAGGACCCAAAAAATTCATTAGTTGGTGCGCAAAGTAAACAATAAAATTTGCAAAGGTCATGAAAATCACATGCTGCGTATCAGAACCAGCACATTCTAGGTTCTAATCATCTGATAATCCAGCAAGTCTCGATCTGGGGCTGTGGTATGCAAATCTTTGGGCCTATCTGATAGATAGCTAGTATCTGATGCACTAAGAGTGAAATAAAACCTAGAAGGCTCGAGGAATGACCATTGCGCAGATGCTAGGGTAATATGCGATGATGCAGAGCCAGGTTCTCAGGCCTCTTTGCGGTTATGGATTCATCCTTGTACCCTGTTGAGTTTATGAAATTCTCAATGTTGGCTGACATTTTTGCCTCAAACTTCAGTTCCATGATTCTTGAATTGGAGTACTTGCGGATGGTTACACTGCAAACTTTCTTATCGAAAGAATTTGACTTCTTTAATTACAAAGCCAGCATATGGACAACTAAACGGCCAGAAATGACGTGTTGATTTAGCAAAGAGATATATTCATTGCTATGCATTGAATGGTAAATAAATAAAAAAAAGCGGGAGAACATTTTTAACTTGTAGAACATATACTTGTTAGTTTATAACACTTTAATATCTCAGCCCTTACCACATGCTCTCTGATTAGTTGATGGTTTTGAACATTTTTCATCCACAGATATTGGAGGGTCTTATGAAGTTGCCAGAGAATAGGTCATGCGCTGATTGTGGAAACAAGTACGAATCAACATTTTTCTGTTAAAGGGTTTTCAACGTCGCTTGCTAATTCCCATGTCTTAAAACATAACTTCCAGTTAGTATTTGGTTTTTATTTGGAGGAACCATTCCAATATCTTCTAGAATATCATTTCAGAGTCCTAGGCACAAGATGGGCAAAAATATTGACTCTGACAACCAACCTGGCATGCTGATCCACCTGTTCCATGATAAGCTCATCTAATACCAGATTCTAGAAAAAAGCGAGGATAATGACCCCTTACTCTTTGCAATTTGGATTGGCATCCATGGTAGTATTTGATGCGACTATTCACCGGTTGCAATTATATTTTCAGTAAACTTTTGCCTCATTAGTCTCTCTCTCTCTCTCTCTCTCTCTCTCTCTTCTTTTTATTGTGGTGGAGACCTGTCCTTTGATCATTTTGAGCAATCTTTACCGCAGGGCTCCACGATGGGCAAGTGTCAACCTTGGAATTTTTATTTGTATGCAATGCTCAGGGGTTCATCGCAGTCTTGGAGTTCATATATCCAAGGTATGATCTCTTTAATCGATATTCTTCTTTTATATTAGGACAGTCACTGAAGTCAGTATAGTGTGATAAGCTCAGAGCCTTGAATAGATAAGTTTAAGCTACAGCTGCTATTCAATGTATTGAGTTTGTGATTGACTTGAGATTTGCAGCTAGTGATATGGGGAAAAATGGAGAATTTTATTATTAAACACACAATTGGTGCAATCGCCGGAGCAATGAAAAGAGCAATTGTTTGCAAGATATTTTCCACTGCTATTAATTTCTTTCTCAGAGCTCTCTTATCTGAATCGTGGAAGGGTTTTCAGGATTTTGGCTTTTAAACAAGATACCTGGAAATATCCATTTGGTAGGTCTATTTCTAACAGTGGCAAATGGTGGTTAATGAAATTGTGACTGCAACTAAATGGTTTTTGTTTCTTTGCATATTATCCATCAAAGTCTGGTGTAATTCAGGTCTATTGAATTGCTAGCTGTAGGCAAGGCGAGGTTTACAGCAGGCAGAGAACTATCTGATCATGAAATCTAGTTTCTTTGGGCATCTGAAGATTGGAAAGCACCATTAGTCATTGTCATTGAGTCAGTCTCTGGCAAGCACTTTAAAGAATTTCCTAATCTCCTTTGCTGAGTTCAAAAAATCAATGGACGAGATTGACATTTTGTGTTTAGTATGTCCTTCTTCCCTGGAAGGTTTCTAATGGACTTTTATACCATTATGTTCTCAACTTGTGCATCAAACTGCCTACCGTTGTTTGAAATAGTGAATAGAGCGTTATTTGATTCAACAAATATGGAGACTTGCATTTATTATATTTTGGAAGAAACCTTGTTGATTTCCATCTTTTGCTCTTAATTTGACATATTTGGTGATTTTCTTCTGTACTTTCTTTCTCTATGCTAAATTTCCCATCTTCTTGCCTATGCACAAATTTAAATCTTGATACCCACTGCAGGTTCGTTCCGTTACATTAGATACATGGCTGCCAGAGCAGGTAGCCTTCATGCAAGGTAATTTTATGAATTTTATTGTCTAACACTGAATACTAAAAGTAGTCTGCTTTGACAAATCTGTATTTCTAGCTTGGTATTGAGTATTTAGCTGTGAGCACTCTGTGTAGCTATTGGTAATGTGAAATCCAACACCTATTGGGAAGCAGAATTGCCACCAGATTACCAAAAGGTTGGGACAGAAAGTTTCATCCGTGCAAAGTATGTTCTCAAAAAGATATTTCATTTTCAGTTCTCACTCTATTGATTTATTATTTCTGGGAAATGCTACCTTTTGTTTCAAATACTTGCTTCTAAGATCAAGAATACTTGACATTTTATAGTTTCTTTGATTGTCCAGGTATGAGGAAAAAAGATGGGTCTCAAAAGAGGAAACCCAGTCACCTCAACAACAAGTAGAAGAGACGAGATCTACTGAAAAGATGCAGTCAGATGGTAGAGTCAGTAATGGGCATCCTAGGAAATCCTCTCTTGAGTGTGAGATTCCAGGTAGGCTCAGTGTTGGCCATGATTACCACTCAAGGACCTCGTTTGAGATAGACATTCCAGGCAGGCGAAGTACTGGAAATTACAACCACTTAGGGAATACCTCTCTTGAGGCAGAAATTCCGGGTAGGCACACTTCTAGTTATAGTTGCCACTCAAGAAGTTGCTCTCTTGAGACAAATGTTCCAAGTAAGTGCATCATTGGTTTTGGGTATAGCCATCACTCAAGCAGCTCATCTCTTGAAGTAGAAATTTCAAGTATGCAGAGTTCTACACGTTCCAGCCACTCAAGGAACTCCTCTATTGAAGTAGACATTCCAGGTGTGTGCAGTTCAGTGCAATGCAACCATTCCAGGAAATTATCACTTGAATCAGACATTCCTACTGGAGGGACCCTTGGGAATCCGACCCACTCAAGGAAGCCTTCCCTCGACCTGGATGTTCCTTCATCTGGCAATCATTGGCATCTCAACCACACAAGGAAACTCTCTCTTGAGGCAGATCTTCTTAAACACGGCAGTCATGGACAAACAAACCATTCAAGGAGAAAATCCCTCGATGCAGTCATTCCAGCTTTGAGCAGCAATGGGCTTTTTAATCACTCAAGGAGATGCTCTCTTGAGGTAGATTTTCCTATTCATATCCTTGGTAAATTAACCATTGTAACAACTCATCAAAATATAATTGCTCAAATATTGTCATTTTTTAGCTTAACATGTCCATCTTCATGCACATGTATACCTCCTTTGGGTTTTTTAGCATTATGACTCAATGGTTGGTTCAAAATTTTCATCATTGTTTATGCATTTGAAGCAGCTAACTGTTTTGAGGCCTTTGTACCATTTTAACAAACTCTCTATACTACTTCCGCAGCTTCACCTTATAATTGCTTTAGCAGTGACACATAATCAACTACATTAAATATGAACCACCACCAAATGAAATATGCTCTCACATCGAAAACAAAAACCAAAAAAAAAAAAAAAAAAAATGAAATATGCTCCTAAGCAAATAGAAGTACCTGATCTTTATGTTTCTTACAACAACAAAATATGATTGACGTCAACCCATAGTACTTATGTTAATTATGATCATGCATAAAAATCTGCCTAAAATTGAAATGAAGATATTAATCATGATAGATGCTTTATAACAAATATCTTGGGAATCATAATCCTGAAATTAGACTATCACAATTAAAACATTGGTGGTGTATTTGGAGAGTGATAAAACTTTTGGAAGGAAATTTTTTGAAATTAGAGAAAATGATATGAAATGATAGAGGTTATGATGAGGATTGATGTAAATAATGTTAAAAAAGATCAGTTAGTTATATGAGCAATCGTGTAAAAATAATTGAAAAGTAAGGTAGTTGTATAAAAAGATTGAATAAGTAATTAAAAAATAGGGTAGTTATGGAAACTGAAAAGTCTTAAATGAAAAAGTTTTGATTTGTAACTTGTAGGTATAAACAAACAAACCTTGGATATAAAATTTTGGGAGTTGCATCCCTAAATCCAGTGAAAGTGACTTCCTATTCATCTTCATGACTTTCCAGAGTTCTTTGGATGGGAAGGCACAGACTTTCTTGCCTCCTTTGCATTCACCAGCTCAAGTGCAGCCTGTGTTAAAAATTCCTCCAAAGGTTGATTCAAATGTTGATCTCATTGACTTGAATTTTGCTGAAGTCCCTAAAGTGACTAGCATCATAACTTCTTCACCAGAAAACTGGGCAAGATTCGACTGTATGTATGAAGCTCTCTCTTGATCTTTCTCACTAATTTAATGTGGGAAGTTCAGCTTCCCACTCTCTAGTGGGACTAAAGTAGAATTTCGCTGTTGCAGGACGAGGCCTATCCCTTGCTCAGAGGCTGCAGTATAACAGGTGAATGGAGCCATTACATCTTCTGTCAGTGATCTTTCTCAGGCAAAAGTTTTGAGTGCAGGTGTTCATCCATTAATGATGTGGGCTAATGCTCATTCTCATTTATTACGTTTATCTTTTCAGTTAAATTAGTCTAAAATATAAACTTATTAATTTTATATTCTGATCTACAAATTTGCATCTGCAGGAGTGGATTGTTCGATGAAAGGTAAGCTGGATTGATTTCAAGTCCATGATAAACAAGAAAAGAATTTTTTTATTATGAATGATGAATTTGAGGAAGATGTATGTTTTTATAGTCCATGACAAATGAGAAGAAAATTTTTTGGTAGTCCATGGGATGATACAGCCAATCCTCAAGTTTGCTGTCCAGAAATGAAGAAAGTAAATGATGCCAATCAGTCAATTTCAGAAGATCTTCACAGTGGTGCATCTTTGTAATTATTGTCATTTTTTTCACTGTTAGTGAATTAAGTTGTTGAAAGCATCTACAAAGGTGGAATAGTTTGTATTTTTTTTTTTTCCAAAAATTTTGTCCTACAAGATATGAATTTGTTAAACGAATGTCAAAAAATCAACTTGTAAACGCTTGTTGTCTTGACTTATTGCTTTCTGACACACAATTGATAACTTTCCATGTCCATGTCCCAAGACAAGGTGATGAGTTCCTTCCACGTTAATTAATTACTTGTGGTTAGGACAGTAATTGCATGCACTCCACAATAGTACGATAACATTAATTAGATAAAATTATTAATCGATCATTTTTAAATTTTTATAAAATTATTAATCTAGGTGAATTTAAAATTTACCATTTTTTGGAAATGTATATATAAACATAAAGTTATTTTGGTTCCCTATATTTAAAAATTCAAAATAAATATATTCGCATCTTCAAAAATAGTAAAATTTATTTTATAGGTTAATACACTTTTTAAATTAAGTCGGTTAAATACACTTAAAATAATGATTTTATTAAAAATTATACTTGGATGATTTATTGCACCAGGCGCACTAAAGTCGAAGTGCATTAGGTGCTCTGGAAGAAAAAGAGAAAAGAAGCCACCTTCCATTATTAATATTATAGTTGGATAAAAGGAAATGCATCTATTGATCTGCAATGATGTTGTTAGCAATAATATTATGCCACTAGAGAGGAGCTAAGAACTAAGAAGACCTAAAGGAGACCTGTTGAATGGTGCTAAACTTTTACAAAGCCCTTTTGAATGGTACCGCTCAAACCAGACGCCAACCATCAAATCCATAATCCAGTCTAGTTTATTTTAATCTACCAACCTAGGTTTTAATGAATTAATTTTATCCGCCCTGCAGAAAGAATATAAATATATAAATTAAGCGATATAATTTATTGGAAAAGGATCCATTCATTAAATTATAATGTATAGTTCAGTTTGTAAGATTTTAGTTATATTGTTGGTAAATTATTTTGAAAATTTTGAATGAACGAATTTCAATTACATAGAATAAGATTAGCAATCAAAGTACCGTTATGGATCCACAAGTAAACAAATATAAGGGAAAAAAAAAAAAGCACTACAGAAAATTCAGTTTGAGTATGAATAAAGATTAGTCCGAGAAGTACAAAGCTCTTTCTTAATAAAGGAATGACCCCTTGCTTCACATTATTCAAACATCCCGTAAGTGTCAACTATGATTAGTGATTAAAATTAAAATAATTTTTCATCAATGATTAGTAAATCGTTATTTAAAAATTATTTTAATTTTTATTTAAATTAATTGATCAAAAAATTAAAATAATTTTTAGATAGAAATTTACCAATAAAATAAAGAAGCATGGAGATTTTATACATCTGGTGGCATAGCATCTCTTATTTTTTATTTTCACTTGAATAAAGTCGATTTTTGGCAATCCTTATGTGCAAGCAAAAATTCTTATTAGCAAAAAAATAATAATAATAATAATAAGAAAATTTTTCTTGCTTATAGTGATATTTTATATAAAAGTAAGAAAATATTTTCTTACGATTATGTGCTCATAGGCAATGAAAATTTTTACGCTTATGATAATACTTTTACAGCAAAAACAAAATTTGGTTGCCTAAGTATTAAAATGATGAATTATTAGTAACTGAATTTGTTTTTACTGGTTGCCAGATGTCATATACCAGTAATAATTGCTAACTAAATTTTCCTTAACAAAAAAATTGTAACTTTTTGCAAGAAAATTTTGGTTTCTAAACATGAAAATTTTGAGAAGAGTTTTCGAATTGTGGCCCACTGTTTGCCCCTCCCATGCGTGTGTGTATATCAAGCTTGTCATTTGTATTTTTAAATTTTTGAAAATTAAAAACGTAGATGAATGCATGTATTGGTGCACGCAAACATGCCCTTTTATTTTTAAAAATTAGAAATATAAAATGTGAAAAATGCCAAACTTTATACGTGGGTCTATAAAATTTAAAATACATGAGTGTTTGTTTATATCAAAAAATTTTCAAACTAAAATTTGTTGTTGGATTTTTTGGATTTATATATATATAATAATTATATATGTGCTATTATAAATAATGATATAAAATTATAAAGTGATCTCATAAGGTTTATGGGCCCAAATTAGTCTCCTATACATAGAAATCTTATTGCCTATTTTCTAATTTCTATTTTTATGATGGGCTAAATTAGAAATTAGATAGATAGGTATGTTATATAAACAGTTGTGGTCCCCATGTTATTTATTTTTTAAGGTTTCTTTTCTAACATCCTATCTTTAGAAAAAAGGAATTAATTTCTCTAGAAAACCTTAGGACATTAACTTAGAAAACCTAAAAGCTTTCAAATTTAACAACAACAATTGCTCATATAGATTCAGGTACGCTTTCACTTATGATTTATTTTCTTGGTAATTTAGCATAGAGGATCCTGAGGTGATTATGGTTTTAATCAATAAAATTTTTTTAACATTTTTTTACTTTCTACAATTACCATATTTTTAATTTTTTTTACATTTTTTATACAACTATCCTATTTTTCAATTACTTTTATACAACTATCCATATATTTATCCTATCTATTTTAATTTTATTTTCTGTATTCATTATCATTACTTTATTATATTATATTATTTTCTTTCGTTTTAAAAATTTTTTACATAAAAATTTTTATCATTTCACAAACAACCCTATATGCACGCGGTGTGTTTGAATATGCATGGAGTCGTGACCCTAAAATAAATATCCAAATTAAGCCTCGTCTTTGAAATAGTAGGCCAGAGAGGAGAGATTTCCACCAATTCAAGTGGGAAATATAAAATGGTAAGTTGAATCTTTCCTCGGCGCCTTCTCTTGTCTGCACTTGTGATGCATGTGCTATGAAAATAATGGGTTAGAAAAGCCCGTTAAACAAAGCAATCCAGAGCAGGGGTAAGCGGCCGAACAAGCCACTAGAAACTGGGAAGATAACATCGATTAATTAATTAAACGATCTGCTTTCTCTCTGCATATATCCACACAACTCTAAAAAATGTTTTACTTTTTTAATGATGGTAAACAGCTTAGGTCAGTGCAACATCTAACGAGGATTGGTTAAAGTTGGTAGCAATCAATACTGTAAATAACCCTTCTTTTTCAAAATGAATGCTTTACAAGTCGATGACACCTACGTACGGAAGGGAGAATAAACAAAGAAAAAGAAAGGAAGACCCCTTTGGAAAAGCGCTACCATCGTCTTATCCTTTCCTCAACTGCCAACCAAACCACCAACCAAGTATCCAGAAATCCCACCGGTTAAGCGATTCAATCTACCTAATTAACGGTCCCTACACGGAAGAATTAGTTCAAATTTAGCTATTGAAAAGTTGTTGGCCGATCCAAATATCCTATTCTGTGATCGGCTGGGATCGAATTTTCAGGCCGTGGGAAGAGATCAGAAACGACTTACACAGCAGCAACTTACGTTGTCGAATTAAAAAAGGTGGCAAGCTTTTGGGGGGGGGCATCTTTTTCTATCCTAATTAATTAATTAGATATATAAGTGTATAATATTTCAGTGAGAAGACATGTCAGCAGTTCTCTACCTGTTCTTCTTCTTTTTTTTCCTAAAAAAAAAATATTATTTTGAAGAACCGATATTAAAAAACTTGGGTAGGGACATAAGACGTGATTTGATTATTAATTCCTTTCTTGTTGACCATTGACTCACTACAAATACGTGGGACCCACTTACTTAATTCACCCCTGTTAGTTGACTTTGAAATGTCTTGTCTGATTTTTGAACCGTCCATTTGGCAGTAGTCTGCTTAACTTGAGCGCTACCCACGTGTATTACGAAGAAGCTGGCACCGCTTGCCTTCATCAGATAACGGAATATTTACAAATTTGATTCTGTCACTTTGAATAATTTTCAATTAACTTATGTATTTTTGGTATTTTCTTAATTAACCAGCTTACAAAGTCCAAAAATATAAAAGAGACCAAGTACCCCATTTAGTTATGGGGTATAAACTCTAAAGAGATCAGCGATCAGGGTTCAAATGTAAAAATATGAAATTAATTGTTGTAACATTATTTACAAAATAGACCCTATATGCTTTTTTATTTTATATTTCAAACGTCGGTTCTATTTGACTCAACCTTAGTCTAAATTTTATTTATAAAATTTAAATCTCAACTCTGATTTTAACTTGTATTTCTAAAATCTAAACCTTAATCCTATTTATGCAAATCTAATTCTGATTGAAATTTTGCATTAATAATTTTTTATTTAAGTTAAATTGTTAAAAGAGACAAGTTTAAATTTTCAAATAAATGTAAATTAATAAATAATCTACATAAAAATTATACACAATTCAATTAAATTTAAGAAAAACTCATTAAGATAATATCTTTAAAAATTATCTTTTCCAAAAATAAACGGAGAAAACCAATAACTCTAAAAAATAAATAATATAGACACAAATATAGTATAAATTCAACACAACAAATATCTACGCAAACATGGTTATAAATAACATAAAATATATAAATATGAAGAAATATTATTTAAAATTTATACGAATATATTTTATATTAAATAAAATTAGGAAAATCAAGTTTGGGCTCTTCAAGTTTGGGCTAAGCAGGCCAAAGCACTAATTTGTATGAATTTAGTAGGGCAGAGTTCAAGCTTAACCTGATCCAGGTTGTACTCTCTTGGAAAAAAAATATATGCATTAGTTTATAATTATTTGCACTAGTGAGGTCTATTCTGCAAAAATCCCATAACTAACCTTCTTTACAATTGCATGCATGCAACGGAAGTTACGCGACGCGGTTTTATCCTCGAGGGAAATGGCGTTAGTTGGGCATCTTATTCAAGGAAGGATCACGTGGGCCCACCCCACGTTACATGCATAGAAAAATAAAAAAAAGCAGGCTGATCCCGTAATTACCAGAAATTTCCGGACTAGTCGGATGTGAAACACGGATGGGCACGCGGCAAACTTCGAGGGAATGGGTTAGACATTAGCCTCTTATACTCTTACAGACGGCCATGTATTTAAGGTTTCCAGTTTCCACACCTCATCTTCATCTGGAATTTTGTCTTGTCGGTCGGAGAAGTCGTCAATCTGTTGAAGTCCGTCAACGCTCAAATAATAATAATAAATAAATAAATAAATAAAGAGAAAAGGTTTCTTATCTGGGTGGAGGAAAGGCACCGAAATTGAAGCTTTCAAGATCATGTGGGGCACAGCAGTTGTAAATATCTGATCAAGATCGATCGCTTTCATGGTCACTTCCCGGAGGCTTCTCCTTCTAATTTCGTAGCTAGTTTGGAATTTGAAGTTTAACCAGGGTTGGGTTGGTTGAATACAAATTCAGCACCGCTGATCATATGAAAGTTCGACGCAGGAGTAGGAATTTCTATAAAATTGAAGTATGTTTCATAGAAGTATAACAAACTGTGTTGTAAGAATGGTTTCGAAATCACATATTTTCAATCCAATATATAATATAAAAATCGATAATAATGAAAAATGCGACTGATGGCTTTGGTGATAAAAAGTTAAATACTTTTTTAGGTTGTGTGAGGGTGCGGCTAGCCACAATTTAGATAAGTTCTGGATGGCTACTGCACTCCTTTTTTATTTATATTTATTTTTATAAAAACGTGAGCTAGGTAAGGTTGGTTCATCTATCAAGTTTTATATTAATGATTTTTTACATATTCTTTAAATTTTAAATTTGGTATATGTAACAATTTCACTTAAGCTCACTTTTACTTTTTTTTTTTTAATCAAAAAAGCAAAAATTGGTACCGCAGCTATTCGCACCTCAACACAACATACTTATGCATTCTGTATTTAAAAATTAAAAATAAATATATATCAAAAAATAGTAAATTTGATTTATAAATTAAATATAACTAAATTAATATGTTTATAAAAAAATTTCAAAAAACAAAAAAATATACATTTCAGACTGGTCTAAGAAGATCAGCTGACACGTATATAGTTAAATAATTTTAGCGTCAGAATTAATGATTGCTTGCTAGTAAGGTATTCTCCCAGCTGCTGCACCTAGTTGCCTTCGTTGGAAAGGTTGCAAGTGCTTTGTGTGCTTTTGTCTCGTTGAATCTTTAGGTAGAACCGTGTTTTTAAATTTTTGGGTGGAACTGTGTCTCTTTCAATGTATAAGAATTTTTTAGGAATTTATTGTAAGAAATATTGAAATATATGTTAATATACCACTAAAAAATGATTACTTGAATAAATTTTAAATAACCACAAATATCAAGCTTGATCTGCGTTGTTTATGTAAATTTAAATTCAAAATTAAATAAATTACTTGCCAGAAAATTTTAAAGAACCGCAAACATTAAGTCCAATTACTTTTTTAACCTAAAGTCAATGTAAAAATGTTGAACTGGGATTGAAATTCAGGCTTCATAAAGTATAAAATCCATACCTCTTTTGCCGTCCCCAAATTATGGCAGTACGGGGAAAAGAGAAGAGAAGGGAAAAAAAGGAAAAAAGCGATGGTCGGCAGCAGCAACGACGAAATTAAAGGCCACGAGCCGGCATTTGAGGTTCTAGACTCTTTAATGATGAGCACCACCATAGAACGGCTTCCGTGGGCACTTGGTTCCCACCATTTCAATGAAAAATCCTTTCAAAAATGAATTTTTGAATTTTTCACAAAAATCTAACCACATATACTATTTAAAATATGATTTTGACCGTTCATAATGAAAATTAAAGAAATCAGATGTTATTCTGACCTTAAATATGTAAAAATTATAAAATTTACATATTTGACAAATAAAAATTAGTATACAATATTTTAGCAAAATGAAAAAAAAAATTTAGACTCATCTAAACCAATTTTATGCATATAACGTTTCAGATCATACAAGTATTATTTTGTACTTGTAATCCAAAAAACATATACACCATTAATATCCTTATATCATAAAATTTTAGTTATCACTAATATATTTGAATTATTTTTATTATGAATGGTAAAAATCATATTTTAAATAATCTGTGGTTAGATTTTAAAATTAAAAATTAATTTTTGAAAAGAGTTTCTGTTGAAATGGTGAGACCGTTGCACCACCCACAGCTATGCATGTGCCAGCCGTGCCAAAAAAGCTAGTGAGATATTTGCCAGTGAGCGAGCAACCCAAGGCCACTTTCGAAGTCTTCGGCTGGTCTTTTCCGACGATGCACGGCTGGCCAGCAGGATGCATACATCCAAGAAGATAGATTGCATAAATGTTTAAGTTATAATATTTATTTTTATTTTATTTTTTAACTTTTTCTTATAAATATATTTTTCTAAGTATATTTGATTTATATATCAAGTTTTGTTATTTTACAATACTTTTAATTATTTATTTTTTTATAAGGGGCTAAAATGACCTAGATGCCCCTTAAATTGATATTTTCAAAAATAAAAAATAAATATATAAAATTATTGTAAAATAATAAAACTTGGTATATAAATTAAACACACTTAGGAAAACAAATTTATGAAAAAACTAAAAAATAAAATAAAAACGAATATTGTAACTTAAGCATATATATAATATTCCCATAAAAAAGCATGTATATAATATATTGTAATATACGATTCCCATTTCTATGAAACCTATTCTATATATTTTTTATAGAACCCTTTCTATATTTAAAATTTTGATAGTTAATGAAAAATTCACTTCATATTTTTATCTCAAAATTTAGCATCATTTATAGAATTTTTGAAATCTTCTTATTTATCTAATATTATGGTGTATAGGCCCTATTGAAAATTAACGTAATAAAACGGTTTAAAGTTAAGTATCAATTTTAAAGTTGTACTTTTAACATCTAAGCTATCTAAAATATTATTTCTATATGGATAAATAATTTTATAAAGTTATTACATTCTAATAAATGTGTAAATAGATCTAAGTTTTTTTCATAATTTCAACATAAATATATATTTTTTAACAAATATTGCCCATAAGCGTACTTGGTTGGGACGAAACTTAATTTTTTTGATAAATAAATAATATTAAATACAATAAATAAAATATATTTTCCATTAAAAATTAAAATTTTAAAAATTAAAAGAGTTACGATGGCTCCACTTCAGCCCATTGGATATAATCAGGCCTCTACATCCAAAGAATATATGATCAGAGATCAGAACTCAAAGAAGTAGCTCCCAGCATATATGATCTAATGTGGGCAACAAATTAAAGGTTGGCCTAGCTCATGGCATGGCACAGACCAAATGATTGAACCCGCAGTAGGTCCCTGCACGCCTTGTAGTACACCCACTTTCCACTCAACAAAAGCAATAAAATGTGCTGGACAAAAGGACTCATGTATTGCTGCACTTGCATGGACTCTTCAACTTGCAAGCTATAATTAGTGTAGCTCGAAATAGCTAGCAATAGACCATGTGAATAAAGATACAGCTGGATCTAATATTAATGAAAATATTCCCTAGCTAAAAGCTTACCTTTAGTATAGAATTTTAAAATTCCAAGACAATTTTGCCTAAATCAGATAGGTATACCTTACATTAGAATTTTAAAAAGTTTTCCAAAGGCAAGAAAATTAGTTAAACAAGTTGATCGAATTGCAATTGGTCAACCTTAACCTAGTTTACAACTTGACCTAATGATTGAGTTATAAAATATACAACAATGAAAAAAATCTACAACTTGAGTTAGGTTCAACATTATAAATTGTAGCAACTCCATCAAAGTTCTAATTTATCTAACTCTAATCCAACTAGAACTAATATGAGTTGATAGGTTTTGATTTGAAATAACTCTAATTAAGTTGTACTTGCACCCTTATTTATGGTTCTTCAATAATTAAGAGAAAATTTGTATAGATAAATTTTTGGCAATGAAATATGTGGACTTCTCCATCTTCTCTCCTTCTACAAATTCTTTTTCCAAGGGAGAGTTAGGATAGAGTTTATCTCAACTTTCTCTTTTTCTAATAAAAAAAAAAGATGGTCCATTGAACTTAAATTATAAATGGAAAATCTCGTCGAAAAATTTATAAATGGAAAAGATGCCTATGTTGAATCAATTGAGCCTAGCATCCCTTGCGATGTATATATTTAATCGGGAATGACTCTATGAAACTTTCCTTTTATTTTACTCCTTTTATTTTCACTGTTTTGAAAATTAATGAAAAACTTACTTTATCAATTATATTAAACACCATTTATAGTATGTTAGAAACTCATTTTGATATAAAAAAAATATCAAAAAGAGTTTTTAACATACTATAAATGACACTTAATATAATAGATGGAGTATGGTAAAAACTCTTTTATTTGTCTAATGTTACTGTCCATAAGCTTCATCTACAAACAAATAAAATAAAAGTAATAAAGTAATTTAATGTTACATATTAATTTTAAAATTATATTTCAACATCTAAATAATCTAAAATATCATTTTTATATGGATAAATGATCATCTAAAATATTAATATATTCTAATATATATGTAAATGAATCTAAGCAGTTTCTCAATTTACACATAAATATACATGTTTCTGAGCAAATGTGGCCACGCATATAGATTTAGATGAAATTTGGTCTTCTAGAGAAATAAATCTTATTAAATACAATGAATATATTAGAATTTTCATCAAACAATAAACAAAAATTCAAAATCTAAAAGATTTATATAAAAAAGCTTCCATACAAGTAGACCCAATATCTAATTCTTATTAAATGATTCACTTTTGGACACAAATCAAATTAAAGCCAATGCGCAACCTTTAAAATTCGTGAAGCATGATAGTTGTGCATTTCTAGATAAATCTACCTTGCGCATTAGGTAACGACTCTTCTCTGAACCTTTACGTCTATCTGGCCCAGCTATAATATGATATCTTAATTATACGTGAAACATGGAGAAAATGATCTTCACCTCCACGCTGCTGATGTTTGAATTTCTCACTAGCTTATGCTTTAATCTGTCACTATAATAATGAGAATAAAAAAAGTTAAAATACATAAATTAATTGTATAAATAATTATGTAAAAATAATTCAAAAGTAACATAATTGCATAGGCCGAAAATGTGAAGAATGGACGAGCCTAGCACAATTAATTATATGTAAACCATGCGTCGTTTTCATCGCAACCCATCTACGTTCAGGATTTTTTTTTTTTTTTTTTTAATCTCAGGACTCGTGTTGAAGATAAGATGGATAAAGCAGTACTGGCCCGAGTACAAAGCATATATAGATATCAAAAGAATAAGAAAACTGAAATAACGAAAATATATTAGGTTGATAATTTAATTAAACTCATCATAAGCATTGACACTTCACGTTTACTATTTTTTTTTTTTTTACTTTAAAAACTAAACGATTTAAATTATCATGTTTATCTATGTCTATTTACTCGTGATTCTAAAAAGTATATGTACTGAAACTTTTATACCATACACTTTTCAAAAATTTTGCTAGTTATATATTCATTCTCAAAAATTATATTTTTTATGAAATATAAGTTTTCAATGAAAATAATTTTTGATAGTTTAATCAAGCAAGATGGTTAAATACGATAATTCAAAAAATATATTTTAAAATTTGAAAACAAAAGTATAAGCACGAAGCGTTTGTGCTTAAGGTAGGTATTGAATCAAGAACAAGATAAAGTGAAATACAGAAGACAAAGTACGCCTGAGTCAATAAATTAAAAATTAGAAAGTTAAAAATTAATATAAATTCTGCTTTTTTAAAACAAAAAAGTTTGATTAAGATCTGAAAATTCAAACAAACTGCTGCAAAAAATTATAGTGATAGTAACATTACTTATAATAATAGTAGTAATTACTATCTGATTGAGAAATTATATGGAACAAACAAACATGGCAAAAAAATTTACCATGGCATCTTAAGTGTGAGCGCGTTACGAGGAATATCTAAAGATTCCTTATGACCACTAGTGCAAAGCGAGACCCACGGGTATATTTTTGAGTTCATGTATATACATAAAAAAAAAAAATTTAATATAACGCATTTGCAAATACGTTATAAGAGAAAATAAATTAAGATAGTTTTAACATGTTAAGAGGAGGCCTAAAATATTAATGGTTAAGATATATATCTAAATAGAAAGTGGTAGAAGAAGGAGAAAAATTCAAAAAATAAGATTTACAAATATTATAAATTATTGAAAATTTAGTCTTAAATTACCAAGAATAACACAAAAGAATATATGCAGCCGATTCCACTGAAGTGAAAAATGGCTTATGATGACGATGGTGATGATGATTTGCAGTCCTTTACTATTAAAAATATTTGAACTAAAACGCAGCTGGGCCATATACAAAATATCAAAAATGGATATTTAATATCTCATCCACCGTGTGGAAATTTTTGTTTATACGACATAAGTCACTCAAGATCTCCAAAAAAACCAGTCGAATGCGTGCACGAGAAAAAGTATTAACGTCACTCCGTAAATTTCTTTACAAATGGTGCTGTAACTATTATTTAAGTAAGCTTTTATCTTAAAATTAAAATTGCTATGTGGGGTTTTTTGCATTTTGGACCCTTTAAATTCTCGTATTTGCTTTTTAAACCTCGAAGTTTACATATTTGCCTTTTGAACCCTCTAAGTTTTATTCTTTTGTTTTTTAAACCTTGCTGTTAAGTTTAGCCCATCATGTACAGGGCATAAAAAGCAAAAGAATGAAATTTAGAGGGTTCAAAAAGTAAATATGTAAACTTTATGGTTTAATAAGCAAATACGCAAAATTGGAGGTTCTAAAATGCAAAAGACCCTTACGTGTGGATTTCAAATATGTTTTCGAGTACTAAACAATTTCTTATAATTACTGCGTGATATTGACTGCACAGCGGATGCGCATATTCAAATGGACGCCTGTGTGAGCCGGGCAGTGACTAGGAACAGTTGGATCGTTGGACTGTGACTGGATACGAGTGGGATGGAACGTGGATTCGGAAGGGGAGCTACCGTGAAAAAGTGTCGTAGTGTGCCGAAAGTTATAAAATAAGATCGAGAAGGAGAAAAATAATATTAAAAATTCAAGAATGTATTTTTTAAAAAAATTAAAAATCTAAAATTTCATGTCATTTTCGTCTCGGTTCTAATCCTGAACAGTCACGTGCAGATGCGGGACGCTGTCTGTGGGAGACCACGTCCAAGCGAACAGGGCCATTCATGCCTTTTAAATGAAGCGAGTGGGTCCGTGCGAATAGGCAATTCACAAGAGTGCTGCGGAAATCCTGGCTCCGCTTGCCTCGGGGCCGTTTGCTCCCGCTTCCAGGCTTAGCTGCCCTTGGAAGTGCTAGGTTATAATCCCATGCAAACCTGCTGATTATATTTGAAAATTATTTTTATTGAATCATCTATAGGTATTGATTAAATTTCAAAAAACCATACATCTTGGAAGCTTTTATACGTTAGGTATTTATTTCAAAGTTTCATTATGTTTAAATTTTGTGGAAAATATAGTTTTAATACATTAATATCTGAAACATTACGAAAATGCATATTAATTAATAGTTCAAGTTCTATGTATATCCATGAATTTTACTTTTAATTCCACTTATACCCACGATTTTTTAAAATTTCACATATATCCACGCGTTTTGGCTAAAATTTCACTTATACCCACGTTATTAGGAATTTGTTAAAGGGCCATTAGCACCTTAGTAAAATGATAAAATTTTTAACACTTTTACCGCAATAAAAATATTTATTTTTTAAATGTAAATTTTTAGCTTTGAGTAAATTAATCTAAAAAATTATTAAAGTTTGGTCATATTCGTTATTTTACAAGAGTGCTAAAGGGCCTTTTAACAGATTCTGAACAATCGTAACTACAAGTGAAATTTTAAGCACAATACATAGTTATGTGTGGAAATTTTGAAAATTATGGGTATAAGTAAAATATTAGGTAAAATTAATAGGTAATGTAGAATTTACCCTAATCAATATTATTAATTCGAGATGTACTTATATGCAAACCCATGCTATTGAAAACTTGAGTATCATTGCCTCATTTTGATTTACTTTGGTAATTAAATTAAAATTTATCATCTATTATATTTTAAATTTTTATTTAATTAGCATAATAAAAGATTCATCTACATCACATATTTATGTAGGCCTTGTTGGGTAAACTAAATAAATATGTAAATTTAATACAATATATTGTTTGATTTATATTTCCATTTTATAGAATTAATTCGACATCTATGCCGTTTAAAATATTTTTAAAATAATCTTATAAATTATTATAAGATGCTAAAAATTTTATGAACAGATCTAATTGATTTTCATATTTTACGTATGATTAGAGAAAAGGAGGGTTTGTCTACCATTTATAAGGAAGGGCTTGTGTCTCTCATTTACGTTAGAAACATGTTCTTTTACTGTTTGAAGTAAAAATTCAATTGAGAAAAATAGTAAAAACGTACCTCGCATGTGTTCGACTGTGTCTGAGCTTTATCTCGGTAATCAGGGCCGACGGCTGGAACGACTTTAATCAAGTGGAATCTAAAAGAAATCGACCTAAAATGATATGGGAATGATAAAAGTGATTAAATTTGTACTTTGCACTGATAAATAAGGGTCCTAATGGGCAGTGATGATCCCTTGGGCCACTGCTGAATTTGTATTTGGAAAGTAATATAATTTTTAAATAAAAAATTTTTTAATATAAAAGTTTTTAAAATAAAAACATTATGTGACATTATAGAAATTATGATAAGAAGCAAAGAAAATAAATTTAAAATAAATAGATTAGTTATATAAAAAATTAAAAAGTAAAGTAGTTTATAAAATGATACGAAGAAATAATTATAAAAATAAAAAATTTAATTTTTAAAAATTTGCGTGGTAATCCAACCCGCCCCAAATTATATACCCCTTTTTGCGTAATTAGAATTTTCCATGGCCACCAACAGCCATGTTGTAGTTAATGTGGGTACAGGTGCAGAGCTGCTATCGCTCAGCGCACATGCACGGCAAAGCGACGTAGCCACGTGTGGGGAGATCTTGCATCACCGTCTTCGATCTCCGTCATCCTCTGTTCCAAGAGTGGCGACTGTTGCATGCGTCGCCCACTGCCCACCTTCCACGCATCAGCTGCAAGCCCCCAGCAGGGCCAGCCCGACGATAGAGGCCCGGCCTAACCAACGTCCCCAAAAGCCGATCCACGCCCACGTGTCATGTCCCCGTCTACTCTAGACGTCTTTCAGGGGACCCACGCACGAGGCGTGCCAGCCCAGGTGCATCGCACAATCAGCAAGTTGATCCCTACATGGGTAGGGCCGACCGACCGTTTGTTGAAAATAGCCGTTCTTCTGCGACGGCCTTGCATGTGCAGTCGAAAAGCACCAGAAAATAGGACTCATCTGGAGCCTGGATATGACTTTTGCTGCGATGCCTAAAACGGATATTTTGAAACCATCGAATTCTTCTTGGATTATTTTATTGGTGGCTTACGAAATGCTTCTGCCAGTTAGTTGGCAATTGGCATTAGCGCAGCATATATTGTTGTAAAAGATGCGCTTTCCACTCCCAATTTTATTAGACAGGCAGGTTGGGAACGTACACCAGGAATTATGTTTGTCCGATATTGGACGTACTGGCAAATTTGAACTTATTTACCACGGAATAAAAGTAGTATCTTTATAATTCAGCTTTGGGATGGGGAAAAAATTTTAATCTAAACTCAAAAATAAGTTTGGAATTAGTTGATCATGTACTTAACTAAAGAATCTTGACTACCTCACCTATATTCATTTATAAAAATTATAAGCATATTTTTAAATTTTCTTTTCTTTTTTACCCAAAATTCTCGCATTATTTATGAGTAGCTATATCAACAATATAAAAATCAATAAGAGACATTTGCATGTATATATGTATAACTATCATGCATAATTATAATTTTTCTAATATTTTGAAAACACGAGCAAAAAATACTATTACATTAGAAAATATTTTTAAAAATACTAAAATTTATTTTGGATAAGGTATGTTCTAGTAACTTATTTAATAAAGTTCTATTATAATTATTTTTATTTTACTGTATTTATGATATTTTACTTTTATTAATTAGTAAAATATTGAAGTATACGTCATTTAAATTTAGCATAAATGTGTTTTTATGTTTAATACGGGCATAAAATTTTTATTTGACTCGTCATCCTAATATCAACCCAAGATGAGCCGTTATCTTTTACGGCTCGAAGACATATTTTTTATTTTTTATGTTTTCATGGATAAATAAAGCTAAGTGTATTAAATTTATAGGTCAAGTTTTACCTTTTTAGATTTTTTAAGTATTTATTTTGAATTTTTAAATATAATGATATTTTATGTAATTTTCTGTCTCCACAAAAAGAAATGAAATTTTTTTAAAAAAACTATGTGTTTCGCGTCCGGCCATAAAAGATCATTTTACACTCAAGATTAACTCAAAGTTGATCTCATAACTTAATAAAGAAGATAAAAGTTAAACTAACATTGTTATGACCTAATATAAAAAATCGGATCAAATTTTTAAAAAATAGAGTTAGAATTAAACAAATCCTAATAACCTAACTTGATATATCTTCAATTTCCACTCCTAAATTAAATACAGCTCACTACTTTTGAGAAGCAAGTCTTATGGCTTCCTTAAATTGAATTTACTGTCATTACAACAGAAATATTACCCAACCGTGATTAATTTTTAAAGATTCCACCAAACTAGCTGCATACGCCCGTGTGTGTGCGTATGCGCGCGAATTTCAACCCATTTGCCTGTTATAAACCCTGCAGCCGAAGTGCGTTCTGACACCCATGTCCGGCCCACTAAATGAGTGAAGCTCAAATGATATCCCAGAAGTTTTTTTGGAAGCTACGATATGCCCAAATTTTGAAAGGAAATAGCTGTATACAATTAGCCGTACTAAAAGTTTCTAATTAAATATTTTATTTGATATTTTGATTAAATT
>JAXCLR010000001.1:60126118-60136822 GCA_035584095.1 Annona squamosa
CTGTCGGGATTGACGCCCCACTTCACTTCCCCACACGACCCTCCCCTATCCTCAAACCTCACTGGTTCCCCCATCTGATCCACCTGTCCCAACAGTTGGTAGTCCACTCCTTTCCCTCTTACAGAATCTGCACCCCACGCTGCTCTCACATTCTCCCCCATCTGCCCCATTTGCTCCCCTGCTGAAACGCCTTCACGTGATTCCACCACAACTGGCCAGCACTGTCTTCCTTCCACATCATTCCCCACTTCCAAACTTCCCTCCAGACAAGCTGAATGTAACTGCCAAGGAGCCGCACCAGGAGTTGCTGTACCCAGAACATTGCCGTGGGATTCAAGTCTTTGGGACAAGGCGCTGGTTTTCTGCACTTTCCCAGACTCCCAGCTGGACATCTGATTGCATCTGGACCCACCATTGCTGTCTCTCGTCCCCATCTGTTTAAGTTCATCGTCAGCATCCATGTCCCTGTCCAGCCCGCATTCACTCCCCACTCTGCTGGCGCTAACATACTCTTCAGCACTTTCGTTTCCTTCACATGGTGTAGAGCCATCCGCTGATTGTCCTGTATAACCGGAGAAATTGGACCCCAAGTACTTTACTGGCATTGCTCTGTTGCTGTTGAAGTTCTCCATTCGCAGCTGCATGGGCTTAACTCCTGCCCTTAGCCAATTACCATAAGGCAATTCCTCCTCTGTCACCAACTGTTTCATCTTAGAAGGCATGGAACAATCCCGGTGCAAGTGTCCCATAATTCCGCAAGAATAGCAAAATAGAGGAAGTTTCTCATACTGAAATGCTATCCACCTTCGCTGCTGACCCCCAAACTGAAGAAACATCCCTCTCCTCAGAGGATGTCTACAATCAATCACTACTTTGATCTTGATTTCCTTGTTCGAAGCCACAACATCCAGCAGTTCATCAAAGGAGTTCCCAATCTCAGCTCCCACTCTTGGTTTATCCAGTACGAATGGGACGCCCAAGATATGAACCCACATTGGCGTTTTCACAAACACCATGTGGGCAATGTCCAGCTCCTCGGTAAGGTCCCTTATGAGGACCAGGCATCTCTCAAACAGCCAGGGACATCCGTTCAAAACACGATCTTTCTCTTCTTGGTCGGACAACTGTACTCGATAAAGATTATCTCCCACTTCAGTGAACTGGCACCCACTCTTCAGTCTCCACAATCTCCTGATCGTGGCTTTGAAAATCTCTTTATTATACGATTTCGAGGACCAAACAGTGCACATAATCGAAGCTCCTTTATCGGGTTTAATCCTCTCACAAGCTGCATTGGTAATAGCCAGTGTTTGCATTTCTGCTTCCAGCAGATCACCTACACACGAATTCCTCATAAGGGCACAACAACAGTCAAAGACTTCTCCTGATGGAATGCCGATCACCGTCGACCGCCGGAAGAATGAAAACACCTCTGCCGATCCCCTCAGATCTTCACCCAGACCCACGCACGTCCGCTTCGCCAAGAGGGTCTAACAGGGGAAGCCACTCATGAAATTTGGAATTTTAATTGTGAAGGTAGATATATCGTATACAGTTTAGGACCATTTGCATTTTTACTTTTTAGAATTTTACAATATTCATCCATAATATGGGATTTTGTAAAAACGGTGCTATGAACGAACTATTGTTTGTCAAAGCATTTTTGTTATTAAGGTCAGCTAGTCAAATTTTTTGATTAATCGATCTTCACAAGATTTTGTAGTCTGCACCAGCATCCGAACATCAATAGCTGGGATAATACAGGTGAAGCTTTTTTTTCTCCCTCGGAATAGCAATATGCTGTTCCAGGGGAGTTTGAGCTCTCACACCCTTTGATATATATAATATATAAGGAGCTGTTCTGGTGGTGCAGTTGGCCCTCACATATATTAAGATATAATAAAATTTTATATAAATATTTATTTATATACAAATTTTACAGCAAATGGTTTACATGCTAAAAAAATAATTTTAAAGTTGTTATTTACATCAAACTATTTTATGACGTTAAATTTGTACCATTTTTAGATGAAACCCATATAAATATATGATTAGAATGAAAATTGGTATGACAATAGAATATATTATTTTACATCCAATGGATAGAATAAATTATAATTTAATCATCATCTAACGCCTATTTCGGTAATGCTGCACCTGAATATGTCTGATGTATATGGATAAGAATTTTTGAATTAATTATCGAACAAAATTTTAATCCCGTAAGCCGTTGAGGTCAAGCATGGCACAAGATAAAGGGTCTATCATATACAGCTCTAATCATGTCGTGGGTCATGAAATTCGATCAAATTAAATGACTCAGGAAGGCTTTTACCATTCAGATGTTGAATCATAAAAGAGGAGTTCTCGAAACAAGATCTCAAGTACTGGGGGTATTTTTGCAAAGTCCACAATTCTGAGTGGAAGAATTATAAAATGATAAAAAGGGAAATAAGTAGATATTGTCTAGACTTGAGTGGGACCGAGAGATTGACGGAAACTATTGAAACACCAAACTTTCACTGTATCTAGAATGGACGTGTTAGAATAAGACCTGGAAGATCTTTCGCGTTTTCTTCCAAAATTCCAATAACACTCGGAAGTCAGGTACGTTTTGAGCCGGTTCGAGATCATCTTACCGGGATAAAATTTCTGGGGGAAAAAATTAAAATAGTGAGGGAGATGTAGGAGTAATGATTTAAGAGTGAAGAGAATAGATTAAAAATATATAGGATAAAGATGAAAACATATAAATTTTTTTTTTGAAATTTAGAAGTAACAATTGAAAAAGTAATACATTTAGCTGGTTAAGATGTTAAATTATATCAAAGGATACACGTGAATAAGTGAGAAATTTTTTTACTCCAAAAGCGGTTTAGCATATGGAAAAATTGAGAAAAAAATTGCAAATTTTTTTTAAAAAAGAAGAATGTGATAAGGGTAATAATTAGAAGTAAAATAGTAAAATGAAAACAAATAAAGTAGTTATATAAAAAAAAATTGTAAGTAAAATAATTGCATACGTAAGTGGGTAGAAATTCTTGTATTGTAAAAATAAAAAAATATATATGTAAAAATAAGAAAAGTAATACTGTAAATAGGAAAAATAAGGTTCTTATATATTTGAAGATGAACAATTATATTGAAGATATAAAAGGTTTTTTCTTTTTCGGAACAGAAAATTCCAGATGTAATGATCCTTAAACAGGCCCTATGTGATATCGTCCAGACCGTCAATTTAATCAGCTACGCCGGTGTCATTGTCTTTTATCACTTGCCGGTGTTATTATCTTTTATCACTTGTCAGTTTGTCTCTTTGCTAGAGCTAGTGGATATTAATTAATTATGCATAAAATAAAAGCATAGTAGGTCGGCGCGATTGCTGTGCTCCATCGTCTGATTTCAAGATAAACGCAAATATGCACTGCATTACTTCCAATTCGACGACTCGACAGACGACCAAATATTATCGGATAGTTTGCCGTACCGGACGAGATTTGCTGTGTTGAGACTTGAGAGACTGTACATGGACCAAGAAGATAAATAGATCACCGGGGGCTGACAGCAGATTAGCAGTTCATTTGTCAACTCCGCACAGATTAAATGCAGCTTTTCTCAAGTACCGCAATCCTTTTTTTTTTTTTTTTTGATGAAATCAAGTACCGCAATCCTAGATGCGAATGAATCCAAAAAGAGCTTTTGTCTTCTTTGATTACATATCGCGTTACGCATGCGCCCATCCTAATCAGTGCTGATGAGATTCCCGGCACATGTTTTCTTAGAGTTTGTGCAATTAATAGTGCTGGGTCTGAGTCAATTCAGTCTAATCACAACTCGACTGGGCAGTTTCGCAAACGCCAACGTTTCTCCGGTTTGGATGGTGTTTGGACGCCGCAATACCCCGACCACCTCCGGTTGCCAGCTGCCACAAGACCAAGCTCTGGTGGTTAGTTGCTCGGCACGCTCGGGGCCTTTGGACACCACACCGTCCAACGTTAATCTTGTACGTTGAATGTTATGAGCAAACATCGATCGTGCTCTGGAACATAGGAGTCAGATAATGTAATGCATGTATCACACACCTTCCCTGAGAAAAAGAACCAAAAGATGATCGTAGACCAGAAGCAATTGCTTGCCATGTCTACGGGCTGTCAGAGTGCCTTTTAAGTTCTTTAGAACCTACGCCAACTGGGCTCATGCTGTTGTTGGCCCACGTGTTCCACGACCGCAACGAAAGTTCTTCTGGCTCCCAAAGCTCCATCTTCTCATTTAAAACCCAAAATTCATTCTAACATATCCTAAATCCAAATCATATTAATACTCCTACGCTTATCAGGGCTGTCAAGGTTACCCCTTAGCATGCCTCCCAGTGATTTTAACTTGACGTCCGGATCATCTCTGATCGTTACATCTAAAATCTGTCTTACAATATCTCATTTTACAAAGCAAGTCCTCATTATTTTTCCTATAACCAACTTATATCATCAGGAAAAAGACCGAAGCTCTTTTTAAACGGGAGACAAAGCTCCCAACTTGGAAGAAAAATCTCCTACTAGAATTTGATCCCTCACCAGCTGGGAGTTTGGGACAATGCCCATAGGTGGTACCAACCGGCTTATGCCCGTGTTGGTCTGAATTCTCTCTTTTGAGAGTCAAAATTCATGAGCAAACAGCTAATTTCTAATTAAGCTTCAATAACAACGAATAATGGTCCAAGTTATATATAAATCACCTCCTTGGAAACTCGGATTCCGCAGAAGAAATTGCGATGCGGCCACTTATTAAAATGAACTGTGGCCTTCTCTCTTTAAACAGTATGCACGTGCCCTCGAGCCCATCCCAAATATGGGCACAGACCCTCTTTGTAAAGCCGTGTTCAGGTGGACAAGTTCTACCCAAAAAGGGTGGGCGAGTGAGGATCCAAAAACAAATACACGACACCGTGAGTTGTACTAGGCCCGAATTTTCATACATAAGGTCCATGCCAACCCAAAATATCGATTGGCGCTACTGCGCTCCCCATCCCACTCCGAATTTGACAGATATCCCTAAAAAAGAGATCCCACAGGATCAGCGGATGGGATTGCCGGAGACGATGACACATGTTATGAGTGGTTCAATACTTGCATGTGATGTGATGAGGCCTTTTGAATTTGTGAAATGGAAAGCTGATGCAAGTTCCTCACCAAACACCATCCAAGTCTCCCACCGTAGATATATGTGTACATACTTTAATGGTACAAACGTTTGCAGATCACAATCAATGACGATGCAAAGTCGCTTGAAAAGGACCCAAAATGAATAGGAGTGCTGCCCTACAAGCTCATGGACTTCTTGAATAGTTTCATCCCCCGGCTTTTTAAACCTACACTAATGGACCACCCATGGACGTTGCTTTACAATAATCTTCAAATCATATCAGTTGAGAGTTCAAAACTCCCATTTCTGATTGCTTGTTGGACAGCCATGCCATGGCTTTAGAACGAATTATTACTTCCAATTTTGGGCAGTCCAATGAATACCGTTACCAATCGAGAGGAAGGCCAATAAAGAAAAGCAGTAAATATTTCTTTTGGGTATCTTCTTCTTCTTCTTTTTTTTTTTTTTTTTTTCCCCTCTGGGTCTTGAAAGCCAACCACATTTGGAAGATTTAATTAGTTAAGCCAAGAGCACATGCAATTGCCTGACATTCACTCACCCCAAAAGCCTGCGCACCTTCTCTCAGGCTCTCTCAGAGTACAAAATCCTCATCTAGCATTATTGCCTCGTGACAGTGGGCCATGCATATAGACATCTAGGAGTTGGGCCTTCCCACTTTCTTTTTCCCCCTTTTCTGACTGCGCACCTCTCAATCATGGAGCATACACATGGGTGGTTAGTCGTGAGGGGATGGAAGTTGTATGCCTTCCTCCGCCACACCCAAAAGTGGATTATCTTTCTACTTTTGAGTTACTTCAAGTGAAACAGACTATTTAAGATTTAAAGTCAAGAGCTGAGAGTGCCATCTTACCGATCTAATATTTCACCTTTCACATGAGCGCGACACATACAGCTGCTCTGTTTCCTTTGGGAAACAACCGCTTTCAGGTCTCTGGTTGTGAGATTGGGACCTTTCAGGGGGAGCAAAATTTTTAGCCATGGTAAGAGTGTACGAGTGTTAATGGTTATGATCAACACATCAACTTACTCATCTAACTTATTTATAAATGTGTTTCGATTTTAAATAAATGAATTATAATTTATCAACTCATTTAACCATTTAATTAAATAAACGAATTAGATTCTTTATCCTTCGTACATGTTTAGAGAAGCGGTAATGTTGTCGTCCACACTCTAGCAAAACATGCTAATAGCAGTGGAAATTGTGCAATGAGTTCATTGTCCCTTTTTCAGTTGTTTACAGTTCCTTGGTATAGTTGTTAGGTTTTATATATGAATCCTTACTTTTCAATAATAATAAATAAAAGAATTAGAATTGACATTTTATAACCCATTAATCCGTTTAGTAATCCGTTTAACCCATTTAACTTATTCAGCCCATTTAATTCATTTAACTCATTAAAATTATATATATATAAATATAAACCACTTAGTTATTTTCCTCCACTAAGTTTTTCTTATGTCACCTAATTTTTATTTTTTCACTACTACTTTAATTCTATTTTCTTGTTACTATCTTAATTTTTATTTTTCTAGCACCAAAAACACCCTCTTTCTTGTCCCTATGAAATTATCAGCTACCAAAATTTAGATTTTCAGGTAATTTATTATACAATCCACTGACTCTTTTATTAAATGATTTATAAATGGATTAGGGCTGAAGTTTTTTAAATATATTAATGAACAAATCAGAATTTAGATATGTTAAATGGATTAAGATTAAGATTAGACTCCAACCCATCTAACTTGATCTATTAATACCGTAGCTGAGAGACATTAATTTATGAGTACAGTTGGTATCTAAATCTTCCCATTGTGAAGTTTAAGAAATAACGGAAGGTTAGTTTGAATCTGTTATATTAGAAAATAGTGCATCAGAAACATAATTCTGGAAACGTTTATTTGAAACGTTTTCAAGCTCCACCCATAATGGGAATAATGCATGAAAATTCCAGTGCATTTGAACATTTATATATAAATGCAGAAAATCGATAGAAATAGCAGTAGAATCAGATTTTCCCGGACCTTTCCAAGATTAATGACATCTGAGCTATAATATATATATATATATATAATTTTTTTCTCTTTACGATTTCATATTCAACTCGTGAAAAAACTTGAGCAAAGAAATCTTAACAATTTTACATTTATATGAAGATAAATGATGTTTATTTTGATGCATTTTTAAAACATAACGAGCAATTATTCAATATAACCGGCTTATGCACTCTTTTTTCATTTAAAACTTTTTTCCCAATTTTAAACCATTTATTTTGTTTAAACTTTTCTTGCTGAATATATTAGGAATCATGCAACACCAATATATTGAATAATTAACCAAACATGATATATTATCCAAGTGAATGGATGGTATGTTAACCAAGGGAATGGATAGTAATGGAATCGTTGATCACGTAAATAAATTTATTAAGTGTTTAAAGCAAGATATTCCTTTGAAATTTGGAAGAAACTTATTTTCATATTAGAAAAGATGTTAAATTGTTAACAGCATTAGGTTTGTGGATAAAATATGAGGATAAATAATTGGAAAATATAATTAATGACAAATAATTTAGTAGAATTACTAGAAATAGTTCAAATTTTATATTAATCATATATAGAGGGAACATAATGGCTAATCTGCAATTTCTTTTAAAAAAAAATATTCTACACCCGATCCTAAAAGAGCCGAAAGTGGAAGAAAAGTAAGATAGTGGGTTAGCTCAATCCCACTTCTAAATAAATTCCTCAACACAACCGGGCAGTTGTCTGGTTCGCAAGTCAGGGGCCGAATTGGGAACTTTCGTCTCCCCGTCTATTTGGTGGGATTTGTTCCCCTAAAATTGATACGTAAAGCTTATTTTCTATCTTTACAAATTGTAAGAATGTGTCAGAGCAACATCGTAATAGATATTAATATTGTTGTAAATATACACTAATCAGAATAAATAACTCAAATTAAATTGTACTCCTTCCCCTTTATATTGCCATTACTTCTACTTTTAATCACTGCTTTTCTATTAAAGGCTATAGTTGTTGATGTAATTTATTATTTTACTTCGGCATGTATTTATTCATGGTATCATGGGATGAGCTTCCATTTGCAAATTCAAAAACTCATTAGGACAACTAGCGAATGCAGGTTTTATTATTATTATTATTATTGGGCAAGCAATTCAATGCACTCAAATGTATTGAAAATTGAGCCCAACGCCTTAGTGCAGTTGGTGCTCACCTCAGGCGTACTGCCAGGATGTCCCTATTTCGATCCGGGTTGGGAGCATAGTCTCCCATTTTAGGAGCATTGCACTGTGGAGAGTTTACATTTGATGAAAAATATGGAGAAAAATACACATCCGTTGAAAGACTTGTAATATATGAGACATCAAAAAATGCACTGAAGATTAAGTGCATTAGGGTGCAAAAATTATTTTTAAATTTTTGTTATGGAACAATTAATGTATGTGTATTTATTCTATGAATCAATTTTTTGATGATATTATATATTTGATTTTTAAAAATAAGGAGGTTTTAGTCATTTTAAATGACTAAAATACTACTGTTTTAAAAAATTAAATTTATATAATTTGCAAAAATGATAAAACTTGATTTAGAGATTAAACAGTCCTGATTCTATGAAACCTCTTTTCTATGCAGCCTATAGGTGGTGATTGGGATGAGTCGACCCGTAATCAACCTTGACCAAATCCGTCTTTGATCGGTTAAAACCAATACTTTTTTAACCGAGTATCTAGATGGGTCAAAAATTTTGACCCGAATTCAAAATTATGGTTAGGATAAGTCGACCATGTCTCGACCCGAAGAGTCTGACTTGCTCCCGCATACATTAATTTATTAAAAATTATAAGCCTTTATTTAAATCTTGACATTATTTTCTTTTTAAATTTCCATATCTTTTTATAATTAACTATATCAATTATAGAAGAATCAATTTATCCAAAAAAATATAAGAATTAATAAAAAATTGCATATATATATATAATTGTACATCAGTCTCTTTTAATAAATTTATATTATATTTTCTCATATTTTGATTTTGATAATGATGTGTTTTTTAATAATTAGTAAAATATTAAATCATATAACATTTAAATTTAGTATAGATGTATCTTTATGTTTGATAGATATATAAATTTTTAAAATCATCTTATTTTACCCGTATTTTTTAACCCGACTTGGTTTAAATCTATCTAATACAAACTTGAAATTTGTCCAGATACTTATTAAAAAAAAGTGAGTGTCAACCTAATCTTGTCTCGACTCAATATAAAAATATTATCAAACTAGATTTTTAAAAAATAGGATCAAGATTGGGCATACCTAGACTTGATACAGCCTGCCCCGATCCTCACCACTAATGTAACTTCCTCTATTTTCAAAATCTTGATAATTAATGTAAAATACAAGTCATCAATTGTATATATTGAAAACTTTTATTTTATTTTACTATGTATAGGTTCCCTCTTATAGTGTGTAAAATCAACATTATAAATGTTCAATGTTAAAATATAAATTTTAAAGTATTTTTCAACATCTAAACCATCTGAAACATCACTACTATATGGGTAAATAACTTCATAAAATATTATTATATTCTAATACAGTATAAATGAATCTAAACATTTTTCATGATTTACTCATGAATATATATATATATATATTTGAGCAAATGTGGCTCGTACACATACTTGATTTGGATGAAATTTGATCTCTTAAATAAATGAATGAGGTTAAATATAATGAATTGATTAAATTTTAAATCAATATAATATCTTAAAATTTATGAAATGGTGAATGTGACCACACACATCCATCATATTTTCAAATAAGACCATGACGTGAGTTTTTCTCATCAAAATAACCTTAATTTCAAACTTGGACCTTGACGCAAAATACGTTGGTGGTGTTACTGGTGTATATGGCAACCAAAATACAAAATTGAACAAGTTACATCAAAAATCATTCTTTACCAATTACATATGAAAGTGGAGTGGATTTGGATTTTAGCTGGGGAAATTTTGTTAAAAATACATAGGCAGTTGTCATGTTGAAAATACGATGAAAATATATTATTATATTTGTAATTTTTATAGATGTATAATATATCTGTAAATCGATATCAAACTAGTACTAGTAGTCATATTTGTTCAATAAAAAAGAGAAGATTTAAGATAACAAATAATAATAAGATGACGAAATTGCCAAAGCAATGCCCAGTTGAACTCGGATCTAACTGGTTGGTGGCCCACTTCAGAGTCCTGCTGTAGTTGCAAGAGTGGACTTTTCTTGATGGGGAATCAGTCATTGCTTGCTAAGTCATGCTAGAGATGAAGAGATACATCTGTCTGTATTTGAGTTGAATCTAATACATCAGCACATCACCAATGGCTTGAATATCTTGGAGCGCAATTCAGTGCACCCGGGTGCACTCAGCCTCAACGCACCTGGGTGCACTGCACCTATTTTTTTTATTTTTTTTTGAAAATTTTTGTATACAATGGTTAATCTAGGTTTATTTAACAT
>JAXCLR010000001.1:60136922-60146988 GCA_035584095.1 Annona squamosa
AAAAATAAAAAAAAATAGGTGCAGTGTACCCGGGTGCGTTGAGGCTGAGTGCACCCGGGTGCACTGAATTACGCTCCGAATATCTTAGCGACCAACCGCTCACGCATGCATGAGCGTTGTCAATTACTCTGTCTCAGAAATCAATCATTTAGGATGGCCACCTGATTTCGGAGATTTTAGGATGTTCTAGACAACTGCATAGAGAAAGCAATGTCTCCTCAACAAGCTCAAAAATACATCTCTTGCGTATGTGTTGCGTTGGTGCTAGAAGCAATGTATCAATGCCCTTCTTTTTAATTTTTAAAATAAAAATAAAATATTAAATAAATTCAAAAATTATTAAATTTTATTTTTAAAAAAGAATATATAAGTAAAGCCTATACATTTATAAAAAATAAAAAATAAAAATATTTTCCCCATAATATGGGAGGGCAACCATACAGAATCTAACTTCTTTTTAAGTGTCTAGATCCTATATACCTAGGTGCACTTAGTTTTAGTGCACTTGATGCAAAAATTATTTTTTAAAATTTTTATAACACTATTAATTTAAATATATTTAACTTATGTATGAGGTTGTCTCATTTTCAAAGACTTGTAGATATTTTTTATTTTTAAAAAATGGGGGGTATTTTAGTCTTTTTCAAAAGACTAAAATAGTTTAGTCTTTTTCAAAAGACTAAAATAATCCTATTTTTGAAAAATAAAAATTGACTTATAAATTATATACACTTAAATTAATAGTTTTATAAAAATTTGAAAAATATTAAAAATTAAATTTTTATACCCATATGCACCGAATCTAAGTACGCTTGGTGAATTTAATCATATGCCACTTTTTAATTATATTTTCTTTTATAACGCTCTAACTTAACAAGTTCATTGATCCATTGGATGTAGAGGATTACGATATTATAAAACAAAACCTCATATATTTTATATCTTTATATACATTTTTTTACTTTTAATCTTTTATGTGGGCTCAAATATATTTAATTTATATACTTAATTTTTCCATTTTTAAATTATATATTTTTTACAAATTTTAAAAAATAAAATTTGGTATATCATATACTTAAACTCACATAAAGTGAAGGAAAAAACAAAAGAATATATTAAAATTTTTTAAAATATATGAGGTTGTTATTTAATTAAGTAACGACACTTATAGATTATCCTAACTCCAAATTAAAATATGCATATATAACATTTAAAATTTTTAAAGAGCATATTACTTTGTATTTGAAAATGGATAACTTTAATGTTTTTTTCTTCTTTTATATATCCAAATTGACAATGCTTTGTATTTTTAATCATTTTGATTTTGATAATATGATTTTCTGGGAGAATGAAGGTTGTGTGGATAATGAAAAATAAAATATTTTGATATTTGTATAATTGATATAAAATGATACGAGTAAAATTTGAATAAATAAAGTTGTTGGAGGATAATTGTAAGGAAAAATGATTGAAACATATGAACAAATTTTTAAAAAGTTATTTTCAAATATACTTATTACGTGTCACCTTAATCCAAATATACCAAGTACGTTTACAAAATTTTAAATATACCTACTACGTCTGTATCTAAGTCAAAAATGCACATTCTATGAGTTTAAGTTTTTAGAGAATATGTGAAAGTACTAATATGCTCCTTAATTTCATTTTCTTTTTATTTATTTCATCATTTATTATTTTATGATAGAGGTATTTTGGGTATTTAGAAAAATTTAATTGATGGATTTCGACGGAATGGATATTTTTGAAAATAAATGCAAACATAGTAAATATATTTGAGATTTTGAAAACATAGGGTGTGTTTGGGAATGAATAAAACTTTTGATAAAAAAATTGTAGAGAGTAAAAGTTGTCAAATGATGTGATATAATAGCAGTAAGTATGAAGAATAAATAAGATAAAGCTAAAATAGATAAGTTAATTGTGTAGGACAATTGTGTAGAAATGATTAAAAAGTATGATAGTTGTATAGAAAAATGTAAAGAAATAATTAAAAAATAAGATAGTTATGGAGATATAAAAGTTTTAGACTGAAAAATTTTAACTTGACAATTTTTATTTATTAACAAAGACACTCATAGTGAGTATATTTAAAATTAAGATCAAGCTTAGTGAGTATACTTAGGCTTAACTCAATTTAAAAAATATTGTTATTAAATAAAGAAATGACTTAAGCGAAAATAAGAAGGATGAAACATTTACCGCCCACCCCATTTTCATTCTTTACCATTTAACAAACGTCCCTGAGTATGAAAACAGAAATCTGCAGTTCGAATTTTGAAAACGTTATCCTACTAGCATCTCTAGAGCCGACCCACCCACCGGGGAGGTGGAAGCGGTGCTCCATTTTGACCCGATCTCGTTTTAATTGATAAAATTCACGCAGCACGGCAAGAGGCCTGTGCTTATCATGTGCACGCCTTTACAGAGCCCATCGGTCCATCTCTTCTCTGGGTACACTGCGGTAAATGGGAAAGAGATTTTAAATAATTAAGAAGGGGAAAAAACATAAATATTAAAAGATAAGAATACAGACAAAAATAAGATAAGTAGTTTTTAAATATAAAAAGTAATAAATAATCACTAATAACGAAAAAAAGTTGTTCAGTAGTTTGAATATTACATCATGTGAAGTCTTTGAGTCGGACGGCAATTAGTTGAAGGGTTGAAAACTTTTTCACTCCTTTGGGCTCCTACCAAAAGATATCTTTTTGCCTACAATCATGCCAAACCAGTTTAAAATTCGAGCAGATGAAACTAACTATGAAAAAGTGGGGGGAAATGTTTTGATTCATGAACACTCGGTGAGTGAAATAGACTGTGTGCCCGCCCTTTCTTTTCTTTTCCTTTTTTTTTTTTTTTTTCTGACAACTTATGCCCGCCCTTTCTAATCATGTTGAAATCTCTGATTTATTGTTTTACCACAGACCATGTGCTCGCTTGGTCTGTGAAAGGGACCAGACTTTTCTAACTGCGACGGTCACTACTCTTTACTTTACTGCCATACATTGGCCATCTCCCTTCCTTTTGGAGGCTGAAGTGTTGAAATGGGTAGGTGTCGTTTTGTTATGCTGCAGAAACTCGGAAAATATCGTGCAGGGTAGTGAAATCAAACACGCGAAGATGAAAAACACGGAATGGACCAATTTAGGAATATCGAGCGGACTAATGAAATCGGAAACTGATCTCCGCACGAGGTAGACACGTCAAAATATAGTGTCCCATGCTGGCCCCATGTATTTAGGCTCGTATATGGTTGTTAGTTGTTCTCCATGGCATGACTTGCTCACCGATACATCCAATGCGCGAATTTCACGATTTTTATTTTTTATTTTTTTCGCATCCCTACAGATTTGGCTGCTAAATCGATTTTAAGAATTACCTCTTTATATCCCGATCTTGCTCACTAACATGGGCCATAAATAAAAATTAGAGGTTAGCGAAACTAAAACAGCTAAAGTTCCATCCAAGGAGAGAGTGTGCTTTGCTTGCATTCTTCCAGAAATCGGAATGGAAGTATTCTGAATCACTGGAGCTGTTGGTGAACGGGCTCTTTTCCCGTGTCTCTTTAAAAAAATAGAAAAATTGCATCCGCGTGCCCACTTGATCCATCTAAAAAACAACTGACACGGCTGCGTGACCGGGATCTTTTCTGAGTCACAGAGTCTCCTGCCGATCATGAATGATTCCATCTCCATCCACGTGCCTACCGATCAGCTGATTCAGCTCGCAAGAGGAAGGGAGCTAGGTAGTCTTCAGCTTTGTTTTGGTCTCACTGACGGACCCGGTCATCTCTGGGCCAGCCATTGCTTACCAACACCAGTTCAAAACTCGAACGACGTGCGTACATCCGAAGGGCTTCGGATAAAAAAGGGCAAAAATGCCATCAACGTCCAACTTCCACCGGCCAATTTTGACATGCAACCCATCCTCGGCCCCATATTGTTTTTGGTACGTGGACAATAGCTGGAGAGCATCTGCCGCAGTTCGGAAATCGATATCAGCGAAAACTACTGACCAGGATAAAAAGCCATCATTGTACAACCGCCGTCGGACTCGGACCTTTGAGATATATGTCCGCTTCCAACCAACTCGTTTTTTCACTGTTCAGGATGTGTTTTATTTCAATAAAAGATTGTCGAAGTTAAAATTTTTTAATCTAAAATTTTTTACTCTTCATAATTATCTTATTTTTTAATTATTTTTTCATATTTTTCTATACAACTACATTACTTTTCAATCATTTCTACGCAATTACAAACACAACTAATCTATATATTTCAATTTTATCCTATTTATTCCTTATCATTATCCTTATCATATTATATCATTTGACAACTTCTACTCTCTGTAACTTTTCATCAAAAGTTTTACTTATTCCCAAATACACCCTCAGTATTACTTGCAACAGGACGTGTATGACTGTTCTAAACCCCATCCCATGTTTTATGCTTATAATTTTTCTGATGAGCTTAACAAAACTATGAATTTTATTTGTTGCAGCTTTTCAGAAAGAGGTAATTTCATGATCCACTAAAAATTTCAATAAATTAGATAAATATTTAGAAAACTGCATTTTAGTTGCAAAGTTTTAGGCCGCTTTCATGTACACAGATTTAGCTACAAACACAGTTGCTTCGAGGCAATGACATTTGATCAAATCCAATTATTTTATATTTGAAATTAATATTCTTTCAGTTATTTAAAATTTAATTAAAAATAATAAACTTAGCTATAATTAAAATACTTTTTAGCTACATTTGATACTAAGTGTATATTTGGTAATAGATAAAATTTTTGATGAAAAATTTTGAAAAGTAAAAGTTGTCAAATAATAAAGTACAATAGAAATAATGACGAAAAGTAAATAAGATAAAATTAAAATAGATAGGTCAGTTGTGTAGTTAGTTATATATAAATAATTAAAAAATATGACAGTTGTATAGAAAAATGTGAAAAAATAATTAAAAATTATGATAATTATAAAGAGTAAAAGTTTTAATATGACTTTTTTTACATTGCTAAACACACCCTAAGTACAGTCAACGTTGGCCATGTATAAAAAAAATTTTGCTGTCGTAGGGTGTGTTTGGTTTGAGGTAAAACTTTTGATGAAGAGTTTTTAGGGTAAAAGTTGTCAAATTGATAGAAAATGATGTGATATAATAAGGATAATGATGAAGAGTAAAGAAAATAAAGTTAAAATAGGTAGGTTAGTTGTAAGGGTAGTTGTGTAGAAATGATTGAAAAGTAGGGTAGCTTGTATAGAAAAAAGTGAAAAAATAATTAAAAAATAGAACAATTATGGAGAGTGAAAAGTTTTAGGTTGAAAAGTTTTAAATGACATACTACGGCTCCAAACAAACACACCCGTAATTTACACTTACTTTAACATTGGATGCTGACATCAATGCACTTATGCAAGAGGTACGACTGAAAGACAAACTTCAAGGATACACCGGGTGGCAGTACAGAGCTATGGCTTGCGTGCAATTTAATTAAGTTAAAAGAACCTATAACAATTACCTTGTAAAAGCTATGTATGGAAAAGTAAATAGTGTATAGAAACGAGAAAGTTAAGGACTAGTCATGCATATTATCTTATAAAAGATTGCCATTTTGAAAATATGCTTAATGATATGTATCATCGATAACTCTAAATTCATATTTGAATTTACGTGTCAGCCCAACACGCTAATCAATCAAACAATAAAAGACCCCATTCATATCGCTTCGTTATATTTCCAGCAAGAAAGGACAACAACTATCATAAAATGCGCCTTCAACAAGTCATATATATATATTCCAAAAGGTCACGGGCTTGAATTAAAAAAAAAAAAAAAAAAAAAAGAGGCAACCCCGTCTAACATGCAAATTCTGCTAAATCTAGCAAGATTGCCGCCGCACCGCCTCCCCCCGCTCCTCCTCCTCCTCATCCTCTGCCGGCCGTACTGTCATCCAAACCCTCCAGATTCCATCGACAGTGCCCGCGCAAAAATTAAAATAATAATAAAACACGCAGCACGTGTAGAACCACCGAGGCGAGTGGGCGGGATGATTAGAGCAGCCACGTGATTGCCAGGGAAATGCGTCGTTATTTTCTGCAAAACCCGATTTTTTGCACTTTCTCCTGATTCACACGTCCGCACGCTGTTCACCCGTGCCAGCTAACCAACAACCAAATGCCCAAGCAATCTTCCCCATTGACGCGGAGATGTGGGCCCCGGCTGCTATGACTGGATCCATGGAGTTTCGTATCAAAATTCACAAGCCGTCGGCAGACCTACTCCCGCTAGGATGCATCCCATCCATCAAAATTCAGGGCCGACGGATGAACGGTACCGAACGACGAAGACGACCGCCGCGACGTCCATACATTTCGAAAATTTGAATGCTCGGCTCGTAACGTAACTCCTGCGATTCGGGAGATTTTCCTCGGCATCGACGAGTAATCCGGCTGGAAGCCTGGAACCAAGTCGCTGAGCACAGCTGAACGGCATGGATTCGAAACACTCCAGGTACGACGAGTCAAAGGAGACAGACGAAGCAGGCCCTCTCTTGCCGGCTTTTCAGAGCAGCAGCACCGCTACGTGCCTGCCTTCTAACCGTCGGATCAAGGGTTTCGATGTTTGGGATTGGGACCCACTGTGATTTGCAGCGTTTTTGGTGGCCTTTTATGTCCCTGCCTCTTTTGCCATATGAAGCATTTACAGACAAGACCATTACTAGTTGCCAACAGCTGCGGGCGGTGGTGCCCACCTGCAATTGTTGTAAATGTCCAACTGCAACCTCCAATTTCAAGTCCAATCTTGGAGCACAGATCGGACACACGTGACGTTTCTTCCACCATTTGGTGGCTGCATTGGTCCAAATGCAGCGATCCAAATCATGCTGTTGGAACAGTAATTGGATCGCTTTTATTAACAATTTCCTATCACGGCAAGAAATAGTGAAATACCCGCGGGATGGACGCTTTTACCCGTGGTTCAGTGCCTGATATGCAGTACTTGATGACTGGTGTTTTAAATTTTGGGGGGATTTCTTCTTTTGATTTTTTTAAGAAGGAACGGTCCCAAAAAAATTACATTTACGGCTTATCTGCCAAACTTTATTAAGTGCAGAATTACCCAATTGGATGGAAGAGGACGAGTTCTTAATGAGGACGGACTGCAGCGTGTTTTAAAATGAGAAAATAGTATTTAAAATATAGAAATATTATTGTTTAGTACTGGAAAATGAAAGGTTAGACTGGAATTTGAAAACTTCTATCATAACTCATCAAATTTACGTTATGATTTTGAATAGGATACCGAGATGTCATGCCCTACTAAGTGTGCAATTTGCAAATATATTCACTTAATTTAAATAAAATTGCAAATATACCTACGCAGTTTCAGAAATTGCACATAACCTCCTGTCACTACAATATTGTCTCGGTATGCGTATATTTGTAAAAATATATAAACTATATAGGTGTATTTGTAATTTTAAAAATTAAGTAATATATTTAATTTTTACAAATAATATCATATAATTTAACCGTAATTATAAATAACCCACATGTCATGATGATACAGTAAATACATCATAATGGCATAAGAGTTATTTACAATATAGTTAAACTATGAAAAGTTATTTATAATTTTAAAATTGTACAAGTATATTTGCAATTGTGATTAAATAAAGTAGGTATATTTGCAAATTATCATACCTAAATTTAGGTATGAGCTGGCATATTGCGAATGAGTTGCACGTTGAGTTCACGACTTCGCAATGGGTAATCAAACGTCAATTTTGCCGGCCTTGGACGAAACCTATCTTGCATGGGTGATTACACCCTTGGTCGGAGTACCCTATTTGAAAAGAATAAGAAAATTTGATGGGATAGAAAAATTAGAACGAAAATATAATAATGTGCATTGAAAATGTAAATTACAAAATTGTCTTGAATTCTTTGAAATTTTTTTTTTATCCCAAATGGGTAGGATATGTATATGATGAAAGATTTTCCATTCTCAATGCGTTTTTCGAATCAGTATTTTATAATTTTAATATAAATTTTTGTTCTCAACACAGATTGTTGCGTACTTGTATCATTTTTTGATCTCATTCACGCCCATCGGCAGGCCTTTATTTTATGATTTCGGCCTTTTATTTTTTAATTTAATGCTATTTTAACTTAGATAACGAAAAGATATTTATTTACACACAAAATATTTCAAACTAAAAGTGTTCAATTTAAGATTTTTTATTTTCCATAATTATCATATTTTAATTATTTTTCACTTTTTTCCATACAATTATCATATTTTTAAATTATTTTTTACACAACTACTTATACATCTATTTATTTGAACTTTATTTTATTTATTTATTTTCATTACTCCTGTGATATCTGTTATTTTATTCTAATTTAAAAACTTTCTAAACACACTTTGAAAAATATATACGATAGATTGAATTCATCGTTTTTATCTCTATAAAATTGGAACGCAGCACGGGAACGGCTGATAAAATTGCTTGTCAGATATACAACAGGATCCACCTTCCCGATTGCTATGTGATTAAAAAATACGTATGCATATGTTGATATTTCAATAGTGTCGGTACTATAAATAATATTGGCCACCAACCATGCATTTTAAAATTTCAATGCGTAGCACCATCTTTCACCTCTGGCCAATTTCTTTGCTTAAAAGGCCTATTTTTTAAATTTTGTCATGAAAAATATTGTTTCAAGGTATTTAATTTATATATCAAAATTCATGCACATTCATGTATTTTGAATTTACGAAATTAGTAGTTTTTGGGATAAGATGACTAAAATACCCCAATTGATTTTCAAACATTTTTTGAAATAAATACACTTGAAATAATATTTTTATAAAGAAACAAAAGTGACTTTTACAAATATGCTTATAAGAGTTGACTACTATTACATCTGTGTCTCTAAGGTTGTTGATACGGTAAATATATCTGTAAAATTTATGTGAAATTGTAAAAGTGTTTATTTATTAGGATGCTATTAGAAATTTTTTGTAAAATGATAATAATATTTTGTAAGCCAAGTAACACACTTACAATTTTTGTAAATATTATAAGCATATTTACAAAAAAATTTAAATAATAATATAAACAAAAAAATATAAAATAATGAAACAGAAAATATGTCTATAATTTTAGAAAATTATAACAATATTATAATAGAAGATGCATATTTGTAATTTTATGTAAACTTTATAGGCATATTTGTAACATCGGCAAACTTATAGATACAGATACAGCATTAGCCAAACATTGTAGACATATTTGCATAAATCTTGAAATAAAAATATAAAAATTGAGTAGGTGAGTAAGTGTTAACTAATGTAAAAGAGAAGCGAAAAGGTAACAAATGAGAAAAATTTTAAAAACTACAAGAGTTGCAAGATATGATAGAGATAAAGTGAAAATAAATAAAGTAGTTATATAAAAATAATTAAAATATATATATAAATGAAAACATTATAAGCGTGTTTGAGAAATGATAAAGTTTTTGATAAAAAGCTGTGGTGATTTTTTTTTATGTGATAAAAAAGAAGTGACGTGATAGAGAAAATGGTGAAAAATAAATAAAATAAAGTTAAACTACAAAGATTGGCTGTATGAGCAATTATGTACAAATAATTTAAGAGTATGTTAGTTGCATATGAAAAAATGAATAAATAATTAAAAATATATTAGCTGTGAATAGTGAAAAATTTTAGATTAAAAAGTTTTCGGTATTAACAAACACCTCATATAATAGCTAAATATATAAAATAATTGGAACATCTAGAAAAATCACGTTTTCCTTTTTCTTTCCCATTAACTTTCCAAAACACGCCCTTATGCATTTAGCCAAGGTTATCATAGGCTTTTATTTAGAGGCCAATATAATTTGTTTAAAAAGTTGTTTGTTTATTGTCATAAATAATTTTACAATTTTTTTTAGGCCATCATAAGCTTTTATTTAGAGCCCAACATAATTTGTTCAAAAAGTTGTTTATTTATTGTCATAAATAATTTT
>JAXCLR010000001.1:60147088-60160502 GCA_035584095.1 Annona squamosa
AGGCCATCATAAGCTTTTATTTAGAGCCCAACATAATTTGTTCAAAAAGTTGTTTATTTATTGTCATAAATAATTTTTCAATTTTTTATTGCACCACTTAGCTTAAATGAGCAAGTGCTTAAGGGAGGTACACTTTATGAAACAGGTAAGACCTTCTAACCTACACATTATTGTTAACAACTTGACATTTTTTTTAAAAAAATTAAGTGGAGGTATTTTGTTAGCCAGGCATATAAGAGTTTGATTAAGGGTGTGTTTGTTAACAACAAAAAGTTGTCAAGTTAAAACTTTTCAATCTAAAACATTTCACTCTCCACAACTACCTTATTTTTTTTAATCATTTCTTCACATTTTTCTATACAACTACCCTACTTTTCAATTATTTTTACACAACTACCAATATAACAAACCTATCTATTTCAACTTTATCCTATTTATTCCTCATCACTAATCCTATCATATCACATCATTTGACAACTTTTCATCTCTAAAACTTTTCATCAAAAGTTTTATCCATTCCCAAACACAACCTAAGGTTCTTTGTTTTTTTAATGTTTAGATGACCCATCTTTAAAAAATTCCGAACAAGGAGAAAAACTTGCAATATGTGTAGCAGTATGTATAGGTATATTTGCTGGGAAGTTACAATTCAAAATGAGAGAGCGACAATATCCACCGTTATGCGCACGTAGATACTCGTGTTCCGGACAGCTCAAAAAGGCATTTATTATCCTCGCTGCAGTCATTTGGATCGCCGATTTCCAGTCCTGCAACGCACCCGTAGAAGTGACACCCAAGGAAAGGAATCCTGGCCAATCCCTTGCGTGTGTCATTCGCCGGTCTCCCCCACCGGCTTCCCACCGTTTGCTCCTCCATCCAACGGCTAATCGAATCACTACTCATTCAACAACCATGCGTGCGGATATTCCAATGGATGGCCGATGCATCGGAAGCTTATCAACCATCCATCTGCATACGAAATGACGTTTAAACCATCGGATACGCACCGTCACCACCATTTAAGAAACCCCGGAGACGCACGCTTCATCCCATTCTTGCTGGGGTAAATTATAAAAAAGGATAGGAATGTTGTCGCCTCCACGGCAAACGAATCCGAGGGCATTCTCGTCATCTCTCCGTCATTTAAATCCGATTTTAAATTTCATTTGAGTGGGAATATAAAACCCACGCCGCAGCTGACGAAACACCTTTTCCTGCAGCCATAAAAAAAAGAGAGAGAGAGGAGAAAAAAAAAAAAAAAAAAAAGAGAGTAAAAAAAAGCAAATCAGGAAAAAGAAAAGCTGTTCTCTTCCTGCTCGGCTTCTGATCTTTGAAGGCTCTTTCAAAAGCTTCGGAGTTCGAGCTTCTTCTCTACTCCGAGACGGAAGAAAGAGCCGAGTCGCTGAAAATCTGTAGGGTTTTGATCTTCCAGTTCGGAATCTCTGCTTCCGTCCGCCGCTATTTCGCTCAACTCGCGGGAATTTTCAGATTTTCTTTTTTTTTTTCCCTCGTCATTCTGGAGCGACTTTTTAGGAGGTTTTGATCATCCATTGGTATTATTCCTTGCATTTCTTTCCTCTATGGTGGCGTTGTTGAAGCTTTAAAATTGTATTCTTCGGAAGAGAGTCATTTTCAGCAGATTCTTCCATTCTTTTCTATGTTGTCTGGACGTTATCAGATTTCTATGTTCAAGTTGAGTTTTCGCAGTAGATCGATTAGAGCTGTCATCAGTCCCGGCGGGATTTTTGAGTGTTCTTAAGGTCGGAGATCTGACGATCACTGAGACATTACGGCGAAGGTTTCCCAACGCTTTTGGAGGCGCTTTTGGATAATTAAAAAGCAGAAAGACTGATCGGTTTGGTGTCTTAGGATTTGTTGAGAATGCGGCCAAATTTCGGAATTTCAGGTGGACGTTGCGGTTTTTGAACTCTAGACCTTGCAGAGAAATTTCCTGGATCCTCACTCCAGAAGGAAAGAGCTAAATTAGATTGAAGGGGTCGTCCCAATCATTTCTTTGGATTTGGATGGATTTGGATTACGCTGAGACCTCAAGTTCTTACTGATTTAGATACGTTTTGTATGTTTTTCTTTGAATTCACCTTCGATGATTGAGGGAAGAAGGCTGCTTTTGCGGACAACTTATTCAATGAGTGTCCCCGCCGTGGAGTAGAAGAGCTAAGCTGGATAGGGGACCTTGTTTGGGGAGGAGGAGTTTTCTTTTATCCTACACTTTTCACGGCATCAACAGAGATGCCTCTCGTGGGACCGCAGACGAGGAAGACGCCAGAGTATTCAACCCCAAAATCTGGGCTTACACCTTCATTAAAGGCGATAAGCTCACTGCCTGCCGATTTGAAGTTTATTCGATCACCCGATTCTCTTCCCGTTCAAAATTCTGTTGTTGTAGATGGGGACGAGGATCAGAAAACTTCCCCCTACATTCTCGAAGATGATACTTTAGCTGGAGAGAATGGTGTTGGCAACGTGGATCAAATCAGTGATGATTCACCCTACAGTCGGAGAGCCATATCTGTTGAGGGGATGCATTCTGAAGGGGAGGACGAATCGGATTCTGAGTTATCTAGGCCTACTCCTTTCAAGCCACTACATGCTGAAGGAAGGTGGAGTGACACTAACTCTTTCGGTCCTAAGAAGGTAAAAATTGGCCCCTGTTCCATTTGGTTTTGCTCTTGACTTTAATTGATACTACTGCCAATGCCCGTACATCCCAGTTATTCAATCAACATACTACTCCCGTGGCAAGCAGAACTGCTGCTTCCCTTACTTACTCTACTGGAGATGAGAGTCTTCTAAAAATGGTTCCTCTTGTGACAAATGTGAATGCTTCCTTGTCAAGCGACTAATGTTTGACAATTTTATGCTTTCATGGTGTTATTGGATTATGATTCTCTGGTAACTGTTGACAATTAGCAAGATAGCCATCCAACATATTGAAGTTTATTGTTTCAGACCCTGCATGCTTGGTTCCAGCTTCCAAATGGTGAATGGGTATTGGGAAATATAATTTCGACTTCTGGCACGGATTCTATCATTTCACTTCCTGAAGGGAGAGTGAGTGTTTTTGCCCAAAATTCTGGTGATTTGTTTTGGAAGGTGATTACTTTCTCACTGCATAAACATTGACCGCATCTTTGACTTCAGGCACTCAAGGTGGATGCTGAAAGTTTGGTGTCTGCAAATCCTGAGATTCTTGATGGTGTTGATGATCTGATGCAGCTTAGTTACTTGAATGAGCCATCAGTATTGTACAATCTCCAATACAGATATTCACGAGATATGATCTATGTTAGTCTGTTTTGCCCGCAGTTCGTCTTTTGGTTTGTTTTTTCCTTGATGTTCTTTTAACAGTTCTTTTATGGTATGGTTGTCTGTCCTCTAGACAAAAGCAGGTCCAGTGTTGGTTGCTATTAACCCATTTAAGGAGGTTCCTTTATATGGTGATGGTTACATTGCTGCATATAGGCGGAAAACTTTGGATAGTCCGCATGTCTATGCCATAGCAGATACTGCCATTCGGGAAATGATTCGAGGTGATTGACTATAGATTTACTGGAGCAGTTCATTTCAGTGCTGTGTTTGTTTGCACCATTGAGTTGAATTGCAGGAAGTGGTCGAGCAGAATACTCATAAAAAGTATGAAATTATTGAATATAAATCACTTGGTATGATGACATGAAATGCTCTTCAAATTTCAACTAGGAAACCATGTTAGTTCAAAGTTGAAAGCGCTTTACTGAAGATTGATATCATTTCCTTCTTATGAATACAACTGAATGCCATTTGTTGCTTTCATCTCTTCAAGATTAAACTGCATGTTTTCCGGTCTCAAGATTCATCATGATTACTCTGCTGACTGTGGGTTTGGACTTTTTTCTCTTTTTCTTTTGTTGCAGATGAAGTCAATCAGTCTATCATAATCAGGTTGGTCACAACTTCCTGCATTCATTTCTGATAACAGCAATGTATATACTCTATTGCCAACATTTTGGGTTTCATGACAATCATTAATCTTTCATTGAATTCTGTTGTACAGGTTCTTGCTAAATTTATTTGTTACTGGCATGAAATATTTTCACCTACTTTCTTAGTTGTCAAAGTCACAATGTTGTAGTGATAACTGACCTTGCCAACTTCTTTCAAACTTGATGTAAAGATCAATGTGGTCCAAACGAGATTGGCTTTCCCATTGGAAAGCCAACTAGTTCCTGGTTATTCCAGATTAACCAGCTCCAGCTTTACTTGGTTGAGTCACCCAACCAGGGATATAACTGGTTCGACTGATTGAATAAGCTGGTTCAATCTAGTTTTGATAACATCAAGAAAGATGATTATGCTGGGTTGACCTTAGCTAGATAAATGTTACAGACAACATTCCAAAAGGTATGTCATATCATGGAGAAATGATGCATCTTTTAAAGTTTCATCTGTGTCTGTTTGTTCCCCTTCCAGTTCTAGTATACTTGGTTTCTTTACTCCACCTTTCATTTGTAAGGTTTTGATTTTCTGCTCTTTTAGTGGTGGTTTGGCTGTTTACATAATTTTTACTGTGTGATGGTCGCCAAATTATTTCTCTTGGAACTAGATACTTTCTTAATTGCATGTTTACATTCTTTTTAACAGTAGTCATGACCTAACTGCATTACCTGCTACATAGATGCATGACCTTTTTAATGGTAATCATTAAGCTTCTTTATGTCAGTTTCAAGTTAGGAAGCAACATATTTGCGACATATGTTGAGAAATAGGTGGCATTAAATTAGTCTAATACTGAGTTCTTAGGATTTGATTCACAGGGATTGTATAATTGGTTTTGCATTTTACATAGTTTTGCTTTCCATTCAAAATTTTGACTTACTTCTGTCTCTGTATTCCATATTGACGAATCTTCATCTTTGCCAGTGGTGAAAGTGGAGCAGGTAAAACTGAAACAGCGAAGATTGCAATGCAATACTTAGCTGCCCTTGGGGGTGGCAGTGGAATAGAATATGAAATTTTGCAGACAAATCCAATATTGGAAGCTTTTGGCAATGCTAAAACTTCAAGAAATGACAATTCCAGTCGTTTTGTAAGCCACTAATTCTTATCTTTTATTTGTGAGTGTTGTTTATTTCATTCACTTTCAATGTATATTATGCATGTTCTTTTGTAATTTCTTTTCTAAACTTTGGGATTGTTTGCTCTTTTATATTCTGTCTTTCAACCTTCTTAAATTTTTGTTGGTTTATGTATTTAAATTACTTTCAGGGAAAGTTAATCGAAATCCATTTTAGTGGAACTGGAAAAATTTCTGGTGCCAAAATTCAAACCTGTAAGATCACATTACTCTTGGAGGCCACATCTAAAATGACCTATTTGAGATCTGTAGCATTAATTTCATTTTCTGTTGAAACTAATTCAGCCTTCACCTGTTTTTGTATTTGCCTTTCATCTACAATTACTGGAAGTTCTACTTGAGAAGGTAATTTCATTTCTTAGACATTCTTGTTTTTTTTTTTTTTTTTTTGGTTCTATGCAAGACGTCTTCTAATGTTGAATAACATCTCTTTCTTGCAGTCAAGAGTTGTCCAATGTGCTGAGGGTGAGCGTTCATATCATATTTTTTATCAACTGTGTGCTGGAGCTCCAATAGCTCTTAGAGGTACATGGTTCTTTCTTTTCCCATTTTCTTCTGATGGATGAGATTTTATTGCTAAAAGGGAGAAGACAATGGAAAATATATGCAGACAAGATTGTATATTTATTGTTGTAGGGTGCTTTTTTGATGGGTGTGTATTCTTACGATCATCTCAACTTGCATTACAATTAAGTCCTGAGACTTTCTTACAAATTTTCATATAACATTTTAACAAACATCTACCAATATCCCTACTTTTCCCCTTGGTGGCACTCCCATGAAATATATCAAGGAGACAGTTGCCACCACTCATCTGTGTTTCGAACACTAGACCACCTCATGTTGGGCCAATGGTTTTACCACTAGGTCACCGAGCTGGTGGTGTTGTAGGGTGCTTAAATTGAAATTTAATTGCGAATTTTGTTTATAGGAACTATTTTATATTTTCTCTCTAGGGGTTCATATGAAATTTCTGTGGAGAATCTCACATATTTGAGGGTTTTTCAAATTCAATTAACTTTTAGCTGCACAAAAATTTTCCTATAAGTTCTTGAACCCTTCTTCTCAAGTTCTTACCAAATTTGTTGTTAAACCCTTCAGTACTAATTCTTGTTTGAGGATATAAATATAGGGCTGCTTCTATGTAATTGGGTTATATAGAAGCGATTTCGTGTAACCTTTCTTAATTTTAAGATTGTGATATTTGATGAAAAATTCAATCTATTTATTGTATTTAATATTATTTGTTTAGCTATGACATTAAGTTTCATCCAAATCAAGTATGTGCACATATATATTTAAGTATAAGTTATGAAAAATGCTTAGATTCATTTATTCATGTAGTAGAATGTTATAATATTTTATGGAATCATTTATCTACATGGTAACAATATATTTTAGATGGTTTAGATGTTGCAAATATAATTTAAAAATTGATATTTAGCATTAAACTATTTTATTATGTTAATTTTATATATTTTTAGATGAGACCCATCCACAGTGTTATTAGATAAATAAAAGGGTTTTCATGGTAATATTCATGATGCTAAATAGTTTTTATCCAAATCAGTCATGTATATAAGCCTCATCTTAACATGGTACAAAATCATTTAATAAAATAATTTAATGTAAATATCAATTCTAAAGTTATATTTTCAATATCTAAGCCATCTAAAGTATGATTTTTGTTTTTGGATAAATGATTATATGAAGTATTATAACATTAATATTTGTGGGGCCCATTCTGTAATTGAATGCAACATAATTATGTTATATATGGACTGCATTTGAATGATTCTCATATAGATCCTAATATTTGCACCTAGGTACACTTAGCTTGGCTGCACTTGAGCACAAAAATCTATTTTTAATTTTTTTTTAGAATTGTTAATTTAAATGTATTTAACATATGCATCAAATTTCTCCATTTTTAGAAATTTGTAGATATTTGTTTGGATTATTTAGAAATGGGGAATTTTAGCCATTTGGAATTGACTAAAATGCCCCCATTTTAAAAAAATTTTAAAAAATCTAAAAATCTCCAAAAAATTGTAAAATTTGATATATATGTTAAATACACTTAGATTAGGAGTTTTATAAAAAAATTTCAAAAAATAAAAACAAAAAACACGGGTTAAGTGCACCCGATTCACCAAAACTAAGTGCACCTTGATGCATTTAATCATTGGATACTCCAGTAGTGCTTCTTGTTTGTTCTAACATCTTCTCTTATTCTTTAACCATTCCCAAAAGAGAGATTCCCTGTAACATTCACAAGAATGGAGACCATTAGGCGGTGGCTATCTTATTTTGTTCAAATGTTAAACAATATATATATATATATATTTTTTTTTTTCTTTCCATGAGGGAGATTAGCAGATAATCTATGATATACGTTCAATTTTGCAGAATCTATTTCTTATATCCTGCTTTGAAACACAGAGAAACTGAACTTGAAGAGTGCAGATGAGTATAAATATCTGAAGCAAAGCAACTGCTGCTCAATTTCGGGGGTTGATGATGCTGAAAGGTTTCACGTTGTGATGGTAGAACATCATCCCAGTTGTATCTAGCAAATTGAATGTTTGACAACTAGTGTGAATTTTGATTTCTGTATTAGGAGTAAAGTATACAAGTTGACATGCATGCTGTCTCCAAATAACTTCTTTCCAGGAAGCTTTGGATATTGTTCATGTCAGGAAAGAAGACCAAGAGAATGTTTTGAAAATGCTTGCTGCGGTTTTGTGGATGGGTGACATCTCATTTGCTGTGATTGACAATGAAAATCATGTTGAAGCTGTTGGAGATGAATGTAAGGTCACTTCTGGTGTTCATCCAAGATTTTTATTTTTTGTATGTCATGCATTGATTGTTATTTTCATAGTTATTACTAATACAAATGGCTAGTTTTTTTTACATTATTGAAATGCGTTCATTTTCAGCCATAAATACTGTTGCCAGATTGATTGGATGTGAAGTTAATGAGCTAAAGTTGGCCTTGTCAACTCGCAAAATGAGAGTTGGAAATGATAATATTGTCCAAAAGCTTACTTTGTCGCAGGTAAAATTTCTACTGTGGTGCATTAATAGTTTTCTTTGCTATCCGCTACTAGACACTAACTTGTTGTTTTCCTAGGCCATTGATACAAGGGATGCATTGGCAAAATCAGTCTATGCTAGTTTGTTCGAATGGCTGGTGCAACAGATCAACAAGTCGCTTGAAGTAGGCAAGCGACGTACTGGACGGTCAATCAGCATTCTTGATATTTATGGGTTTGAATCGTTTGATGTATGCATCTCAACATTCACAGTTGCATTAATTTATTTTATCATATTTTCATACATTGTTTTTATGTCGCAGAAAAATAGTTTTGAACAGTTCTGCATAAATTATGCTAATGAGAGGCTGCAGCAGCATTTTAATCGCCATTTATTCAAGTTGGAACAGGAGGTAGTTATTATTGCTAACTCGTCAAACTTGATGCTTTCTTGCTGATTCTACTGTATTGGTGGAATTTATTTTTGTTAGGAGGAAGTCCCCCATAATGCATAGCAATTACTGGCCATCTCCTAGAAACGGTTGTCTAGGGTGCAGAGTGGGTAGTTTAGTGTTCCGCGATGTCTTCTTTAACCTGTTGTTGCACCATTTATGCTTTACTTGAGTGTTGTAGCTCTCACCAAATGGGGTCCTCTTGAACCTCGATCATTACTTGCTTTCCTCCATTCTGTCCTTCAGTTGATGGCCAATAACAAAATCATATTCTAGGATTAAGTGAACCTCTTATTTCTACTTTCTTGTTCCTTTTTTTGTCTGCATTTTTTAAGGATTTCATGGCCTTCGGTAGGATTTTTGCCTCCCTTCAGCCTGGGCTTACCTATGTTTGTGTGTAAGATAATTTTCATGAACTGTTGTTTGGACCTATGGGCTTTCTTTTCATTTCTCTTCTAAGACCTACACTGCAAGATCTTCATTCTACTTCCGGTACTTGTTTGCCATTACAACATTTGACAGCCACATGGCCTAGCAGGGGCGATCTGCTAAGTGAATTTCTCTAAATGGGTTGCTCTCATAATCATAATAGGTTTGGACTTGAATTTATAATAATATTTTATTAAGGCCATTTATGTCAATGCTGATACCAACTATTTATGTTAGCCTTCGCTTCTGCTATATCTTTGCCATTTTCGTCAGAAATGGTGGTTTTCTCTTTCTTCATTGTAGCTTTGTAACTACACCTTCATTTCTTTTTCAGGAATACATCCAAGATGGCATTGACTGGGCAAAGGTTGACTTTGAAGACAACCAAGATTGCTTAAATCTTTTTGAAAAAGTTGGTATCTTGTTGCTAGTAACCTAGCATTATCCATTTGTTTCCTTTTTTTTTTTATTTTTTATTTTTTTTATTTTTTATAATAGCCCCAAAGTCTCTAGCTGTTCATATGGATGGAATTTGACATGGATAGGCCTAGGGTTTAAAACCTTGGTAGTGTTATACGAAAAATATAGCAAAATATAAAGGAAGAGATATACAGAGAGAATTTTTCTAGGAGGCATTACACATAAAAGCAACTTATTTCGGTTGTATTAGCTATTTCACTTTTGGATTATGGGCAGAAAGGTGCATGCCTATGTCAAAATTGCACAAGGTGGATGGAGGCTTTTGCCAAGATAAAATAACTAGTCGCACACATGTGTGGACATAATATATGAAGTGAGATGCTCAGTGCATTGCACTACACCCTAGTTAAGATTGCACTGACCATATTAGCATGCCAAGTATGAGAATTGGCATGCTGACATAGCATAAGTCTTTTCGGAGGCTTCAGGCTGATTTCTGACATGCTAATTAATGAGCCATACTATTTTAGGCTGATTCTAGCATGCTAATATATGACCCACTCATCTTCTAAATGTGATTAGTATGTCACTTTTTACACTTGGCATGCTAATACAGTCATTACACCCTAACTAAGGTGCACTGTAATATACTCTTAGCATCTCCCATGTATGGAAAAGAATGACAAATGCATGTACAAGTTAAAAGGAACTTTAGATATGGAACTCTATTGACAATTGAAACAGTATTGTTCACGATTAAAAAAAAAAAAAAACAGTATTTTTGTGGTACTGCATGGCCATTTTCGCATAGCATAGATGAACCTGAACTCTTAACTTTCAATTGCTCATTGAAATTTGATAGTTTTAGGATAAGCTTGCAGTGATAATTATTCTTATTCCTTAACATGGTCAATAAACAAGCTGCTGGATGTCTGAGATTGTATCATTTCGGAGAACCGGGTGGGGCCTCCTTTGTTCATTCATTTTTTTAATGTATATTTGAGCCAATCCGTCCAAGGAAGCTTTAGTCGAGACTGCTTCCGTTAATGCGTGGCGATTATTATCTTTTGCAAATGTGAAGTACATTATTTCTTTACTTGTTCTTTTGTGTGGTTTCCCCTTTCTTCTTGTGGTTACTGTATATTTCAAAATTCACATGGTAATATTGCCATCTTTTGCAATACAGAAACCATTGGGCTTGCTATCATTGTTGGATGAGGAGTCCACATTTCCAAATGGAACTGATTTGACTTTTGCTAACAAACTTAAGCAGCACCTCAATTCTAATTCTTGCTTTAAAGGACAAAGAGATAGAGCTTTCAATGTCATCCACTATGCAGGAGAGGTTGTCACTAAACAATGAATATTTTTACCTTGTGATTGTTATTGCTTGCAGCTTGATGGTTTTCTTGGCTGTTTCCAGGTTACTTATGACACTAGTGGATTTTTGGAGAAGAACAGGGACCTTTTGCATTTAGATTCAATACAACTACTTTCTTCTTGCACCTGCCCACTTCCTCAGAAATTTGCATCGAATATGCTTACTCAGTCTGAGAACCAAGTGGGACATATATATAGATCCACCGCAGCTGATTCACAAAAACTTAGTGTGGCCACAAAGTTTAAGGTAATGCAGGTTTGAACTTCAAAAGTCTCAATGTCAATGCTTAAGAGGATGAGTGGTCTTGGAAATATAATTGTGGATTCATCAATTTGTTTACAGAACAATAGCTGGCAAACAGGTTGCTTTTATGTTTTCATATGCGAATTTTTGAAATATCTGACCTCCTAGCATAGAAATTGTAAGACAATTTCTGGAGATTGAATCTATCAGTTGCCACTCTTACCTTGTTGGGGAAACTAATCATTTGACTCATTCATGGGGCAAATACTCATTCAATTAAGGTGCTTTTAAAGTGAGAGGTAATAACTATTCTCCAATGTCCATTACTGAAAAGGAATAAGGAATGGTACTGTACCTAGTTCTTTGAATTTTTTATTGTGCTAATGTTAGAGCTTTTGTATTATAAGTCTTGATCAATTGCAGAAGGGAAATTTAAAATGAACTGCATGTAAATAACTTTTCTGATTTTCAGGAGGGTCAGTTTCATGTGTATCTGCCCATTGATGTGTGTAGTATAATGATGATTACAATGCAAACTTAAGAAATTTAAGAATATTTTTAATGATACTTTCTTGTCACAATTCTTGCATTTTACATAAACTGTTTGTGTGATATTTTTCTAATTTTCTACAAACAGGGTCAACTATTCCAATTGATGCAACGACTAGAGAACACAACACCACATTTCATACGTTGTATCAAGCCAAACAACTCTCAACTTCCTGGCCTCTATGAGCAGGGGCTTGTGTTGCAGCAGCTTCGGTGTTGTGGTGTCCTAGAGGTGGTTCGCATTTCAAGGTCTGGCTATCCAACCAGGATGTCACACCAAAAGTTTGCAAGAAGGTTAGCAAATAACTTCACTATAATTTTTTAATGTTTATTTATTTCAGTTTCGTTTTTTTAATTGTCGAAGTTTTGGCCCATTTCTTGCACTTACCTTTTTTCTCTGAAAATCTCATTAGGTACGGTTTTCTTCTTCTGGAGCATATAGCATCTCAAGATCCCCTCAGTGTATCAGTTGCAATTCTCCATCAATTTAATATTTTGCCTGAAATGTATCAAGTTGGCTATACGAAACTTTTCTTCAGAACCGGACAGGTATATTCCATGCTTCTTTATTAAATCCACAATTGTAAGCTGGAATGAAATCTGATATCTGGGACTCTGGCCAGGTATTACAAGTGGCTTGTTCTGTGACATATTTTGAAATTATCTTATTCTATGTTTGTAGCTGACAGATGATGGTTATTGAAATTCTGGTGTAATTTGCTTGGTTCAGGAAATGTCACAAGCTGAAATGTTGCTTGGTTTACCACTTTACCTTACTTGATATTTAAATGCTTATCAGTTTTATAGGTTTTATTTTTAGAAGCTGAATGAATGCATGAATGAATTTGCACTCTAGATTTAGGATTTAGCTACATGGTTCTTAAAGATGTCATGCCGCTGTTTATCAAGGATGGTGCATTCTGTGTACTTTCGACTGTAGGGAAATAGTCTTAACTTTTGTGGTCTTTTGCAATTCAAACTTGCTGTCTTGATCCGTCACCTAGCAATTGCATGGCAACAGCATTCAGGCATCTGTTATGAACTTCACTGAGTTGGGTTATTTTCTGGGATACTTTTTGTGATTAGTCCTAATGCTTCTAGGGACAAGAAAAGCATCCTTTTTGGTTGCTATTAAGTTAACCTTTCTGAAGGTGTTTTCATGTGTAGATTGGAGTGCTTGAAGATACCAGAAACCGTACACTCCATGGCATTTTACGGGTCCAGAGTTGTTTCAGAGGGCACAAGGCTCGATCTTATCTGAGGGAGCTTGCGGAAGGAATTTCCGCGTTGCAGTCATGTATTACCTCTGTCAAATCTCTGTTTCTTTGAGAACAAGTTCCTAGGTTTTTTTTAAAATGGTGCTTCTTTACTGTGTTCTTGCAGTTGTTCGGGGTGAAAAAACAAGGAGGGAATTTGCAGTTCTTGTACAGAGATATCGTGCTGCTGTGATTATACAAAAGCATAAGAAGAGCAAGGTGGCTAGAAAAGATTTTGTAAATGCTCGTGGTGCCTCCATAGTGATACAATCTGGTAAGATTTAAGGTTACAAATGTTGAGATGCCATCTACATTGGCTTGGAATTTGTCGCTGGTAGGATGCATGCACAGAAGCACATGTGACATGATGTTTTCTAGAAATAGTTTTAAACTGAAATTATTGTCATAGAAGTAACTGATGCTCTGTATCTGTTTTAGTTATTCGTGGCTGGCTTGTTAGGAGGTGCTCTGGAGATTTATCTTTGCTAACTTCAACAAAGACAATTGAGAGC
>JAXCLR010000001.1:60167382-60179606 GCA_035584095.1 Annona squamosa
CCACCAAAGAAATTTAGAGACACAGCTCCACCAAAGAATTAGGAAGACACAGCTTCCACTAAGCCAAAGGGAGACCAGAACTCCCACAATATTTTCCAGGCCGAAATCCCAATATGGAATTCAAACCCCTGACCACAGCTCCGCAAATGCCCTATTACCGCTATGACCACCAACTGAGTACGGCTCAGTTGGTAGATTTGTATTTGAGTTAGACGAACTGAGTAAGAGCAACACTCAATTTAGATTTCCCAATCCAGCACTTTCATTGAGTCAACTTAAGATTGAGGAAGCGAATTTTTATTTATTTATTTTTGAAATCGAGGAAGCGAAAATTAATGCAATATTGAGCACGGCAACAAAATTTCTTATTTGAGATCAACTTTTTTTTGCTATAATTAAATGTGGCGCATTTGTGGCTAATAGTTATTTTTTGATTAGTTATTTGAATAATTGAACTACAAACAAATTTAAATAGTTATACCAAACAGTATTTTGATGCATCAAATGGTTGCATTTAACTAAATGACACCACTCGAAAGCAATTAAATATTTGCAGCCAATTTTCAATTATAGCAAAATCCATTTACATGTAATCAAAATTACGCTACATGCAACCCAAAAATCAGCTGCATTCAACAGCATTCTTGCAATGAAAATGAAGATGGAATTGCACTTAAATTAGTTGCATAGAACCATGCAGTTGATAATGAAAATATCTTGATATTAGAAGGAAATAACATGCAACAACAATCAATAAATTAATTTAGATGGAAATGTTGAAAAAACCTTATGGATTAAAACCATTAATCATCATAAGATTCTCCATTCTAAATCATTAAGAAATATAAATTATAAGTGAAAGCGTACTTAAATTCATAGAAGTAGTCGTTGTTGAATCCGGAAGTTTTTGATCTTTCAAGTTAATGCCCTAGGATTTTTTGGAGATAGTGACTCATCTTTTCCAATGATGAGATGTTAGAAAAGAAACCCTAAAAGTGCATGACTTAGGAACCATAACCGTTTATATTGGGAGTCAATCTTTCTTATTTCTAATTTAGCCCATTATAAAAATAAAATTAAAAATTAAGCTATAGGATTTCTACACATAGAAGATTCAGACTTTGATTTAGACCTATAAAATTTTATAAGATCACTTTATAATTTGTGCCTCTATTTATGATAGTATATATATGTAAGTTTAAAAATCCAACAATAAATTCCATATATTCATGCTCGTTTAGTTTATACACTGTACATGTATTCCAAAGGGAAGTTCTTCTAGATTATGATGTTCGAAATGAATTGTTATGATTGTCACGTTTGGTTCTTATCTTAGTAATTATTATAAAATCTAGTCTATTGATTATATTCAAAGATATCTATTCAACTAAGATATCAAAAAATTAGTTCATTAGGAATACTCTATAGGTTTTACCTTTAAAAATATGTAAAAATTTAAATTCATTAAAGTGAATATCGCAATGTAAAGAAACTCTATACAATGAGTGAATACTTTAGAAGTTTTGAATATTTAATTTATAGTTTATATTCTTTTTTTTAAAAAAATAAACAATTTTAGTGAGTTGAAGAGTCATTAGAAAATGATTTTTATTTTTTTTACGACCAACATGAGTTTTTTGATGAGCATAATGATGGAGTTGATGAACGTGTACAACATGAACTAATGAAGTGTTTTCCTATTTGAAGTTCTAGTAAAATAGGCTTTTTAATGAGAAAAAGTAAAACCAAATAATTAAAAATTCTAATAAGAAAAAATGGGGTCAGTGAATGCGTAAAGAAAAGTATACTCCTGGCCCCAGCACATACATCTTGAGAAAAAATATTTTGAAAACCAATTTCATACATCAATTCCAATATTTTGATATTCCAACTCGATCCGAGATTAGTCGGAAAACACCATTCATTCTCGCAATTTCAAAATCCATTGTGATATTGTACAGATATAGCATTGATTTGGTATTAGTATCATATTGAGCCTAGCCATGATGAAACAGGTCGTTTTTACCCCTCTTGATGCAACAAAATAAATACATAACCAACATGTTTAAAATCTTGACAAGGCCCTACTTGGGCTTTTGGAATTGCTAAGGTTATTTTTGGATTTGAATTAAGACCAAATGCATTATTTATTTATTTTCCGTATTTGAAACCTTCCATTTAACGTTTCCAATTTTGCTTTATATATAGTCACGTGTTTTTGCAACAATGAGAAGCATATGAGAACCCAGAAAATAATTCATCGCAACACTGAAATTAGGGAGCTAATTAAAAAAATGAATATTAATTTAGATCAAATTAAATGGAAAACGAATATTAAAAAAAAACCTGATCAAGTAGCGAAAAATGTCTTTTAAAAAAAAAAGTAGCGAAAAATGGAAGAAAGGAAGGAATTGTATTAGACCTGGCTGGGAATGAAATGCCAATGGAGCTGGCACAGTAAACCTTCGGTTGACATGGACGACCTGCTCCACATTGATAGTATCCCCCACGCCCACTTTCACATTCTGGGTGATGTTCACTGACGTTGCTGACGCCGCTGCCGCCACGTTCGACAACGAGATCAGTTGCCCACCGTTGCCGATGCTGCTGCTAATGCCAGTACTGCAACTGCTGCCAGCAAAAGCTCCGAAGTGCTGCTCCCCCATCAACCATTCTCCGCCTCCAAACCCTTCTGCTCTCTCCCCCAGTAGATCGATGGTGGCCCGCGGCGTCATGGGAAGGACTGGAGAAGGCGAGGAAGACAAGGAAAGGGAAGAGAGAGAGGTCAAGGAAGAAGAGAAAGGAGACGAACACGGGGAGCTTTTCAGCTTCGCGTCGTCGATGCCACCGTCTTGCATCCTGCTGCTTATGATATTAAATAGAGGGGTGGAGAGGAAGAAAGCGATGAGAGAGAGAAGGAAGAAAACTTGGGTGTTCTTAATATAGAAGAGAGACAAATTTAGGGAGGATTTTGGAGGCTGCGAGCATAGGATGCTACTGCAGAGAGAGAGAGAGACGTTGGACAACTGTGGGGGTAAATACTAGCTAGAGGGGGTAAAAGTTTACAAATATGAAGATGGGGTGAGTGAAATGGGGAATGAAAAGATATCAGCCTTGGAAATGAGATGGGGGGAGGGTGTGTTGGAGAAGGAAACGGATAAGTGGATTTAAGTGCTTTCCTATTCATTGCTAATTCCATTTTTTGAAAAAAAAAAAAAAAAATGTACAGGCTAGGGCGGAGAAACGGAAGAGACTTTCTACTGCGACGCCAACTATACGTTACAATACCCGGTTCTTAGAACTTGTACACCGCTTCTCAATTTTATTAATACACACCGTAAAAATTTACCATCTAAACCATTATTCTATTTTTCTTAAAACTTTTTATTCATAAATTTATTTTCCTTAATCTATCGGGGCATATCTATTATCTATGCTCCAAAAATGAACGGCTGAAAAGAAGAACATAAACTGTTTGCCCTTGTCCTGATATATATGGTTTTGCTGGCTGCTGAAAAGTCGTATAATTTCCACATGGGTTTTGTAGTAATGGATTGAAAGTGTCGATTGTAGAACCATGGGCGAGATACTGTTAGAAATCGAAATCGAGTATTGTATGGATGGCTGCAGGGCATGTACTAGAGAGGAGGGAGATTCCCTGAGGTTGATGAGCGGAGGTGGAAAAGAGGGTTTCGGTTGGCGGGCGTTTTCGTTTTCTTCGCTCTTCTTTTATGGGCCGCTTTCATTATGGTATTGGTGGCTTTGCTGCCTAGCCCCGCTAATTCCTTCTTTCATATATATGTCCCATATCATTCCCTCCTTCGTACGTCCGGCGGCAATTCAAATCTCAGGTGTATTAGAACGAGATCATGTCCGTTGCTCTCCTAATTCAATTTCCCACTCTCTCAACTTCAACCGATGGTCATGAGTACTCATTAGAGAGAGAGAGAGAGAGAATACAAATTAAATGGACTGTTGAAAACAAATTCGGTGCGCGTACGTATTGCTGGCCACTTGATGGCCAATGGGTCATTCGAGACCAGAAGATCTGGCCGTTGAAAAATGAAGATTGCCCATCAGAATAAGTGAAGGAACAAATGTTGGTGGTCCGAAAATGATTCTTGTAGTTAGGCTTGAGTTGTGAAAGGCCGACAAAAGCGGCCTTTGTTAAGGAAAGAAAGCACTGTAAAGCGGTCAGGAAATAGCAAGGCTGGCGAGTTGGTAAGCTTTCAATGCTCGAAATTCGGGACTTGGTTGGACTGATATGGTCACCTGGACTGATAATGTAAAATATATAAAAACCCATTTTTTGAATTTGCCAAAAAAAAGCTCTACAGAGTAAATGAAAATGAGTTAAGTTAAAACGTGTGTTTTCATTTGCTAATGGATCTGTTTGATGCTGGCATTGGAATTTAGGCTTATAGGTTAGCAACCGCGTGAACAGTTGAGAATGTCAGCTGCTTGTGTTGTATCTTGCCATTCAACTCCTCAAAATGAGTTCGTGCGAAAACCTGAATCAGATTAACTAACTCCTTTTCTAAATTAACCTTTTTGCATCGGTGACATTGTAGAAGAAAATTGAAGAACTGGTTGGCTTTCTGTAAGTGGTAGCATGATCCCTCTTTCCTATCAATTATTATCATGCGGCAAAACCAGATCAAGAAGCTCACTTAAGGGCAATTCATGGATGGTGAACTTGTTCATATCTCACATATTAGGTCCTCACTTTTTGGCCGCATCATTGAGGTTGCATGATCTGTAAGGTTATGCCACAATTCAATGTGCCCTAACCTTGCGGCTTTGGCATTTGCCTTTCTTATTACAATACATGATTCATGAACTTCCAATATACTAATTTTGCTAATATAGACCTGCAAAGAACCACGTCATTGTCTACTCGATGGCCTTGATTCTTGGTTGTTTAGCTACAATGACCTTGCATCAACCAAATTCATTGGCAAAATCACAATGAGCTGGACTCACAAACTTAAATTAATGTCGACGCGTAACATTAGCAAATAAAGCAAATGCGGTGCGCGCGATACATTGTACCAAATTTTTATGAGGTTATCACAGAATAGAAGATCACCTGTAAAATTAATGTATCTAATCTTCTCCATGAGATATGGAAAAAGAAAAATGGACAAGGTTTATTGTAAAGAAAACAACTTCAGACTTGGTATGTTGCATAGAGTTTCCCTTTGCTCATGTGCTCACATTCAAAATCTTCTTAGAAAAAAATATTTAATATCTAAAGTTTCATAGTTCTTGTATAAGAAGGACACCATATTGCTGCATTGTGCAGTCTAATTACAACACATCTTACTCTTCATTCCTTTGATAAACAGTGAAAAGGAAATGAACTTTTACTCTCATGGGTGAAAATTTACTGTCTCCAATTCAGTTAATGAATGGCACATTAACAATCCAAGATTAGATGAAACATAAGAGAATAGATAACTGAACGGGAAATATCTATTTATACCTACTCAAACTGTGAAGACGCAAGCCCTTAAGTCAACCAAACAACAATTTTGGGGCCTAAAGTGGACCAGAGGGTAAGGGTATGATAGTAGCATTTTTCTTTTCGTTTCTTGTTACCAGATATGTAGTGAAAGCTTAAATCTCAAGAATGCTTTTTAATTTCATTTAGTTAAAACTATGAAACAACAATATAAATATGGAATTAGCAAGAGATGCATTTGAGGAATTTCAAGAACAGTACCAGTGTAGGCTGAGAAATGAAATAGGAGGAAATACACTTTGGTGTTACTGTTGTGAGTTGTGACACCCAAACACCATGCCTATGATGATTGGTCATACAAGTTAATCATTAACTATATCCATGGGTTTCACTTCCAATACTTACATCCTAATTCGCAATGTACATAATTCCAAATTCTGAAGAAACAGCACAGCAACTTGTATCTTTGGCAACCAATATGATTGCTGATGGAAATCGACAAGGAAATTGCTGAATATCATTTACTGATGTTGCTGAAAATTGTTGCCAAAGATAAAATTTGCTGCAGTGAACAACATCATTGTCAAAAAGTTCCTCCAATGAAACATTGGTTTGATCTATCAAAAGCAGTCACATTGGGGTATTTCTTAATTAATAAGATTGTTCTATTTTTGTTATAGCTAAGGATATATCGCTGCTATGATATCTTTAAAAATGGACAGTTAAGAAATTAACTTTAATTTGCATGAAAGAATCCATCACATTTAATTGTTTTGTATTACAGAAAACAAAAGAGAAAAGTATTTCAACAATTTAAATTGTGGTAGCAGTATGCATAAGGAAGCAATATAAGTCAATAAAGGCCTTGTAGTTGTGTTTGCCGATTAATGAAATTGTCTGGTCATAATAAAGATTAAAAACTATCAGCATAGTATTTGACTAGAGTCACCAGACACCCAAAAAGCATGTTTTAAATCGTTATTTGGAAATCGAGGAAAACATTCCTTCTTCGAATTGTCTTGAGTAGTGGAAGTACGTCCTCTATGATTAATGTACTATGCAAGAATAAAATTGACCCGACAAAGTGGCTAGTAATTATTACAAGGCTAAAAATATATCAAATTATTAAATTTTAAATTCTGTGACAAAAAAATCAATTTCACAGTCCTTAATTATTTCAGACACTGATGTAAAACATGCTAAACGAATTGAATCCAAAATAGTTATTTTGTATAAATTTTTTGCCGGTAACATTAACGTCCCTAATATAACCTCTTACGCGGATAGATGATGAATATATGTGGGCCGGTGAGACTGACCTGGCAATCTGGTGGGCTCTTGGGTCTAGAAACAAAGCTTCCTCATGTGGTTATGGTAGCGAGTTTACACGGGAGAATTAAGTTAGCAAATAGTAGAGAGAAAAAAATACGGTTTCTATTAAAAACGGAATCACGAGAATTAAAGAAATATTTATTCGGTAGTACTAATAGCAGTTACTTTCTGTTATCCTCGGGAGTGGAAAAAAGTGGATTTTATAAAGGTTAACTTGGATGACTCTTTTTGTTGGGGAAAAGGATTCCCGTTTCCAAGAAATTCTGATTTCCCTGCACATATATATATGATTTGACATGTGAAGCAGGAGGTGAAGAAGATATGTTTGGAAGGTGGAAGAATGATATAAAATAATACGAATAAAATGAAAATAAATAAAATAATAGTGTAAAAAATAATTAAAATTTAAAGAGAAAAAAGAATAAAATAGGATAGAAAAGTAATTAAAATATCAAAATAATTTTTCAAAAGTGTGTGAAGAATGATACGAGAGTTTGCTTCCCATCCATACTCCTTACCAACAGGAGCCTAATTTCTTTCGATATTTATAATTATGGATGTAACACAACTAGAATTGTTCATTGAGTAGCACTCGTGGAGAAAGAAAGGATGAACATATCAAAAGAAACTCCATTATTCCAACCATTCGTTAATAATATGAAGCGACAAATGTTAACAGCGCTCATCATCATCCATCCCATCCCAGCCTGAACTTCGTTATTTATAACATTCTCCACCGAATACTCGAGCAGGAAAGGATGGCCTGGCCTAGGGATCCTCATCCCTCAAAAAACATCAACCGCCACGTACGACTCGACGTCGAGAGCCATCTCCTCCCTTCCCGAGACGAAATTACAAGATCAATGCACGTAAACTTTGCAAGACTCGCATCCGCTAGGGCAGTGCAGAAGCAGCCCCCGGCCCTGCTATATGCACTGCCAGGCCTCTCCTCCAATCTGCCAACCCCCCATCTCATGGAGCATCTGCGAATTGGATGTTTAGGTCTGTGGACTCACGAATTGTTGCGTGCGAGGCAACAGTCTAGACATCTCATCGCTTGTGTGCTGCATGAAAGGCTACTTGGTAGTAGTCCACTCCTAATTCGACCGCGTTGTCGTTGCCGTTGCCGTCGTCGTCTAGAGCTAGAGGACTGTGGGATGAAGAGAGAACTACTTATGCCCGCGCAAAGGGGGATTGCGATCTCCTGCATTAAACCCATTTTAATTTATTTTTTTATTTTTTTGAAATTTTTTTAATGCAAGTGTTAATTCAAGTATATTTAACATGTATCAATTTTTATTATTTTTAGAGTATTTTAGATATTTATTTTTTATTTTTGAAAATTAGTGGCATTTTAATAATTTTAAATTACCTAAAATGTCACTCATTTTCAAAAATAAAAAATAAATATTTAAAATACTTCAAAAATGGAAAAAATTAATATACATGTAAAATACACTTAGATTAACACTTTTATAAAAAAATTTCAAAAAAATAAAAAAATAAGCTAATGCACTCGGGTGCATTGAAGCTCGGTGCACCCAGATGTAGGAAATCGCGATCCCACAGAGAGGGCTAAAATTGAGAATGTTGAGAAGCTAGGGGACGAACTCGACATGGGAACTCGACATGGCAATCACTACTTTTTAGTACTTCTTAAGAAAGTTTTAGAAAGAAAGTGACTGAGAAAGAGAATGATCTTGTTAAAAATTATGTTAATCATAAACCAATCTTATCCTGTTAAAAAAATCTCATCACAAACATAAATTAATGTCCTTGATTTTTCTTTTTTCTTTTGAGAATAATCCTTGATCTCTCTCTCTTAATGTAATCCTTGATCTCTCTTAATTAAATTCAAATTAGCCTTTTGAATTAATCTCAAACTTATTAGTCTTCTCACCTTTATTTTTATCTCACTTCAAATTAGGAAGCTGAGGAAGGTCAAGTTTAGTCTTTAGTGAAATAAAAGAAAGACGTAGAAGATATCTATAAAGATACTTGTCAATTATATTTGGAAATGAGCAAAAGATGTAATAACATTTCTTAATGTCACTTTTTTCTTAAACAAGTAATAATTGACTTAGTATGTTTACAACATGCATGAAAACACGATTGATAATCATATATAAAAAATTCATATTATTGTACTAGAACATTGAAGATGAAGAAAGACACACATTGATCTCTCAAAACATATGTGAGCCACACAAGTTTTACCATTGTGGAGGTCATTGACTGGCCTTCTTTTATTACTTTTGAGCACTCCAAACAATAAGATTATTGTCAAGAAATGTATAATGACTATTGATAGATAAGGGTATAACTTAGGTCGAGAGATCCAGAAAAATTTAGTTTTAACCCTAACCTAATAGAAATAGGGTCGAATTATAGTTTATGTAAATCTGACCCAAAAGACCTAAAGTCAATACCAAATCCAATCTAAGATTATTTTATATATTTTTAATATATTCTTTTATGCAATCACATAGGTTTTAGATATATTCTTAAGATGTATTTTCAATTGATATGTATATTAATCAATGAAAATATCTATTCTAAAGTATTTATTTTAATAATCTTGAATATAATGTAATATTTTCTTTGAATAACTAATGTAATCTTGATATGTATATTTATCTTTTTCATTGTTTTAAATATTTTCATTAAAGATAAATTCAAAATTATATACAACATTATTTATATTCTTAAAAATGTTGGACATGCTAATTCATTCAAAATAAAAACTTGCAGAGTAGTGATTTCTTTTAATTTTTTATTAAAATTTAAAATAGTAAAACAAAATTTCGCTTTTCATTTTTAAAAAATAACTATTATTTACTTTGTTTTATAAATCAAAGCTATAATATACTTTAAAAAATCTTTGTTTGATTTATTAATTTTGACAATATGTTACCTTATTTAAAAATATGAACTAGTTATATTTTCAAAACAAAAGCAAAATTCAATTCAAAATCAAGCCTGAAACACACATGTACCCGAGTTAAACCCAACCTAAGCCCAGTATGTATAATTAGGGTTAGCATTCAAATTAACTTGGTATAACAACCTCATTTACAACCCTAAACCCGGCGATAAGAAATCCTCCCTAATCTTCATTTCTGCGTGCATAAAGATGAAAGCACTTGGACATCATATTGAAGCCTAAATGTAGCTTTTTCTTTTAAGTAGGGGTGCAACTTGGGTCGGGTACTCATGGGTCGACCTGATGGGTACCCTAAACAGGGTCGGTTCGGTTCCAGGTAAAAAATATCCATATTGATTTGGGTAGGGTCCGTTCCAGGTTCTGGGTACCCAGAGCTGACCTGAATTGTATATATATTATAATATATATAATAGTATCCAAAATTTCGGAATCGTTGAAAGGGTTTAGTGAGAGCAACAGCGTTGCCCTAAACTCCAAGCCTCCAACTCCTCTACTGCTCCACAGCACTGCCCTAAAACAAAATCGGGAATCCAATTTGACGATTTCTCTGACGCCATCAGCTTTGACGCGTCTCCACCATGGAGATTGACGCGATTTTGGAATCCTTCCCCACAATCGCTCCGTCGATCTCCGACCGTAGAGATCGGCGGAGTTGAGCTCTGTAACTTGTTCTTTTCTACCGATCGCCCTCTTCCTTTGCTCTCACTATACCCTTTCGAGCATTCATTTTAAGTGTCATCATAAGCAGGTGATTATCTTCCCCGATCTTCACCTCCTGCTTTCTGTTTTCTCTAATCTTGACATGAGGTGAGATGTTTTGCCTTCCCCGTTTCTTGTTATTCTCTGTCTATTCGTTTTCATGTTGTTGTGATCTGGGACTTTTTGACTCCAGATTGGGGGATTTGGATGTTGAAATAGATAGAGAGGATCTAGGTTTAGCCATTGGTGTAATTTATGACAGTATGTGTTTGGATGTTCCATCTCTTGTTGGTGGCCCCTTTTCTCTCTCTGTCATCCTTTTGCACTACAGATTATCTTGGAAGGCACGGGTCGTGCTCTACATACCAACTTCAATGCACGCTTTAAATGTGATGCTCTGAAGGTGAGATCAAGAATTTGTTACTTTTAGGTGGCTGTATGCATGCGCTTATTTGTGTATGAGAGCATGTGAAAACGGAGATACTCTCATAGTAGTTTTTCTGACATTGAAAATGTTTTTCAGCTTGCCATGGTGAAGAATCAGAGGTTGGCTGAAAAGCTAATTAAAGGAAACATCTATGATTGTATCTGCAGCTTTGAACCTGCAAGTTGAGTTTCTTTCTGTCATTGCTTTCTCTCTAATAGAGTGGATCAATGGCTTAAAGGCAACAGATTCAGCATTGCTCATATTTGTAATATTTGTATAGTAACAAATTTTGGTTCACTGGTGCTGTGTTAGCCTAATCTTGATCTGATGGATAAGTTATTCAGTAACCTAAACATATTTTTGGTTATTCCGGACCTCACGCCAATCATGTAAAAAGGGGTAAATAGAGATTTCTTTCCTTAAACTATGAAGTGGTGAAACAATCATTTTGTGTTTTGCAATAATGCTTATGTTATATTTGTTGTGTTGTGCTTATGTCATATCTGTTGGTTTGTATTTAACTTTCAAGTTTGAAATATGTTTTTTATTGGATTGAATAAATTTGAGATTGTATTGTTTAGTATATGAAAACAAATTACACTTATTTGATATATTTCATAGAGATAAATTGTATGAATTATGGTAGTGTATGGATTGAGCATTAATATGATAGATATATTTGAATGTGTGGCTTTTTTAGGAACTGAACTGAAACCGACTCGCTGTTGAGAAAATTGGGTAGGGTAGGCTCCGAACCAACCTGACATAAAATAGGGTAGGGTAAAAGTTTTTTAAGAATGGGTAAAGGTAGGTTCCACTTTTACCCGGACCTACCCGACCCAAGTTACACCCCTACTTTTAAGTAAGGCAAAATTCTCTTGACTACAAGAAAATGACTATATTAATAGCAAATGATGAATCGGGTGGATTAAAAGAAAAATATTTAAGTTCTTCGACCAAACTTCAATTCCTTGTTGAACTCAAGACGCCCATAAATTTTTATAGTTTTTATAAGTACATTTATATAAACATGAAAAATATTGGAGAAACTGTAAGAGTATTTGCAAATATGTTCACATAATTGGGTCATAATTATTAATGGACGCCGAACTTATGCACACGGGAGCATGTAGCGCTCCATGCTCCTAGGTGCATACACCTATTTTTTTATTTTTTTATAAAACTGTTATATAAGTGTATTTAACATTTTTATAAATTTTTATCATTTTTTGAGTATTTTAGAGATTTATTTTTTATTTTTAAAAATCAGTGGCATTTAGGTAATTTTAAATTACCTAAAATGCCACTGATTTTCAAAAATAAAAAATAAATATCTAAAATACTCCAAAAATAGTAAA
>JAXCLR010000001.1:60184459-60202215 GCA_035584095.1 Annona squamosa
AAAAATTGATACATATGTAAAATAAACATAGATTAACTATTATATATAAAAAATTTAAAAAAAAAATAAAAAAAATAGGTGCAGTGCGCCCGGGTGCACCCGGGTGCACTGAATTGGGCTCCCTTAAAAAGGGCTCTCATTACCATCGAGAAAGCAACTGGGGAGGGGGCTAAAAAGGGCCTCATTACCATCGAGAAATTGCAATCCTTCCATCATCCCACAATCCTCCAGTTCTTGACAGCGACGGCAACGCGGTCGAATCAGGGGTAGACTACCATGTCGTCTCCGCTCACAGAGGCGGTTTCTCTCTCGGCAGCAGGGGCGATTCGGGACTCCTTTACAGCGTCGTGCAGCATGCAAGCGATGAGAGGTCTGGAAAGCGGATCAGCTTCTCTCCAGCTTCTTCATCCGCTGGTACTGTGGACGGCATCATGCGCCAATCCATCCTTCGACCTTGGCCGGGTGGAGACGAAATCATCAACAGCTCCTCACACAAAACAATTCATCTGTCGACGGACCTAAACATCAAATTCTCGGATGTTCGATCGGTGTGGCAGACGGGGAGCCAGATCAGTAGGGCAGGAGGTACGTGACGATTGGAGGGGAGGCCGGGCATCCGGGCAGCTCCACGTTGAACAACTGGTTCAAGATCCAGGGAGCTGGGGTTCATGGGAATCGGCACACCTACACTTTGGTGCACTGCCCCAGCGTATGTGAGTTATGCAAGACGATGACGTGCAGTGATCTCGGAATATCGACTCAGGAAGGGAGGAGATGGCTATCGACGTCGAGTCATCCGCTGCGGGTGATGTTTTTTAGAGCTGAGGATCCCTCGGCCATTTATCGCGCAGTCAGTCGAGAATGTGAATAACGATCTTGACGACAGAGGGATGGATTATAGCACCTCAGTCTGATAGGTGGTAACGCGCGGGTTCTTTAAATTGTAAAAATTAACATTTGCCTGGAATAATGGAGTTTTTTTTTTTTTTCGGTGACAAGTTTGCTTGTTCTGGTGCTGGACATCCTTTCTTGTTAAAGATCTTGTGGCTATTCGTGGAACTTTCAGTTTTTACTGATGTAAATCCTATTTCTGCAAGGGCCCGTGTAATTGGTACTGGGCAAAATCTCCGCTCGGGCAAATCCGAAAAGTTAAAACAAAGCTCATTTATACCAGGTGTTCATACCTTAACCCAACACCCGGCACGGATAACCTAACAATTTATTATCTTTAACATTATTTATTTATTTATAAGATTATTCATATCAAATGTGCCAATGACAACATTTGCCTGAAATTATATATTTATATGAATTATGAAGAGAAGTAATCATGTCAGCTCGAGCTAAGTAAATGTTTTGAATGTTTTTCTTAGCCCAATTCAAAAAATTCGTTTATAAGATTTTTTTTATTATTTCTTCATACACTTATTTATCTAAATATATTTAACATATAAAACAAATTTCACCATTTTTGAACATATATATATTTTAAATGCCTTTATCTTTAAAAATCTACAAAAATATGAATATCAAAAAATGGTAAAACTTAGTTTATATGTTAAATATACTTAAATAAACTAGTGTACAAATAAAAAATAAAAATGTTGTTGTAAATGGATTTTTTGACTTGGTTTAATTAAAATATTTACTTAGCTCGAACTAACAATATTGTTCATCAATTATGAATTAAGTCGGTAAGAATTTTGAGATTGAATAACAAATCTAATGATTAGTAAGAACTATTTTTAAAATAAAAATATAATTTTAGTAATTCAAACCATTTGTTTGAATTATTTTTTAAATAAAATGTAATTTTTAGTAATTTGATTAAAAATCTTCTCCGTCAAACAAAAGCATTTCCCGTTAAAAGGATCATCTCGTTGAACTCAATATTTAAGTTCATTAATTGATCTGTACAGAATTTGTTGGGTGTTGTTTTACCTATTCGGTATTGCAGGATCGAGCAGAGATTTCCCAGACAGCATTACAGCAACAAGCAGCATGCATTTGCGGATACACCAGAACATTTCTATATATCATCAGAAATATTGACCCATTATTCCAGCCGCCATTAATTACAATCTGAAGAACCCATTAATAAATACCTGCCAAAAATTCAGAGGATTTTGCCTCAAAAATCAAAATCGTTACTCACGTTCTCTCTGCTGCGGCTCCGGCTCCGATGGATGGCCTAGGAACATAAAGCCTGACAAACATAAACCGCAATGGATGACTCGACGCCGACTGCCATCTCCTCCCTTCGCGAGACGAAATACCAAGCCAGCCGCACGCGGCCATGCACGACAAACATACGCTGGGGTAGTGCTGGAAAATGTAGGCGTGATGTTTGTCATGAACCCCAGCTCCCTTGATGTAGAACCAATTATTCACCGTGGAGCTGCCCGGATGCCCGGCCTTCCCTCCAATCATCACGTACCTCTGACCGGCCTCGTCGGGATCACCAATTCGCCACACCGATGGAAATATTCGAGAATCGGATGTTCAGGTCGGTGGACTCGTGAACTGTTCTGCGTGAGGCCCTCCTGATGATTTCATCGCCTCCCAACCACGGTCGAACGATGGATTGGCGAACGATGCGGTCCACGGTAGCGGACGAGGAAGCTGGAGAGAACCTGATCCGTTTTCCAAACCTGTCATCGCTCGCGTGTTGCAAGACCCTGAAAGGGAATCCCAACTTGTCCCTGCTGCCGAGCGACAAGCCACCGCTGCGGGGCGAAACCACGTGGTAGTCCACCCCTGACTAGACCGCGTTGCCATGGACGTCCCGAACCGGAGGAGTCTGGGACGATGGAAGGATTGCTTGTGCGCACCCAAACAGGGCCAAGACGGAGGAAAAGGTAAAAACGAGCGACGGGCTCGACATGGCAATCGTTCACGAGACTTGACTTCTTTCGTTCTCAGGTCATTGAGGGTACGCGGATGTGAGGTCCTGTTTATAGTTGTGGTCCGTTGCAGCCATTCAGTACCTCAGATAGTGGTGGAGATTATGTGGGCACGGAACCTGTCGCTTAGATCGTTAAAGTCAGTAGTCACCAGCTGTGGAATGGGGTGGCCTTGCGTCTCCGTAGGTTCATTTGCAGAAGCTGCGCTTCACGAGGACCAGCCACTCAAAATGATCCAGCTTGGGCTAAGCAAATGTTCGCTTAGTTAATCTTAAAAAATTTATTTATTTATTTTTTATACTTATTTATCTAAATGTCTTTAACATATAAATTAAATTTTACTTTTTTAGATATATATATTTTTGAGATTTTTAAATATATGAGTATTTTAAACATATATATACACACAAATGTTTAAAATTTTCAAAAATATATATATACAAATCCAAAAATTATAAAATTTAGTTTATATTTTTTTTGTTGGTATTGTACATCATAGCATCTGATATCATATCTCAAATCCATTCACTCACAAGCTCCTACTCATCTAAATAGAAATACTAAGTGCTCATTTATTTATTAAGGGAGTTACTCTCACCTATTTTCTATGGAGACCGAAGTTCCAAATTAAAATTTTAATCGAAGTCCCAAGCCTAGGACTCAAACCACGCACAACGCATAACCACAGCCTTATTACTGCATCCGTGACCAACCAAGCATTTGCTCGATTGGCGGTTTATATGTTAAACATACTTAAATAAATAAGCATGTAAATAAAACAGTAAAAAAATGCTTTAATTGAATTTTTTTCAGATAAGCTAAGCGACCTGAGCTAACAAGATCATTCCTTCCAAACTGTGATATCAAAAGAAAGCCCAAAATTGGTTGCTCATCTCTTGGGAGGCCCAATTGCTAATGGATTAAAATAACTTAATCCAGTCACCAGCTATGTAATGGGCTAACCTTGATAAAATCAAAATAGAAATGTTTATAGAATATCATTTAATTTATTATTGTAATCAAAATCATATCGAATAGAATCTTAGATGGATTATATTTTCTTTAAAATATAAATAATCATGTTTAAATTATGTAAAATAATGATATGAATAAATGAGAAGAAAAAGCAATTACGTACATTGGGAATGAAAAATGTTGTATTGAATATGTAAAAAGTTATATTGGGAATAGGGAAAGCAATATTAAGAATGAAAAAGGCTTTGTAAGAAATAGATTGAATTTTTTTGGAACACTCCAGCAAACCCTCTCGCTGCTTATTCTTGTTCTGCTTCTGTAGAAAGAACAAATGACACATATTTAAGATCACTTGACATGCCAAAGCCCCTTCTATTGAGCACGCTAGTTTTGACGAGGACCAGCAGCAGCACATTTCAAACGATGTGAGATCACTGACATGCCAAAACCATTCTATGGAGCATGTTAGTTCTCACTAGGACAGGCAACATAGCAATTCCAAGAAGGCAGGATTGGCAGATCATGGAGCCTATCTATCCAATCCATACATGAAACGACATTGAACAAGCTATAGAATTTACTTTCACGGTGAGCAGTCACAGATTCCAAACAAGCAAAAATTTAGCCTCTGCAGTCGATTTTCTCGTAAGTACGGATCCATTAAACAAAGCCGCCGATAAGAGGGAGCAAACAATAAAAGAAGAAAACAAAAGAAGCAGAACCAATTTGCATATCGGCACAATTTGTGCTCAAACAACTAAAATGTCAAAACATTACATTGTCTTTTTACACATTTTCCCTAAGATCCCATCTCTATGCACCTGAAAGTAATAGGTGAGAATAAATGCCACAGTAGAAATATGGTTTATCCATTAAAGCTGCCGCCTCTACACCAGAAGAAATATACAAAGATCTGTGACTCCCATTCATGGTTTATTCGGACATGGAATGAATTTATAGTCCATACTAGAACATACTTGCAAATCACAGATGTGCCATGCTTGCCTCAGCTGCCTTATTGTGTCCAAAGAAATGAAGACAACTAAATATAGCAAGCAGTCCATTTTTTCTGTACACTGGGAGCTCCAAAACTTCATCACCGGTTGGGTGTGGATGTATGTGGCATTGGGTATGTCACCGGAGGCATATTCACTGGTGCACCTGGAACCATGGCTCCAGGAACTGGGGCCCGGACCCCATAGGCCAAATGAGGTGGTGTGGAAAGGTTCACAGGAGTGCCAACAGCTGAAACAAGAGGTCCTCCAACAGGCTGACCAATTGTTGTTGTGCCATAAACACTGACTCCAGAAGTTCCAGGTGGAGGCTGAGATGATTGTTTCGCAGATTTAACAGAAGTCCCACCAGGTGCATTCGAGAGGCCAGTGATAGGTCCCTGAGGCGCTGTTGTATCGCCATTACCTACACTGGTAATATCATGAATGCTTGACCTCCTCCTGTCCTTGTTCATTGAGTTCAATCGAATGAAGTACTTCTGTGCATGGCTTGCCACCTGAGTAGGCGTCCTTGAGACAACAAAGTTTCTAGATATGCTCCGCCAGTCTCCTTTACCATATTTATCCAATCCAAGAAGAAACAACCTGTTTCCCGCAAAAAAGATATTGGGGATCATAGTCAGAATCAGTTTGTTAAAAAATTTAAAAAAAAAAAAAAAAAAAATCCACACGACTTGAACGACACTTCGTTTTGCATTTACCATTTCAACAGTTCTATACAAACACTTCTAGGTTAACAGTTGGCCAAACTATCCTCACATCTCATGACACAATCCTATGCACCACCATTTAACTCCTCTCAGGACCATCAGCTAAAAGGTTAAATATATGGATCCCGTTGTGCCGTCACTTTCAACCTCGAGTAGTTGAGTTATATATCCTCAGCAAGCCTAAGCACTTCTATATGCGTTTTTGATGACCTCTACACATTTTCTTTTCAACTTCCTGTTCTTTTGATAAATTTGCTCATTCAACTAATGTAGGTTGTTGTTTCCATTTCACATGAATTAACCACCTAAGCCTTTTTTCCCCAGTTTTATCAAGTACTAATTCTACTTAGGTTATCGTGAATTACTTCTATTCTAATTTTGCAATTTTTCGTTTTTGCCACCCATTGATGTGCACATCCTCAACTCAGCTACGTTGTTCAAGGCATTTCAACCAAAAGTCTGTACGCACATGCTGATAAACATATCCATCTTCTCATAAATGGATATCCAGGGCATCTCTTCAAAGAGGAGGTGCATTATGTAAAAGTAATCCTGGCATTAAAATCAAATCAGCCAGGTCTACACAAATGGTCAGCAACAGTGTGCATAAGTCAGACGATATGTCAGCATTATTTTAATCCTGGGTAACATTGAATGAGGGACAAGCCTTACTCTCATGCCAGGTGACCTCACTGTGCAACCTAGCTTATCCCTGGCTCAAGTCTCTAACACGAGTACTGTCTTCAAGGAAACACTACAGATGCAAGTGTCAGTTTGAATTGGCTGTTGATTCAGTTTCAAATAAACAAGATTGGTTCAACCACAGGTCTGGTTGTGGTGGCATAGGGTTTCACATTACATGGAATTTTAAATTATAATGAACCCGATAGAGGAGGTTTTCTGGAAAACATATTCTCATTGAAATAATGATATGTACAGACAGATAAGAAACCAGTTGTCACAAACACAAAAGAACAGAACGATTTGTGTCTTTGATAAACACCTACATGCATAATCTACCAGCAAGAATAAAACAAAACGACCCAACAAACCAACACAAAAATTTGCAGCAATATCTTTAACAAGCATTTAAAATGTTGAATTGGTGGGTAAGTCAAATGCTACCGATATGTCAAATCAAAGATTTCATATATAACCCCATATGCAAACTAAGATTTTCCTTTTAATGATCCGTGGATAAGAACACAAGGCAATTGTTAAACAGCCTTATAAGACCACAAACAATCAACATGGAATTCAAACTTCAAAACCTGTACATTACCCACTGAGAAATGCTAAAACCATATATGCCAAGAGATATTAAATAATGCACCATTAAGTGCCCCACGCAGTCACAAGGGCAAGGTCCAAACAAAAGTCACAAGTCTGGTCAGTGTCCAGAACATGAAGTGGACAAAAATTAGGGCAGGACATGTGACTGGATGGCCAAACATTTAATATAGGATACACTAGGGTGCACTGTACCTAATTGAGACCCACCTAAATGATGAAATCCAAATCCATTCCACCCAATGTATTTAGAACATTTATTTAACTAATAAATCAAGTTTAATCAAAGTCAGATGTGTGTGGGTCCCATCTGAAAAGATAAAAAACCAAAGTAACGAAATTTTTTGATTTATGTACCAATGTCAAAACTGTATTTTCAAGATTTAAACTGTCTAAAATATCACCACTATCTGGAATAATGATTCTATAAAGTACAGTCTAGTGCACAATTTACTGGATCTAAGTGTTTCAACTAAGTTGCACCATGGTGCACCATAGGATATCCCTATATTCAGCATAAAACATATAAAGTCAAGTCTGACAAATTTGGATCATGCTGGTCGCTCCAAATGTAACAATTATAAGCGAACAATCCAAAACATTCATATTTTCGAATGAAGGCTACTGGAGTTCAAAGATTACGAACACATTATCAAAAAAGAAAAAGAAAAAGAAAAAAAAAAAAGAAAAAGAGTTTACGAACATAAATAATCAATATGTAAGGTTGGCTATAACAAACACCACCAAATGGCAGCTGAAAAGGAAGCTAACTGTATTTCAATACTAAGAATTCAAGTTCAAGATTATGTTATTGATAAGAAAAATGATTTGAGCATATAAATTCAGAAAGACTAGTGCCAAATGACATGCCAGTAGGCTACTTAATAGCATCAACAACATAAATAACATCACATCCAAGGATGCTCCTGGCCAGCTATGGTTAGCATTAGTAGAAGATAAAACTGGAAAAAGATGATGCAATCATCTGCAATAGAAAAAAAGACCATAAAGACAAGAAAAGAAATCCTACTTTAAGGTGGATCACACGATGAGCCACAATAACACAAATTGAATAATTGCAATAGGAAATGAAAATGCATTCAGAAATTAGAAGTGTGTCATGTCATTGAGACCATCAGTTCATCTAGTCTTCATTTACATGATGCTGATAGTACACAGCGCCGAAAATTGCTCAGACATCTAAATCAATTTTGGCACACAAAAATGGACCTAAGTGATATGTGAATAGAGTTGATAAAAGCCACCAAAATCCACCCTATGTGTATTAATACAAAGTAGAAAAATGAAAACAAACAGTCGCATAAATATATTGCAAAACAGTACAAACAATAAACTAAGAATGCTACGGTAACTTGTAGACTGAAGATTGCAAATCAAGGGGCCCATTAGATGCCACATAAAGCATGCCAAAGAAACAGACAACTAGAACATAGTGGGCATTTAGGTTCAGCTGCATCTAGATACCTTTTCCCACTACCACAGCTCTGTATCAATTATAGCCAAATCTAAAATAATCACATGGCTAAAACAGATGAATCAACATTTCATGTTACCAAGTCTTATCATATTTAACATTTCACTTGTGTCTAAGCCAGTGACTTGAACAGGTTTTAAAATTGATGTCACTTGTACCAAACAGAGCAGAGTCTTCATAACATTATGGCAGAAAACAGATCACAGAAATGGATGGCAAACTACAAAGCAACTAATTATTGAAACTTTCAGCAATACATATATATTGAAACCATCTGCTGTGTGACGACATGTAACTGGCTGCCAGCAAGAATTGCATCAGGTAGAGAGTTTGTGTGTGTGTGTGTTTTGGGAGGAGGGGTGGGTGGGGGGCAGGGAAGTGGTTGTGCTCATGTTGTTTCCCAGCAAAAGAAATCACATGAGCTTCCTGTTCAAAACAAGACAGGAAATTTTCATCAAGCAAATACTTCTAAAAGCTTGCCACATCCAGAAACTTTATCACTAAAAATTTGACCCTTTACTGATTTTAGATTTCAAGTAAATTAATAATAACTTTCCATAGAACTTACCATACTTGGAAACTGTAGGTCTGACAATAACTTTTTTTTTTTTATCGTGTCAAACGCAGAAAAACCATACCATGTTTATTTAGGGCAGGTGACCTTTACTTTCAGAGCAGATTTGAAGATCTACAGAGGACCTTTACTTTCTTCCCTTCCAATGACGTTTGGTTCCACCGAATTTCCCATCCCACATCATTTGCTCGAAAGTAAATCCCAAAAGGTTTTACATAAATAAAATAGAGTTTTCAAGCGAAACAACAACAGCAACTGTATAGGTGCTTCAGGCACAACTGTTTCCCATTATCGGGACCAACGTTTTGAACCATTCCAGCCCTAAGAAACAGAAATGATTGCAAGTAGAAGCTTCTTAATGGTGATGACCGGCTAAAAAGATGCAAGTTTTTGAATTAGAGACAGCAATTCGAAAAGAAAATTCACGTACTGTCATCGGTAACAGACAAATTGATCTGGGTGCAAAGAAAGCTTTTGAAAAGCCACTTTGAAAGTTACCATTTACAAAAGAAAAAAAAAATCCAGCATTCAATCGGATAGTAGAAGCCTCAACTTCGCGAGTAGCATCAATATATTTACTCGCATACGTGCATATCCACTAATCAACATTACGGTCCACAGTAATTAATCCAGATCCAAGAGTATTTTATTGGAAGGAGAGTGACAGAAAGAATAGGATGAGATACCTGTGTTCATCCTCTGTCCAGGCTATTCCCTTGCGACGTTCTTGATCTGACCTCGAAGATTTGCTGCCATGACCAGCATCACTCTGGGAATGGCCCCCATGCGCACCTTTCTTACCGGGCCCGCCTTCCGTAGAATGATCAGCTGAGCCCTCCGGGGAAGACGCATAGGAAGGCAGAGGGACCAGCCCAGCGTCGATATTGTTGACATCTTCTACCAAAAGCTCGTAATGGTGCTTGATCTCATCTAGGCTCTTTCCTGGCACGGCCGCCGCAATCTTCTCCCACCAATCGCTACAATTCTCGGGATGAGTCGCCAGCGCATTCTCAAACGCCTTATCCTGCTCCCTACTCCAGGAGGAGCTGCTGCTGCTCTCATCCTTGCTCATCTGGCTTCGTTCGAATCAGAAAACATAATCCTGCGCAAGTACGCGACCTCTTCAAAGATCCTCCTCGGACCAGATAACCACGAAAAAAAGCTCAATGAATAACCTCATGCAAGTAGAGCAGTGCGCCAATCCCCTGCCGCAATGTCCATACCTTGTTAGGAATTGTCAGGAAGTATTTGTACAGAAAGGCCTGGAATCCTAGTGAGGATGACGCCAGCGCTCGATCGGCAAACGTACCAAAACTCAGAAAAAAAAAATCCTCCAGTGATCGAAACAACTACACTAAAATATTCCACAAGCAAAGACAGGAATGGTGATTCCAGCTCCAATTACTTCAGAAAAGAAAGGGAATTCTCGGAAAACGGCAGGGAAAACATGGGAATTCCACGACTTACACTGAGAAATTCACCGAATCTTCAGAAGGCAGCAAGAAATGGAAATAGCCAATGGGTCCTGAGAGGGAAAGGAAGGAAATTAGGGTTTGGGCTGTGGAGATGAAAGAGACCCCAACAACCAGCCAAAAAAAATCAGTGTCCGGCAATGGTAAAAAGGATTTTTCAGAAAGTGAAATCGCGTTACCAGCAAAACCCTTGATAAGCACAGATTTTACAGCCCACACAAAAAAATCGTTGAAATCCAAGACAAAAGACGGGGGTAAAAACAGAAACCGAAAACCACCTTTTCTTGTTTTGTAGTAATAATCAGAATCAAGACGGAGAAACCCACGGCAAACACCTTTTTCCCCCTTTCACTTTCTTAGAGGGCGTATAATATCGTGCTTTTGGTTCCTGCTTATAAGCTGACAGTAAAACAACCAAGCTTAAAAATAAAAATAATAAAAAACAAAGAGAGATTCCTTGTTTCCAGTTTTCACTGCCCGGCCCACCCCACTTCCCTTCTACAACGACACAATAAAACCCAAGTACAGATCTCGTTCCTGGTGTTAGTTAAAACGGGATGTTTTCTTTTAAGATCTTATCATTTCTTCCCTTGTGCTGCTCTTTCAAGTCAACTGATGAAGAACCCCTAAATAGCAGAATCCATGATAATGCCAATAAGATGAGTTCTTAATAGCAGAAATCGCAAACCCACCTCAGCTTCCTTCCTTCGCTTTTACTCTTTATCATCTGAAATTGACGACGGCTCTTTGGGTGGCTGATGGCGACACTGGATTCAAATCCCCCGCAAGGTTGAGAAATCGAGGTAGCCCAAGCAGCACTGCGCCTGCACGGACGTGCTTCGTCGCAAGGAGAGGAGGGGATGAAAAAGGCTTGCCGCGCAAAAATGAAGTACATATATGGAAGTGGGGGAAAAAACGAAAATATAGGAAAATATCTTTTTTTATTGGAGGAAAATATCTTAAAGACGATAAACAAAAGTAAAATTGCCAATGGAATAAATTTTATTTTTCTAACCGGACGAAATTTCGACAACAAAATCCACGCTGGCGGAAGAAGAATTCTAAAAGAGGAAGACGGACGGCCGCAGGTTTCTCGGAGAATGTTAATTGGCCCAACAAGAATCTCTATGCACGGCGAATGCTAAGAAAAGATAGCATCAATCAAACTAGTAAGTTTTTGGAAACCAAATCTAAGTATTCTAATCCCACCTTTTATAATAAAAAAAAATCTAATCCAACCTTCTATAAACATGAATAAAAAACGGTTTCAAATCCCACCGAAAAATCATGTGAGGGGTTATAATTTAATTTCTCTATTTTTAAGATTTTAATATTTGATGAAAAATTTAATCCATATCTTTTATTTAACATTATTTTTTTAGTTAGTAAATCCAAATTTCATCCAAATTCATTATGTGCGAAAGCTATATTTACTAACAAATAAGTAAATTTTTATTTAAATTAGGAAAGATGTTTAAATTAATTCAACGATACTTTATAGAAAAATCTACTGAAATACTTGTGATATTTTAGATGATTTATATATTAAAAATATTACTTAAAAATTAATACTTAACATTAAATTATTTTATTATATTAATTTTACACATTGTAGACAAGACTCATAGATAGTAATATTAGACAAAGTAAAGAGTTTGCACAATAATATAAATAATATTAAATATAATAAATAAAGTAAATTTTTCATTAATCATCTAAAATATTAAAAAATGTAGATAATTACGTTAAAAAAAACTCAATAGCAGCGCTCCATATATTTATGCCTACTTTTATGGGTTACCATCCCAAATATTTTAAACATTATTTACGGACTTTCCAATAGTGGAAGATGAGACTCAATGAGAGATCCGATTCTCACTAGAGCCGCAGTATGTTGAGGACTCAATTACGGTAACATTTGGTATAGCAAATAAACCAAAAACGCTCTAGTTTTTATTTAAAAAAAAAAAAAAAAAACTTTTTTCCATGTATTCAGAAAGACGAGTGTAAAGTGCGTAGCCGACCCGGATAACATCCTAACTTTTATATGAATTGACCTAAATTTGAACCGGGAGAGTAGCGTTTTTTTTTTTTTTTTTTTGACTGAGAGATATATACACACATCTCAACATGTATTACACAGAAAGCTCTGAGATATTCTTACAAAGTTGGAGATACAACTCCACCAAATAATCAGGAAGATATCGCTTCCAAACAATCAAACGGGAGACATAGCTCCCACACTAACCAGCAACCAAGCCGGTGGACAAAATCCCCTACGGCGATTCGAACACCCGACGAGACAGCGCTGCCCATTTGCGGCAATGGCGCTGTTGGTGGGAGAGTAGCGTTTGTGTTCCATTTTTTAGTAAGAGTCTGTGTCTCCCATTTGTATTCAGAAGTATAGTCTTCTACTGTTTGCATAAAAAATTTATTAAGTAACATAGACAAAAATATACTTTTGGATGTATTGCAAACATAACAATAAAAAAAAAATCCATGTGCAAAATGTAAACAGATTAAATTTCTTTTATTCAATTAAAATATCTCAATCCTTATATGTCAAGGGAAGTTGGAAAAAAAATATTCTTAATTTTCCATATTCATTTTTCACTCCTAGATCCTAATAAGATATTTGAAAAGTGTTGGATAAAAAATTTTGATACGAAGATTTTTTAAAATGAGAGAAAATTGTATGATTTGATAGGAACAATGGTAAGGAGTAAAAAAACTAAAGTTAAATAAATAACTTAATTATATTGCTAGCAACATAAAAATTATTGAAAAGTAAGGTAGTAATGGTATATGAAAATGAGAAAAAATAATTAAAAAATAGAATAATGATAGAAAGTGAAAAGTTTTAAAATAAATTTTTTTGAGAGATTAAAAAGTTTTATAAAGCCAAACATGCCCTTAGAATATTAAATATTCCAAGAATCCTACTTTTTCTTATCATTAGTATTACTTATTTTTTCTAAATGAAGGCTATCACCAAAGTTATAGGTGAACTACACACCTCATACATGCACGTACTCACATGTACATGTCAACTACTTAAATAATTTATATATAAATATATTTTTTTAAAGCAAGTAAAACTCATATATATATTTTATAATTTTTCATTAATTGTCTAAGGTTAAAAATAGAATGAATTGTATAAAATGACTTCTATATAAGTTAGGACTCTAGATAATGTGGAAAATGCTTGGACGTAATGCTGATGCCTCAAATAGAATCATGTGATTAACACTATGATATCAAAAATGGTCATAATCAAGGTCTTGGATGTGCGGCATTTGCTTAAAATTGCATATGTTCATGTGTTATTATCATTGTCATAATTTGTTTTTGACACACATGGAGTCAGCTGCATGAACGCTGCTGTGTCATTATTGCTTATGATCATGAATCTCTGGCATTTTTATATATTTATTTAATAACTTTTAACTTCAATTTTTAGATCTTTCTTTAATTCAATTACTTTTTATCCACATTTTTTTAGTTAGTTATCTCATTCTTTTATCATCTTACTTAACTTTTATAGTTGGTATCTTTTTAGGTTTTGGTTAATACACCCAAATCACTTAAACCTACTTGCCTTATTTTATTATGTAATAGCTTTACGCATATCATCTTGAATTACTTCATCTATATTTTTTTCACTAGTCATCTACCTTAATATTACCATTTCTTTTAATTTAATTAAAACTCAACAATCACATAGAATTGTTAACACACTGTTATCTTTTCCACTATTCTTGGATTATATCTATAATGACATTTTTGATTTTCTATTTTCTGGAGATATCAATCCTAAATACCAACAAAAGACTAGTTTTTAATATTAGTTAACTTGAAATCTTAATATGTTTTCTATTATAATTAATTTACACACAAATAAGTAAACTACAAAAAATGTTTAAATTAATTTAACAATGTATTAGAATATAATAATACTTTATAGGAAATCAATTATTCATATAAGAATAATATTTTATATGGTTTATATATTGAAAATATAACTTTAAATTTGATATTTTAAATCAAATTATTTTATTATATCTGCTTTGTAACATTTTCATAAGTGACCCATTCACACATCTGATTCACACGCATGAACTAAATAATTTATTCTAAATATAATTGGTGAGTTAATTTTTGGTTTTGTCATCAACGTGGAACCCATTTGCATGCGACTCCGCCATAGTAATTTCCTATATATTACCTCTATTTACTTTATTTTAAATTATTTTCGTCTGCTGTATTATATTGGTTTTCTTTTTTTTCTTTTAACTTGGAAATCTTTGACCCCCTCTCTTCACTAATTCCTGAAGATATAATTTTTATTTTTCACTAATTTTAGGACGGTCTATATAAATCATTTGGCCAGGCAGGGATGGGTTTAGAAAATGCCGAACATGTTATGGAAAGGCGTTCCTGAAATAGTGTTGGAAAAAACAAATGATAATTCTAATATGCAAGATAAATGCCACGAATATTGATGATAGGAAATATAAAATTAAGCATATTATTAAATGGTTATAAATTTTATTTTTTTGATGGGTATAGTTACGCATTGAGACCAAACGGATAACAAACCTCAAATGTCTTTATGTCACGGGGATGACCAGCCGAGCAGAGCTTGGTTGGTTATATGGATATAAATTTTGATTTTTATAAAACCAATTATGGATATAAATTTTTATTTTTAAAAAACCACTTTCGTCTAAGAAGCTGATGTAATCAGTCCATTGCCTCATCCAATAATTTAAAGTCAAATGGTCTTTTCAGACCAATTTGAAGTTCAATGATTTCCAACCAGTTCAAAATCATATTTTTTATTTTTTAAATTTTTTTATAAATATATTAACTAGTTGTATTTAATCTACAAATCAAGTTTACCATTTTTGGATACACATATATATTTATTTTGGATTTTTAAAAACAAAGGTATTTAAGTCATCTTAAATAATTTAAAATGACTTAAATACTCATGTTAAAATTCAAAAAAAATATATACACATATCCAACACAGTAAAATTTGATTTATAGATTAAATACAACTAGATTAATATGTTTATAGAAACTTTTAAAAAATAATTTTGGACCCGTCTCAAATGATCGCTCCTCTAATTTAAAATGATTTAAATACCTTTGTTTTAAAAATATAAAATAAATATATATACATACCCAAAAATAGTAAATTTTAGTTTATAGATCAAATATAACTAAATTAAAATATTTATAAAAATTTTCAAAAATAAAAAAAGTTTTTGGACCGGTCTAAAATCTTCGAATCTGAGTTTTTTTTTCGGTGCTTTTAAAATATCATGTCTTCTTTTGATTTGTTACGTCTGAAAACATATGATCTTTCTTTAGTTTTTACAACTCAATTTTTCTAAGTGAAATTTTTTATTTTTTCAACGGATTATATACCCAGACATAATTCACCTAGTAAACGGGGAATATTATGCTTATTTAGGGTTGAAATCTAGAGGCATGGCGGAAGTCAACCAACTAGGCTAAGCCATTGACATATCTTAATAGAAAATTTACGCATAATAGAAAATCAGAATTATTTACTAGTAAGTATTCTTAATAAAATTATTTTATTTTTAAAGCTCCATGAGCTTGGCATTTAATTAATATCGTTGTCTTTTAATATAGAGTATTCAAATATTTAAATGAATAAAGCGTAGATTTAAATATTTTTCATCGCCTACACATAATTATTTCATATATAATTATCACTATTCTATTCGTTTTTTATTTTATCAATGTTATTCCTTCTCATTTGATCCGTTTTCTACTTTTATTTATTTTTTCCAATCTTAATGTTCCATTAAGTTGCCAACAACCTCTCTCAAATCTTTTATAAAGAAATTAAATTAAACTAAAATAGTCAATTGCACGTGTATTTAACATTAAACAAAAGAAAATTTTCACGTTTTAAACTTTTTTGATATGATCTGAAATTACCAGTGCCATACTGCCTTACTTTTTTCTATTATTATTCACATTTTCAATTATTATCATTAAGATGATTTGAAATTATCAATATCATGTTGTCTTACTTTTTCTATTATTATTTAAGATTTTTTGTACAGCCATTTTACATTTTTTTTTACTTATAGTAATTACTTACTTATAATAAAAGCAAGAAACACCTTAACATGGATAGTAGCCAGATTCAGTTGAGTAAAAACTTGTGGAGAGCTATAGCATACAAAACGAAATGGACTAGCGACCTCCAGTATTTCAACCCCCAAGCTTAGTGGAAGTGTGCAGCCACTAAAAGGCCATTCGGAAAAGCAAATGTCTCATGATCGTAAATACAAGTAAACTAATGGCACAACGGATGATCGACCACATCTTTATCTTGGATATAAAGCAACTAATGGCACCAGAATTTCTGGATATAAAAAAAATCTCCATTCCTCCTGAACTTACACAAAATTAGCTTTAAATGCAATGACACATCAGATGCCAGCGAATCCATACGATCGACTGAGGCTAGCTGTAGAAGTAGCTTTAGGGACTCTTCGGCTACAGGGCTTGAGTGAGACGCGTGATGATATATATTAGAAATGAAGAAAATAGTATTGGAAAATAAGAAAATGCATTAAAATTTTAAAGAGTTGTAGTGAAAATCGAAATCGCATCCTATTCTTGTTCCATTCAAGCCTCTGAATACTCCAGAACAAGGATACAACTTTTCCATGAAGCGTGGAGAAAGTCACAGAACACTGCTTTTTTAAGAGAAGGCTCCGCATGGAAATGCAATGAGAGGAGGGGATATGGGAACTCATTTTCCAATCATAATATCTACCTTAATTATATTATTTTTTATTTTTATTTATAAATCTAATCATTTTTTTAAGTACAACTATCCTGTTTATTTTTACTCTGCGTCTGTAACATTATATTATGCTTACGATTTGTTAAAAAAATTTCTACTTTACCGCTCCCCAGTTGCATTTGGGAAGGGCAAGCACCGGTGAAGAGCAGACAGACGCTTTGCAGTTGGACGGACAGCTCCGGGACTCCCAAGTCGTTAAAGAGAATAATTTAAATTTTGTATAAGGCCTTTGGCATGCATGCATCATGACTGCCACAAGTTGTACTTGTATGAAAGATCGAAGCGCGGAAGAGATTAATCATGAACATCTCTCCATTTAGGGTGTGTTTGTTTCACGTTAGAAAATGTCAACTAAAACTTTTCCATTTAAAACTTTTCACTCTCTATAATTACTCTATTTTTTAATTATTCTTTCACATTTTTTTATACAAACTACCCTACTTTTCAATCATTTCTACACAA
>JAXCLR010000001.1:60216280-60228077 GCA_035584095.1 Annona squamosa
TAACTTTATTCTCTTTACTCCTCATCATTACTCCTATTATATCACATCACTTTTTATTGATTTAACAACTTCTACTCTAAAAACTTTTCATCAAAAGTTTTACCTCTAACCAAACACACCCTTAATCAACATCATCATCGTTATTGAAAGGCAATTCCTAATTTTAAAAGTAATAAGTAAGACAATACAGTTCCTATTTTTTTAGAAACCAACTTTTGACATGTTAATTTGAATCATCCAATGGAATTAGATGGGATAAGAAGATAATTAAGTTGGAGTTGTTGTGTTCTAAAAATGAAAAATTAGATTGAAAATGAGAAAAGTGGTATTGAAATGAGAAATATAAAACTATTATATGTAATGACTAAAAATAAAAAGGGCATTGATTGGTCAACAGATTATATGTTTACTGACTTTATATACTGACCAATTGAGTGGAATTGTGGGCTAGGAGCGAAGTAGAAAGTAAGTCTTTAGAGGATAAACCCACTAAAATCCATTTAGACCTAGAAAATTGAATTAAATAAATTAATTTAATAATTTATTATACGTAGATGATTAAGATCATGACTTGCACAGGATTGAAGGTAAGCCAATACACTTCGTCAATTTGATATGAGAAGAGCATGTAAGAGTTTCAAACTCCCAGTAAGGGGATTTGATGAGAGAATTTGATTGGACAAAGTGGGCTCAGCAAGTGAATCAAAGATCCAAGTTGGTAAATTTATCAATTCAATCTTTTTTTTTTCTGATTCAATCAATTCAATCTTCTGATATCTCATATAAGTAAGATATGCCATTTTGGACATTTTATTACTCAGTTTATGCAAGTTTTATAAGTCATATGATTAATTTCGAGATGGTAGTTTAGTGTGTCATAATTTTATGAAGATGATTATTTTTCCACATGCTTACGAGAAAAATTCAAGTTCTGCAATTAATTGTGAGATTATTACTAATTATATGATGATGTTCGTTTATTGCATTGATTATCCGAAAGATTTTATGTCATGTAATTAATTATGAGAATGGTATTAATTACATAAAAATGTATAGTTTCACATGATTAATTAAAAAGAGGCATTAGACCTAGTTTACTAAGTTTTAAGATAAGCAAGCCACTGATCTTGCAAAAAATTTTATAACATGCAATAAGATTTTATACAAGTTATTTAATTGAGAATTAATTCAACGAGTAATTAATTAAAAAAGAAGATAAATATATAAAAAAAATAATCTTGTTAGTTTAGACTAAGCAATTGTCTAGCTTAGCTCGACTTAAAAAATTTATTTACAATTTTTTTCTAATTTTCTCTTCATACACTTATTTATTTAAGTGTATATGACATATAAATCAAGTTTTATCAATTTTGAATATGTATATATATATTTGAGATTGTTAAAGATATGAGTATTTTAAATATGTATATACATGTAAATGTTTAAAAATCTCAAAAAAAATACATTCACATGTACAAAATTAATAAAACTTGATTTATATATTAAATACATTTAAATAAACAAATGTAAGAAAAAATATATTGTAAATAGTTTTTTGAGGTGAGCTAAGTAAGATATTTGCTTAGCTAGACTAACAAGATCACTTCTTAATATATTATATTAGAAAAGTTGTTCACTATAGATGCATCGCAAACCGAATAATATTTGCTAATTTCATTTTGTTTATTGTTCCAAGTGGATTTTTACTTATAACAATCATATTTTGCATCTCATATAACACATCGAGTTCATAAAACCTTATAAAGTTCCTATAATTAGTTTGTAATAACCCATGAAACCATACAAAATTCTTTTAATTAACTAACAAATTAAGGAGAAGATCAAATCTCCTTATCTAGGAAATGTCGATCTCATTTGAAAGACATTGCTCTCATTGGGTTTTGAACCTAAGTCACTAGGGAGGTTGCTTACGTCCAATACCAATTGAACTAAGATTGATTGGTGCTGATTTTGTATTTTTTTAGAAGCATTGCAATTCAACCACTTGAGATCTTTTGAAGAAAAGAGCATATTACAATGTAAATTATAACAATTACCACTATAAAGTTACAATTTGGCATAAGCCAGGCCTAGCAAAGGATGTATACAAATGGTGCCCAATAAAAAAATAACAATAGATGTTGGCACTAGCAAATAAATGCACTAAGGCCTTGAGTTGTAGGCCCAATAATTGGTGCCCAAAGAGAGCTAGGTTAGGTTAGAAATTCATGCCTAGAGAGGAGAAGGGTAGAATTGAAAGAAATTAACCTTTGATCTATCCTTGACTTGATTCATTTTTACTCAATAAATACAACATTTTTATTACCTAATATAGAGTTGAACAAAAAAATTTAACTCAATTTTAAAAACAAGATAAAAAAAATATCAGTCATATCCCAACCAGAAGAATCTTAGTCACTCCACATGTATTTATTAAAATTATAAGCATACTTTTAAATTTTATTCTTATTTTCTTTCAAAAATTTCACATTCTTTGTGATGAACAATATCGACAATATAAGAATCAATTAGAGACAATTGCAAATACATATATAATTCTTACACATAATTATAATTTTTTCAATATTTTGGGAACACTTGCATAAAATACTATTATTTTAAAAATGTTAAAATTCATTCTAAATAAGGTATGTTTCATTAACATATTTAATATAGTTATATTGTATTTATTTATATTTTTTATAATTACTCTGTTGTATTTTAATAATAATGTTTACTTTTATTAATCAATGATATATCAAAGCACGCAAAATTTAAATTTAGCGGAATATAAAATTTTAAAATTATCTTGTTTTGACTCATATTTTTTACCTAACCTGTCATCTTGATAATGACCTAAGACCAATCCAAAGTTTTCCCATGATATATTAAAAAATGAGGGTTAGTCCAACTCTGATCTTGACCCAATATGAAAAACATCATCAAAGAAACCTAACTCTATAAAACCTTATTCGAATTTCCATACTCACGCGAGATGTCTTATAAAAGCCTAAATGATGGCCCAAATGGGCAAAGGTGTGCAAGCAACATGTGGTGTGTATTTGCGCATTTGAGGACAATGTAAATTGTGTTTTTGATGCCCAATTATGATGATATAGGAATTTATTTACATATTTTTGTATATTTTTAGTTCAACACAAGGGTCAGATTTACCTAAAAAGGCTTATAGAACTAAGTCTAAATAAGCGAGACATATTTTAAGGGTTTAAAGTGTTAAAGTTTTAATTATAGAAGTCCCCATAATCTAGAAATGATATTTCTAAGCAATATATTTGAAGGAATAGAACTGCATGACAAACATGAGACCTAGAAGATGTTAGTTGATTTTCATTTCTTAATTAAATGTAAGCATAGTACCTTAAAGTGAAGCTTATATCTTATTGAAAACTAGTTGCCCAAGCAGTTGATTCTAAATACTGCGGAGCAACCACACCAAACCAACAAAAGAATGTTGCAAAGCAGATAGTGAAAAAGTATGGAAAGTGAGAAAGTAAATATTTTGAAAATCGTGTAAATGAAATAATAGAATTGGGATGAATTTGAAATAAACAAAGTAGTTTGAGAAAAATAATTGAGGTATTGCGGTAAAGTTGAAAATATAAGATTATTAGATAGTTAAGATGTTAAATGGTCCGAAGAAAAATGTGTAAGAGAAAGAGTAAAACATAAGAAACTAGCTATGAGGGTCAATAACCAAACATGCCCAACAAAAGTATAAAGTAAAAGCAGCAAATGTCTTTTTTTATATCTTATATACAAGAGAATAACAAATATTACAATTAAGGGTGTGTTTGGAAAGTTGTAAAACTTCTGATGAAAAGTTTTGTATGTAAAAGTTGTCAAATCAGTAGAAAATAATGTGATAGTGTAGGGGTAATGATGAGGAATAAAAAGTATAAATTTAAAATAAATAGGTTACTTGTATTGGTAGTTGTGTAGAAACGATTGAAAAGTAGGGTTGTTGTATAGAAATATATGTAAAAAATAATTAAAAAAAGAGTAATTATGGAGAGTAAAAAGTTTTAGATTGAAATGTTTTAATTTAACAAGTTTTTCAAATTGCCAAACACACCCTAAGTAAATTTTAAATCCTCACAATATGGAGAAAAATTTCTATAAAACAACATCACTAAAGGAAAATTGAAACCTCCACAACAGCTGGGTTGAGTGTAGGTGGGGAGACTTGAACCTTTCACCATGGGCAAACATACCAACTATACTACTATTGCGCCGAGACGCTGGTAGCAACAACAACAAATGTCTTGTCTGCAAAGTATATGTAAGTGGGAATGATTCGAAAAATATAATTTCAAAAAATTGAATTATTTATTAAGTCAAGAAATAATTTTAATCATTTACAGTAAAAATATAAAATGATCAAATTATGTTAATTAATAAAATACGATTGAAGGATTTTGACAATTGATTTTTTTATTACAAGTAACATATTTAATATAACCTAAAATGTCCCCTTCAAAAAAAAAACCTGAAATGTTAACACATCTTTCTATGGTGCTAAAATTATGTCATGTTATTTTTGTGTGAAAATGTTTGTTTTTATAATAATTTTTACTTGAGTAATGTTTTAATGCATCCTCATGCATTAAAATTTCAATGCATCAAGACGTAAAATCTTATTTTTTAAAATATTTTTATAAAATTGTTAATCTAGTTATAATTAACTTATGTATTAAGTTTTATTATTTTTGGAAATGTATAAATAATTTTTTAACGTTTTAAAAACATGGGCATTTTAACTTAATTAGTATCATTCTAATATCTTATGTGAATAATCAAGTTATATCTTAAATTTATTTTTTATCATTACATACTTAATCTACTTAATGATCAGATTTTTGGAAAAACGGCCCAAATGCCACTTATTTTTAAAAATCTAAAATATTTAAAATTGGTAAAAATTAATTCATATGTTAAATATACTTATATTAACCGTTGTATAAAAAAATTTCAAAAATTTGTTTTTTAAATGGTTGTATGCACCCAGGTGCATTGAGGCTGCATTCGATTTGTATGCATACATAATACATTAGGATAAAAGTAATAAAAAAAAAATACATGAGGGTAAAATATCTAACATATGCCTGTATATTTATTGAAAAAAAAATAATAATAACTTTTTCGTCTTGTCCACGTGAATTGCTTGATTTATGGGCGGTTATAAGATTGCAACCCTTGTTACAAATGGAAATGGCTTGTACCCATGATTAACTATACATATGTTCGCATAATTGCAATGTACGTATTGCAGAACGATCAATCTATGCATGCACAGTGGAATTTGATTTTTCATCAACTTTTTCAACATCGACTTTTTCATCAACTGACAAAAGATAGAAAAAAGAACAACAAGACTTCTTTTGGGTTATTTGGAATTATACCTCAAATTTGGATAAAATTGTATCTGACACCATGTAGACTTACCTTTTGCATGATATTCTGGAAATCTGTCTAATCCTCCATTTAATAGACTTACATTTTTAGTAAGAAAATGATTTCTGGCATTAAAATTGGTGCAGTTTAACATAAATACTTGAAACTCGAAATTTTTACCAAACTAACAAATGATAAATTTCGAGTAACAATTAAAACATTTATGATAAATAGAGACTTATATTTTATTTTTATTGACATAAAAAAATATGTATTTTAGATCTCGGAGGCATGAGGTCTTGGAAGCAATTCGCATTTCACACTAATTCTCTAATTATGTATTAACTTCGTAGCCATTTTTCAGAACGACAGAGGTATTCACAAAAGACAGCAAAAATCTGAACTTGCAAAGAACGAAACTACGATCAAGTCCAAATAGTCTTAGAAGTGCGCTTGATATATATATATATAAGGGCAAAATAATGTAACGTAAAATGGAATTTATCAAAAGTCATGGGTGCATATGCAAATAATCCATCTTCTACCCTTCTCTTAACTTTTTTTTATGAATATTCATACATTACAATCTCAACTGATATTATAATTAAATTCTGAGACATTCTTACAATTTTGCTAACAATTATCTATTATTTTTAAACTTTTCCACTGGTGTACGGCTCCCACAAACTTGAGAAGACTTGCAACGCCACCAGAAATGCTGCTGGGGAGATTCGAAGCCAGGACCACCTACTTGTGAAGCCATATCCTGTACTATTGAGGTACGAACTCAATGGCCTTTTATTAACTTTTGATTTCAGCAAAATAAAATTTCCAGGATTTAAAACTCAAATACATCAATATTGCCATTCAAAAGATAAATATGAAAATTTGGAAAATTTAAAATCCAAAAAGCAAATGGTGTGAATGAAGGCAGAGTTTATCGGTTACACTAGATGTCGCAAATGGCGAGCTTGGGAAATCTTCGCATATCGCTGGGGGTGATATTCGAGGTGCGTAGGGACAGATTAGGGTGTGCTTAGTTCTAATTTTATTTTTCTTAATTTTATTTTTCTTAATTTTATTTAAATTTATTTTTTATACTCAAATTTAATTTTTATACTCAGTCGGAAGAAGGTAAGTCTAACTCTCACTTTCGTTAATAAATCTTGAGACAAACTTCATATTAATTTCAAATTCGTATCGGGATAATGTGCTAAGTTAAAAATGGCTAGTCAAAGTATGATAATTTTTAAGAATTTATATGCATATCAATATAAAGTCACATTTGTTATATATCTAAAGGGGAAATACTCCAACATTTTAGTATGTAGTAAAAGTAAAACATAATTACCATATAAAGCCTTAGAAAAATATATCTTTTTGGTAATTTCAATTACAATTTCGCCTTAATGGGTCTACAAAAATAACATATATGTAAAATTCCAAATTACAATTAAAAATATTAAAATAAAAATTAAACATTCATTGCTAAAAGGAGCAAACATTGATAATGTTTTTATTTCATTGATAAATCTTATAAAAAACATAACTTGAATTATATCTATGCAATTACAAAATAAAAGCATACCCACATAAACAAGTACTATAGTTAAATGTATATCCACACGAACCATGCCATATTAACAAGTCATAATGTTAAATATATGTACGCAATAAAATCATATTTACATAAACAAGTCATTAATTGATAAAAATATTTTTTACTTATGGGGAGCGGGCAGGTTAGGGTTAGGATATAGTTGGCTCGCACCGTGCTTAGAATCGAAGAATGAATTTTAAATCTTGAACTACTCTGCCTCACAAATTAAAATCTTTAATTCGATATGTGGTCGAGATAGATGCGTTAAAACTTAAATGCATCTAAGTGCATTAAATCATTCAACTCCATTTTCACCGTCTTGTTTCAATGCTTTTGAATGAGTGCAAAATCCTTTTTTTATTTTTGAATTTTATATAAAAGTTAATCTAGATTTATTTAACTTATAAAAGTTTTACCATTTTGAATATTTTTATGTTTTTAAAATAGGAAAAATAATTAAAATTCACTATTTTTAAAAATATATATATATTTAAAAATTAATTTTTAATTTACAAATTAAATACGCTTTGGTTAATTTTATAAAAAATAAAATTTGAACACATACGCATTAAAACTTGATTGCATCCACCCGACGAGTGATGCCGCAGCGCAACGAGGCTGCACTTTCTTTCAAATTAGCTGAGACGTGGAATGGGCGCGTGGAGACAAGCATGATACAGGCGGGCTATTTAATGCCAAATGGCAGAACCGAACACGGGACTCACGTTTTACGTGGATTGACCTGCAGCAGGAATGAGCCGGCAGGTGTATACCTTTAACATCTGTACGTCAAATCAACCTTTTAAATTTAAAATTTTTTATTTATCTTCTTTCCAAGTTAGGCCCGAACATTTTTTCCTGTTCTTGTTCGCATATAACCATAAACAGTGACAACCTCGCATCTTTTGTATTTCATATGCACCCTTTGGACTTTTCGCAAGTTAAAAGGCTGATGAGTTGGAAAGTTTTATTTAAAGGTGTTAATGGGTTCGTTTGAAAGAGCTAAAGCTTAACTCTAATCTTAATTACCAACCGAGCACGGTTGGTCACCGCAAGCCGAATAGTGATGTGCAGGCGCGGGCAATGCGTTGTGCGGTTCGAATCCCGCGTACAGGATATCTGGGATTTCGAGCAGATGTTGGCAAGAGTTATGGTCTCCTGTTCCGTTGTTGGAAGTTGTATCTTCCTTATTCTTTGGCGAAGCTGTGTGTCTCCGGGTTTCTTTGGAGGAGTTTAGTATCTCCAGATTTGTAAGAATGTCTCTAGACTTCAATGTAATATGTGTTGAGATGTATGTAAAAATATACCAATAATAAAAAAAAACTCTAATCTTAATTCATTTATCAACTTATTGAAAAATTTTAATTCTAACTTATTTACAAATCATTTAATAAATGAGTTTTCGTGTTGTTAATAAGTTATATATGTATATATATATTGGAAACAAAGTAAAACTAAATTAACTTGAAGTTGATCGGTATTGTTTATAATTGACTTGATGAATTGATTTACACCCACAAAACACATGATATTATTAGATCTTCATTGGCAAAAAGGTGTATATTTAACATGGTTGTACAAAATAGGACATGGACTCGATGAAACGGAAAGAAAGATGAATGATCGAAGATAAAGAGGAACAAAAAGAGATAATCAAAAGGAAAGAATAATCTTAACAGCGGTAGGGACGATAGTGGTAATCCACAACACATCAGCAAGAAAGATGCTATAGAGTCATAAATAAAGGGAAAAAATAAGAAATCAAAATAAAAAAAATAGATTTAAGTTTAGAAAATATATATTCCTTTTTAACACATTATAAATGGATCGAAGGTTAACGGGTCGAACGAGTTATTACATGGGTTAATAAACATGTTGACATGTTGTAAAATTTCAATCTTAATTTATTTATTTACTTAAATAGTTAAACTGGTTAGAGTATCATAAATAATTTATTCAAAAATCCTAACTCAAACCCATTTATAAATGAGTTTGATGAGCGGATTGATGAGTTGGCCATGTCTATTAATGCCTCTAGTTTTATTAGTTGATTTACAAATATATCTACATATTTGCTATGTCATAGTGCAAATTTATATACGCAAACTATGTAGGTATGCAAATGCAAATATATCAATATAGTTTTTATATATTTGCAAAGATGCTCATGTTGTGACGAAGCGCTTATGACGTATATATTTGCAATTATGACTGAACTATATAAATATATTTGCAAATTATCTATTTTTTAGTTACATAGTTGACTTCAGAAATTTTGGAAAACTATAATACCATCTTAAAATTTTAAAAAGTATTTTAGAAATACACTTAATTTGACTATAATTGCCTCCTCAAATAACCATGCCCTCCTTAATATAACAAAGTAAAGTGATCAGATCTAATTTTTTTGCTTTCGTACTTCTATGGCTTTAGAAATTTTACAAGCATATCATGACTTTTGAGGAAGTTGCAAGCATACCGCTTGATTTCACTGAAATTGAAGGTGTATTACATCCGTTTGGAGCACATTAATTAATGAGCGTAAGAATTTTATAAAAACGATGAAAATACCCGTGTGAATACCGTCTTTCTATTTTACAAATATTTTCTATTATTGAAAGATTAATTTTTATAATTATCGTCATAGAAAATTTGTAGATTTGAATGACACAAAATTAATCTATCATGAAAATTGATATTTTATATTTAAATATATTTTCTTGAATTTTTATTTAATGAAAAATATATTCAATTAATTATGTTTTATTATTTAAATATTTATTGTACAATTTATTATTTAATAATATTTTTATGATACTTTCATAATAAAATAATGATTTTAATTTGATAAGGACATTTTTCTCATTTCAGTAATTTTTTAATGCTCATTAATTTGCCCCTAACAAAAGTATTATATTTTAAGAATCATGTAGTTACATAAGCAATTTTATCAAACGTCATGATCAACGTTTTAAAAATCGAACCAGGAACTAAATCATTTTTATGTTCGATTTAGGTCCAACCGGTTCAACTGTGGTTCAAACCGTTTTGAACTTTGACGTTAGCATGACATAATTATAATGTAATAATTATATTTAATTTATTTTAATTATTTCAAAATTAAATTAAATATATAAATTCTATGTAATATAAAAATTACACTTGGCATCAACAAATACATTCAAGTATATCATATTAAAATTATTATGCAAATCAAGAAAAAAATAAGAGTGCACTGACCTGAAATAAGTGCAATTCTTTCATCTTGTTTTGTTCCTATATGGTTTATCAGAATATCTACAATGAAATTTCAAATATTAACGGAAAGATATAAGATATTTAGAAAAAAATTAAATTTACTTTACTTGAAGAAATTAACCACCTGAAAATAAGAAAAGATATTTAAAATTATATTATAATTGAAAATGTTCAAATTGCTCATCATCGTTCAATTTTGAGTAAAGTTTAACTACGATTTTAGTCTAAAGTGAGTACAAAACACAACTTAATAGATATCTAATTCAAAAAAAAACTTCAAAGTATCCAAAAAGAAGTATCTCCACAATTGCATCTTCATGAATTTCTTCAACTTTCTCTATTTTGTTCATGATCTTCTTGGATTAGCATTGACCCTATTAATGGATATTACAATTAAATATTAGTCTTTGAAATAAATTGTTATGAAAGTAAAAAAAAACTAAATAATTAAAAAAGAAGTTTATAAAATATTACCAAAATCTTCAATTTCTGCTATAGCAATCGCAGCTTGTGGTCGGTCCATTTGTATCCAAGTCTCAATATCTTCTTCAGTAAATAAATCTTTAGAGTCTTCAGACTCAATGGTCAAAGTCAACCTTCCTTTTTTTCTTCCTACAAATGAAAATAGAAGTTAAAGAGAACATATAAAAAATAAATTAATCACAAAACACATTGAATTTAATCATACCTCTCAAGCAAACGTAAATTATATTGAACATAAACAAGATCATTCAATCTTCCATGCTCCAATCTATTCCTCTTTTTTGTGTGTATACGTTTAAATACAGACGAATTTCGCTCGCAACTAGATAGCTACAAGTTTGGTTCAAGACTTTAATAGCAACGACTTGTAGTTTTGGAGCACTGTACCCATAGGGCTCCCACCAAAGAGCTGTAATATTATATAGAAAAGTAATATAGTTAAAATTTCAAAAAAAGAAATATTATAATCTAAATTTAGAATACCTGAATCTAAAGTATAACGTGCTGCTATAGTCGTTGGCCTCCCAAAGTCTCCTACAGCATCTCAATATAATTTTGCATCTTCACTGATACTAACTTATGCTTCCATGTCATCACAATTTAGTTTCTTTATTACTTCAAGTACTCCAAACCACGTATGAAACTTAGTCTCCCAATTAGCATGATAGAAAAATATTATATTGAAATAAAAGCCTGCTAGATGAAGAGGATGGAGAAGTTGATTTTCCCAACGGGTATCAATGATGTTGAGCACTTGACTACAATCCATATTGATTTTTTTGAAAGTTTTCTCTATTGCTTTCTTTGCCCTTCGCATGTTTTCAAAAATATATCCCATTGAAGATCTTTCATCACAATCAACTAATCGTAGTACACGAATAAGTAGCTCAAACGCTAATACAATAATCTCACATCGTTCCCAAAATGCAGAACAAAGTATTAGATTAGTAATTGTTGTCACTTTTTTATTACGACGCCACTTTCTATCATCTCATTCCTTACTAACAACCATGACTCTTAATTTATCTTTGCATGTCAAGAGAC
>JAXCLR010000001.1:60268469-60295729 GCA_035584095.1 Annona squamosa
TAACTTTATTCTCTTTACTCCTCATCATTACTCCTATTATATCACATCATTTTCTATTTATTTGACAACTTCTACTCTAAAAACTTTTCATCAAAAGTTGTACCTCTAACCAAACACACCCTTAATATATCTTATACAAAACAGTATTTATTTTTCAACTGGGCATAGCCCAATAATGGAGACGTAAAGGCGTTAATCTGACTTCGTGTGTTGGCAGGAGTAGGATCTCTAACGTAAACCGATTTAATGACAAAAAAATATTTTTTAAAAAAAAAGAAAAAATTAATGGTAATAATAATAAGGGAAAGAAATGTCGGTAGTGGTGGTGGTGGTGGTAGTAATAATAATAATGTTACTGTTGTTTTTTATTTAAAAAAAGAAAAGAAAGTGATTAACTCATCATAACTCTGGGCCCATATCCGCAGCCGTTTTCCTTGGGTTCTGATTTTACCAGTTCACTGGACGAAGTTATCATCAAGTCGATCTAACAGGCCCAATAGTTTTGGGCTGAACTGCAGTATTAGATTTTGGGGCCCATTTAGTCCAAATTTCCAAGATCAATGATGCCAGTCTTTGAGCCTCTTGTAAAGCAAGCTTGTCTTTAATTTTAATTTCTTATATTTCATTTTCTTCCGTGTTTCATACTATATCCCATGAGCGAAAATACGGTGAACCCCAATGAAATTTTATTACAAAGTATTCGGGGTTGTAATTGCTGTTCTTGAGTTCAATTACCCAGATATATCCTTTTCAGATTACGTCCTGGTAGCATTTATATATCTAAAATTTTTATTTGCCTGCACTTGATTTAAATTCTTAATATCTATATTTTGCTGCTTTAGAATTTACCATCTCAATGAGAACCATTTAATTTCTTGAGAAATGTAGATATACAGATAAGCAATTGCCAGATTATTTGAGCAGCCAGATTAATTAATTAATTCAGCATGATATCATCATGATTCATGCAGAAGGGTCCCACATGAAGAAATGTACCAAGTTTATTATCATGGCGTGGTATTTTATTTATTCATAGCTCATCATTCCATGGGCGTCCTCATGGCGCATGCGCAAGCCTGGTGGACAATAAACAGGAGATGTTGATGAAATTCCACGAAACAAAAGAAAAAAACAGAACACAAATCAATCATACGATTTGGTATCAGTCTTTCCTTCTCGTGGAAAATAAATGCCTCAATCAAAAACCTTGAATAGAAAAATACGAGAATAGACAACGAAATCATGATCAAGAACAGAAGTCTAGCCGAAGGGATGTGGACAACCTATCTAGCTAGCTAGCCTGCCTTCCCAATACAATCAGGAAAGGAATTAATATAAGGCTCCACCTAGTCAACCACCATCTTGATAAATTCCAGTACCTCCCTTGCTTTTGCAAGTTGCAGTCATTTCCAGCCATTGACATTACCTAAATTGTCGACCACATATGCAATAGACGGCCTGTGCATCTAGATAGCTAGCTAGGGTCATCCAAATAATTCGTTTTGAGTGATTGAATGGAGCATCTATGCATAGCTAGTCTTCGAATGGATACTGTTTTCGTCCATATAACAGGAAAGCCCCATCCACATTTATGATTTAACAGCAAATGGGTATTAATAAAAGAGAATCAAAATCTTTTATAGATGAGAAAAATGTCGCAGTTGGTAGTTGGCAGGCGTGCAGAAAAGTGTAATTATCTAATTATCATGTGATACATGCAGCCATGTTATGGGCGCTGAAAATGTGTCTTGCTAGTCCTTCGGACGTGATATGAAGTCATGCACTGATCTACAAGCTAGCTATCTGGCTGGCTGATCACGATTCATGACGACCATTGTCTCTCGTTTCTCAACATGCAATCTTGAGACTCCATAATGCACTGATCAACTGCATGCCTTATGGATATTTTCACTTCGTAAAAGATTGCATCCATGATAATAGCTTATAGGAGAAAAAAAAACAAAACAAAACAAAAAAAAATACATGGTCCTTGATCAATATTATCAGTTGTTGTACTAGATGATATTTCATGGTTTGTGGTGTAACCAAATGATTCACACAAAAAGCACATAAGAAATAAGTATGAGAAAAGAAAATACTTTAAAAATTATATGAATAATATGATATGCTAAGAATAAATTTAGAATAAACAGGGCATTCAAAGAAAAATAATGGTGGATAGGAGTAAAGTGGAAAAAGTAGAATTATTAGATAATTAAAATGTCAAATAATTTATGAAAAAATGTATTAACAAAAGAAGAAAATAATGAGAAATCTTTCCCATTGTTAACGAGCACATCCTTAGGCCTAGGCTTGAGATTCATGGACACACCTAAATGTTGAATGAGTAGATGTCAAATTGATGTAGCAAAGGAAAGCAAAAAATAAGGTTAGCACAAAACTGCACCTTAAGATTGATACACATGTCCCTCGAAACTCAAATATAAAGTTTAAAGAAAATATATGAAATATTATTCAAAGATAACCGTCTAATAATAAGAGAAACTACGAAGTTATAGAAAGATAAGTAAACCCTAAGATATCTACTACACATGTCCATATGCACGTAAAACATGAACCATACACATGCACACATTTTACTAAAATTTAAAAAATATGTGATTTACTATAAATAGTAAATAAATTTGTATAAAACTTTAACCGCCTCAAATCATGCCGAAATAGTGTATTTTGATATTGAAAATGGACTTAATCAAGTTTACCCAGGTTGCTACGTTAATAAGCTCAAAAAAAAATTCTTGTTAATATGTTATAGCTTCCATAACATATTCCAAATCAAAAGTTACAGTCAATTGAAATCAGTGTGCTCATTTATCACTTTGGAACCCTTCCACGACAATCGGTCTGCGCAAGGACGTCTTCCGCAATGGCGTCTACATCACAAGTGAACAAAAATAAAAACAAATAACATAATAATAAATAAAAATAGTGTTATTATAGTAAATGTTTGTGAAATTAGTATCTTGAGGGAGAAATTTTGACTCCACTTCCTTCTCCAAGTAAATAGCTAACAGAGCTCATCCTCAATGCATATGCAATTTTTAACCAAATACACAATAAATTTGGCAAAATTGCATATGATTTTGTGCTTGTTTGTATTTTTATGCTCAATTTTAGGGAGCAAAAATTCTGAATATCGAGGCTTGAAAACATTACTTTTATAAGAAGGACCCATGTATTACCTAGTAAGTAGAAGCCATTCTTATAAGTATGCCCAGATAAGGCCTAAATTAGGACGGTTCCACTTAATATGTGAATATTAGATGGCTCTAGATATTTTGAACTTGATATGTAAAATTCTTCTATCAATAAAGAAATATTATTTTTTTAATTATTTTATGACAATTTAGATTTAGAGGAACATATATATTCTCAAATAAGAGTTCCTATCATATAGAAATAATTTTCTTAAATTCCAATTCAAGGAGGCTTTCTATTTGAGATTCATCTCTTTTTTTATCTTATTCATTGTGATTAATATTGTATGGCATAACCACCAAGGGGTTTACCCTCGTGGTAACACCTGTGGCTAGTTTCGGTAAGATCGGGTGTTCGATTCTGATATATGCATCCGAATGTTTATTTCTCTTCTATTTTGTAGAAGTTTTACTTGTCTAATACAAATTGAGATGATTGTAAATATATATTAAAAAATTTTAAAAATATATTACATGGTATATAACCTCGACGTGGCCATGTAATGCATGCAGATTCCCCACCGACCATCTTAGTTTTTTTAGTTTTGATTAATGTGTACAAATTACAACTCATCAAATATTATAATCAAGCTCAATAATCTTATACATAGATAGCAATAAGCTACCACAATTTACACGAAAGACAATAAATTCTCACCTATCTATACAAAAGACTACGCTCTCTATTATCAAGATGAAGACCAAATAGTCTCTATTATTTGGAATTCGTCTTAATAATAAGATGGAAATTCAACTAATGAAATGTGAAAAATATTTAGATTCATTCACAGATATATTGTATTGTTATAATAACTTATAAAATTAAGTAATTCATCTACAAAGGAATAATGTTGCCATGATTTTACACTTTTAGTAGATAAGATTCACACACACCTTTGATTGCCATAAAACTTGGTTCCTCACTTAAACGAATAATTTTAAAGGTAATGAACGGGATAGATTTCATATAATCATCAAAGAAGCCTTCAAATGTAGAGGTTGAATTCGTATAACCAGTTCCCTGAGATGGGAACCCGTCAAATAATTTTGGCTTCATCAGTATTACCCTGAGATTGATTGGAATTGGAATTGAATAGCAATGAATTTAATTACCAACACAAAAAATAAGGTCAAAACAGATGCATGATAATTGTTGAAATTATTGGTAATAATAATAATAATTAAAAAAGATGATAGTGAAAATAATTTCACGGTAGTGATAAGGAATTCCATTGAGAGACGACCAAAAATGAAAAAGCGTGCATGGAAAGTGGCCATTAATTCCAATACTAACGTGAGCTCACAGTGCTCATCCCGCCCCGACCAACACAGTCTCACGAAAAGTTGAAGTGGGCCAATCAGGTTGCAGAACCGTGGGATTGATTTCATTTGCATGCAGTGCAGCCACAGGCAGGATTCGATGCTGCAATCACGGGCAGCACGGACAGGAAAACAACAACAGCCCCCGTCACAGACGCCAATCAGGCCAACTTACTACTGTTTCTACGCGGAAGGAAAGCCCAGTTGCATTACATTGCATCGTAGTGCTGGACAGCCAAACCAAACCCGCCATTTTTATTTTTTTTTTCTCTTCCGTTTTCTTTTACCCTTATCCAAAGCATCTTTCTCCTTTAGTTCCGGCCCTAAAAAGAAAAACAAACATTTATCAATCTCTCTCCTCTTCCATCCAATTTACCATCCATCTCAACCATGGATTCATATCGAGGTGGGCGAATCTTCTATTGCCATTAGGGGAACAAATCCAAAAGGATAAAAAGATATACTCCAATGCATTGTTGTCAGGACAGGATGTCCAAAATATAGTGGTCCAATTATATACTTAAAATTCAAACAGATAAGGACTTGTTTCAAATGATATAAAATTTTTGAATGATATCTATATTTAAAATGAGGATGTAATGATGTGTATTGAGTATAAGAAAGTAGTATTGAAAATATAAAAAGTTGTATAGAAAATTAGAAAATTGCCCTATGAATGAAGATAAAGATTGAATTCGAGAATTCGTAATGGCTTGAAACAGGCAAATTACGTCCGTAATAGCAGCATACAAATTTTTTTTCCAGTCAGATTGCAGCCAATTTTGGACAAAACAGGTTATGTTGGAGTGGAAATTTTCAACGGGATATGAGTTGATTTAACATTTTCACCCTTCACACATGCATTCTATAGATATGTTACAAAAATAACCTAGCCACCATGGTATCCACATGGGTGTCCATTTGGGTTGGTTACGGGTACCCATGCTATATACTCTATTTTATCCTATTTGAAAAAATAGATTATTTTTTTATCATATTCATACTCATAGATAATTTTTTCCACCTTACTCTATTCAAATTAAGGCTGTGTGTACCCACAAGTATCCCACTTTGACATATATCCAAGTCAACAGGATGGACAACATAAGATGGAACAAAGGATGCAGTGTGATAGAGTGTAATGAAACTCCAATACAATAGAAAAGTAGTTTGATTTTCTTCTCGTGAATTTATAATGAAAAAGTTTTCGTGATAATATTAATAATATTAAATATAATAAGTAAAGTGAATTTCAAATCAAGCAACATATATTAGAAATAAGATAGATTGCCCGCACCCTTTCTGTGTGAAAGTGAAAGAAACAAGTGTCGTTTTTACGAGCAGGAAAATGCATCATTCCGAATACGTCAACTTGCCCACCAGGGTCATCTTTGTCATATCGTTGTTGTGGCGGCCGTGATGAGATGAAGGGGATGTTTGGATAGGTGTAAAATGATGGGATTGTGGGAAATGGTGGGAAATGAAAAAGAGAATTTTTTGAAAAATGTGTGATTGATAGGAAATAATAGATGTATAGTTGGAATAAATAGGTTTGTTGTATATAATTAGTAGAGAAAATGATTGGAATGTAGGGATAAAAGTGGAAAAAATAATATGATTAATAGAATAATAATTAGCATTGGGAAACGAAATACCATAGAAAAACCATGATTCCAATGTTTACACCTGTCCAAACGTTGCCGAAGTCCAGCATCGCCGCCCAGAATGCTTTTATTGGAACTCTCCTCTACGGGCTACGGCCACTATACATAAAAACTCGTTTTGTGGGTGCTTAGGAGATCTAGGCCGTTCATTAGATGGGCCCCATCAAAAGTGAGCAACTTGCCGAAAATCACGCCAGCGGTTCCTTCAAATGGGCCATACATGTGTTGAATGAGGATCGCTAGTTCAATTATTTTTAGATGTCTTTTTCTTTATCACATTGATGACCAACTAACAAGCCTGACTTTCAGGCAACAAAACGCATTTACCAGTCCCAATCATTCTGCGTATCTACGCGGCAATTCGAGTGATTTTACATGGCAAATGAAAATGGCCCAAATTCATAAAAATCAATCTTACTGAAAAATATAAAAATGATATCTTCTCAAATTAGTGTGATTGCATTTTTAAAAATGTTTAAATTCGGAAGGAAAGATTTCGAACGGAAATTTTGATTTTAAGAATTAATTTCACACATAATTATCAGAATAACTCCACCTTTTCGTTAATTAGTAAATATTTCAAATAAAGGAAAGATGTCATAAATATGTTTTCATTCTTTCAAGAATTAATTCTATATATAATTATATTCCTGATTTAAAAAGTTCTATATATAATTATCATAATAATAGGTAAGAAGTTATCATGTGTATTTACCTGCATTGTAAATTACGGTGCAATTTGACTTAAAATATGCCCAACATGATTATAAAATATACATCTACTCTATCTATTGTATTTATAATTATTTCTTTTTTAACATGCTAATTTTTATCCAAATTAAATGTGTGTATGTGTTTCATCTAAAAAAGTATAAAATTAGTATAATAAAATAATTTAATGTAGATCTCAATTTTAAAGTAATTTTTCAACATATAAACTATATAAAATATAATTTATACATGGATAAATAATTACATAAAGTATTAATACATTTAGAGCTAAATGCACCGTAACTTACCATGCATATAAATGTATAGGATAACTTCGCGTAATAAGTATATTTTTAGAATAACTTCACGTAATAAGTATATTTTTGGTTAATTAGTGTATATTTTCAATTACTATTACCCGCTTTTATATAATGTTATTCAATCTATTGTGGATCATTTTCCATATGGAAATTATTTCCTTGTCCAATCTCTGTTGGTTATCAAAAGTTAAAGGCTATGGTACACGGATGCCCTGACCATACCGGAGCTCAACCATTTGGTAAAAGTGCACAAAAACTATAAATCTACGGTCAATTTTTGGTTATAGGCTTTATTCTCATGGAACCTTTTTAATTATAGTTCGTTTCTATATAGACTCTTTGCAGACACGTACGTCCTCATACATGCATCTAAAATTCAACCGTCGCAGGAGGATCGCAAAGTAGTTTTACATTTTTGGTAGCTACCTAAATGCACATGAGGAACTTAGGCTTTATTTATTTGGATGTATTTAATCTATTTTTTATAGAACTATTAATCTAAGTATATTTAATATATATATATATCAATTTTATTATTTTTAAATTACTAAAATTCTACTATTTTAAAAAATCTATAAAAAAATCTGCAAATCTCTAAAAATAGTAAAAATTGATATGTATGATAAATACACTTAGATTAACAGTTATGTAAAAAAATTTCAAACAAAATTTTTAAAACAAGATTATACACCCCAGTGCACAGAATCATGACTCTACGTTTTTTAAATTTAAGGTTTGAGAAGTGCTAAAAATTTTGAATTGTTATATAAGTTTTTGAATTGAAAGACACAAAGTGATATATAGGTAATAACGAAAAATAAAGAAAATAAAGTCAAAATAGATAGATTAATTGTATAAGTAGTTGTATATAAATAATTTAAAATTAGTATTGTTGACTTCTTATATAGGAAGAAGAAAATAATTAAAAAAAATAGTTATAAAGAATGAAAAGTTTTAAATTAAAAAGTTTTGATTGTTGTCAAATGTGCCCTTAGTTGCTTTACATTTAGTTTCAAGTTTTAGCCGAAGCTTAATTTTTATTTAATATTTTTCAACATAAAAAATTTTTCAATTTAAAACTTTTAACTCTTCATCATTATTCTACTTTTTAATTATTTCTTTATATTTTTATACAATTATGTTACTTTTAAATCATTTTACGCAATTACTCATACAACTAACATATCTTTTTTAACTTTATTATATTTACTCATCATTATTACTCCTATCATATCACATCGTTTTCTTTTATTTTAAAAATATTTCATCTAAAGTTGTGTTTGGTAACAGCTAAAAATTTTTGAATCAAACTTTTCAATCTAAAATTTTTTACTTTTCATAATTATCTTATTTTTAATTATTTAATCACTTCTTCCTATATAACTTTCAATCATTTCTACACAACTACTCATATAACTATTTTATTTATTTTAACTTTATTATTTTTACCTTTATCATATCATATTATTTTCTTCCATTTCAAAATTTTTTACACCTAAAATTTTTGCTAAATATATTTTAAAAGTTTTATCATTTTCCAAACACAACCCTAAATAAAAAAAATCAATCTAGTTGTTACTCAATATATGAATTATTAACAGTTCAACTAATTATTAAATTAGCATGTGTTTGGTAAATTTTAAAACATTGAAAATTTATCAAACTTTATCTTCGATTTTTATGTCATTTTTTAATATAAAATGTGATGTCTTAATTACCTAACTATCATAGTTTCCGACATGATCCTTCTACGAAGGTAGTAGTATAGATTGAGCATGATGAATAACCCAAACATTCACGTTAGAATCAGCATCAAGGACCCAAAGGGGAGGGAGAGAAGGGGACTAGAGGCACTTTCTGGTGCTCCATCGCCTCCTAAGCCAAGAGAGGGACTTGGAAAATTTAGACGATTCTGGGCAATAGATATATGCTTGCCTAAGTATCACATACCGTGCTACCCACACCTCAACTCATGTTGCAGGTGAAAACTAGCTCACCATGCGCTCCAATCCATAGATTATTGAAAATAATTAATTTATTTTAATTTTATTCTCTTCACTCATAATTATCACTCCTGTCATATTGAATTATTCTCTTATTTTTTTCAAAAATTTTCCCAGAAAACTTTTTTCCTTTTTTCCCAAATGTAAAACAAAAATGTTATGAATTATTTGTTTTTTAAAAGGCCTCCAGCTACCGATCCTCAGATCCAAGCCCCTTCCTCCACATGAGGAGAAGCGTTGGTACCCTCAGGTGTTTCATGAGAATGAAGATTATTGTACAGTAGGTAAATAATACATGTCAGTGGTTCCTTCCATTATATGAAAGAAAATTCAATACAAATGATAGCTCGGTTAGATAATGTGCTACAAAATTTCCTTCTTGAAGTTATGAAACATAGTAGCTCATTGCCTAATCTTTTTCACCCAATGCCCAACAGGCGAATGAATAATACCTCTACTAAGTATAAGGTTGATTAAAAGAAAAGAATCACTCTCGACATGAATCCATTGGTATGGAAGCAAAGTCAACCAATCCAAACCCAATAATGGTGTCATGGCTTCCATCAGAAATGGGTCAATAAGAACTTTTGGTGCAATAAATTTGCCCATGGAGTTCCTACTGACAGCCTTCAAACCCACTCTTCTCAGCTGCACATTGAATCTAGTATCAATGTTAAGTTTGATGAACTATTGAGGTGGTTTCCACCACCTAGCTACACTATTATTGGTTCCTTGTTTAACAACTTCTAGCAACTCGGCGGACTTGGTTTGGTAAAGGAACCCAATTGTCCAAGCAAATGCTTCTTGAAAACGTAGATTGATCTCCTCCAAATAGAATTTCTCGCGCCAAAATCATATCTCCAGCATAGACAAAGAAAGTGAATGAGTGATGGAGATCTGAGGGTTGTGAGCTGATTGAATATTGCCTATAAGCTGGTTGGATTCATACGCGTAGACAAACCCAAAAGTGTGTTTTGTCAAGTTGACGTCATCATTTTTGTCGCGTGAACCTTTGCTTTCATGTGTCAGGCACAGGGGCTATTTGCATTCAAATCCTCACCTTCTTTCCAATTTTGGTAATTTTTTACCTATAACTATTACTTTGGAAAAGCATCCCACTTATAAATTTTATTTGGAAACACCTGTATCGATAACAATTGCTAAGGCTTCTAGCAAAAGCCAGAGGTGAGAGGTGGACTGATCGAATTTACATTCGAGGACGTTATTTTGAAAAATGCCATGACTCTGATTACATAAGTGTGCCAAACACAACCGAAGTCGATGAAGAAGGTATTTTTTAAATAAAGTTCATAAAGAAGGGGCACTCTGGTAAAATCAATAACTACGAATGAAATACACTACTCCCCAAAAGATTAATAGGAAAATCCAAATAGCCCATTATAGATAGCTAACATTAACGAAACTAAATACAAATACATAAATTGCCTTAATTATCACTAATAGTTAATTCGTTATCCTTTTTCTTATCCTTACCTATATTTCCATTTCCCAATCATTCATCTTCCAAATACTGAAATTCGCTTGGTCCAAATAAATTAATATCTACGAATGCAACGACAGAAATGTTTAGAAAGGTATGCTCATTAGCAAAACGGATAGGGTGGGCGTATTCTTGAAAAACAGCTGTTGCCTGTGACCAGCATCTCCCTCACGGACCCAGAAAACCTACGCACGACATACCGACAGGCAACAACAGACAACGTCACATGAGACGTACCTGTTTTCAGACGCCCATGTTGCTTTTCTGAGTCCGCCACCCACACCACTGCAATTTGGAACCCACATGCGTCCGTACGCCGGCCTATGGATCCCACCTCGCACCGGGTGAAAGTAAAACCGGGGTGCGTTTGAATTTTCATCGTCCTAAAGTTAAAATCTTTCTTTTTCATTTGATATTTGTCTATCCTTACAACCTCAAGTTTACAATTAATACATTCTACTGGTTCTAGAAAGTAGCAAAATATTTGTCTGTCCTTAGATTTGATATTCTAGAAACTATTATTACATTTTATTTTTTCTGCTTCTCACATGATATTTGTCTATTTTCAGTAGATATTTTTATTAGAAATCTCTATTTCATTTTATTTACTTTATTGCTGACGTCTCCATTGCAAATATTAATTGCCCTTTGACTTCACTTGGTAAAGTAACGAAAAAGTTTTCCTTTGCCCTTTCATCTTGTTTTTCCGCAGCTGTTTTTTGGTGTCTTATAGTATTTTCAATAATTACTTCTATTATTATCTAGAAATTCACTAATTTTATCTTTTGTTATTTATTTTCCAATAATTACCCTTCATTCATATTGCACCGTTTGTTCTTTCCTCATTCACTTTGTTGTATGCCCGTTTGGTTTTGCGCTAAATTTTTTTCTTTCAATGGTCACCGCTAAATCGAGAGATTCACAGGCTACCGTAAAAATTATTTTTTATTTTTTTAAGACGTGTGAATCCTCTTTGCTCTTGTACTCCTATAAATTTCCCAATTTTTAAACTTTTTTTGATATTTTTAGTTTTTATAAATCAACAAAATAGGAAACACATGTTTCCATGACATTTTATTGATGTTCAAAAATAAAAAATAAGAAATAAATTCAACAAATGTCAAATTTCGTATAAAGTAAGATCGAGGTAAGATCTACACATAAAAATAAAAATAAAGGTTTATCCTAAATATACCCATTATGTCTAACTCATATCCCAAATATCCTTGCTAGGTTTTAAAATACCTTATATTCTCATTAGGTATTAATATTAAGTATTAAGAAAATCGTATTTATATCATTGCATGATGGAAGTCGATAATGGTTGTTGGTCATCAATGATACTAAGGAAGACAACTTTATCATTCTTCCTGGAGGAACTTAGCCTCTCCATTGTTGGCAAAATTTAATCATCGCTCCTCCAATAGTCTCCTTTAAATATTCCTTGTCGTCCCTAGCTGCTAACCTTAACCACCCATTATCACGCAGAAGACTCCCTTTTTTGTCTTTCTACTTCAAAATTAAAACACAACTAGCATGGTGTTAACACCATCTCTTCACATGCCAACCTTCACAGGTCCAATGCCTACTGTCATCATGTATTCATGTTGCTGGAATTTGACCCTTTTTGCCGGCCCCCGCCATGCCCAACTTTGACAACGACAACCGCATCGACTTTAATCGCCACCCACAATCCTTCCACCAGTCCAGTGAAGTCCTCGACATTGTCCATATCAACTTTGGCGACATGCTTTCCTCCATCTACTCCACCATAGATCCTATCCCGAGTTCAATCCACCTTCTCATATATGCCGTATGATCTTTACGGCCGGATGCATGGGGTCAACCATGCTTCTGGCCCAAAAGCATGTTTTTTTCGTTTTTTTTTTATGGAAAAGTAAATCTATGTGTATTAAATTAGTAAACCAAGTTTTACCATTTTTAGATATTTTTAAGTATTTATTTTTTATTTTTAAACATAATGATATCTGTATTTATCCAAAAAAATACATAAAATATCCAAAAATAATAAAATTTAGTTTATAAATTTAATACATCTAGATTTACTTGTCTATAAAAAAATGAAAAAATTAAAAAATATATGTTTTTGGGTCGGATGCATGGCTGCCCCCATGCGTCCGCCCATAAAAGATAACAGCTCCTTATATATTGACACCATCGTTGAGCACAACAAGTGCATCGATCAATAATAAGGAAGATAACATCGAAGGAAATGACAATGAGCATTTTATCCCATCTTTTTCTCTCCTATTTTTGAAGATTGTTTGGATATGCCAAAAGAGATCTTCAATGGCGAGACTTAGCCAGTTGTTAGGAGGCGGTAGCAAATTGATTTCCTCTTTTTTATGATGGCTTTTGACTATCATCAATGACAATGTTGTTTCCACCATCAAACTTGGAAGAGAAATAAAAGGATGTTACAATTTTGACATCATAACTTCGATGGTCAAGTACAATACAAGTGACTATTGGTGGGTGGCTATGCAGTGGCATCCATAGAAGCTTAGTTTAGGAAAGAAGATGGATTTGCAAATCTTATGCAGTGACAAGATTCTATTGTTAGGATGATATTGCATAGTTGTTGATCAAGTTTGATCTATTATCAAGCAATTAAAATTTGTCAACTAAAAATTGACAACCATGGCAAGCCAATGGGGGAAGAAAAACTTATTTGTTTTGGTGTACCAATATGTTTGTGCACATGTCATACTTTATCACAGCAAGAGCATTTTAAACATTTCACATGACACCAAATACCATTTTTGACCTTTTTGACAAAATTGGTTTTAAATGAAATTTTAACAATACTTAATGGGTATATAAAGTATTATTGAAACTTGATAATTATATTTGGGTAGTTTACAAATACATGCATTTATTTTGACCATATTTATAAATATACCTACGTAATTTCAAAAAATGCAAATAACTCTCACATAGTTAAACTATAATAAATATAGTCATGTCATTATGATGTTGTTACTGTATTGTTATGGTATAGGTATATTTACAAAGATATGCAAACTATACAAATATATTTGTAAAAACTAAATATATCTGCTTAATTTTTGAAAAGATTAATTTCAAATATACTCATTACATTTGCCCTTAACTATAAATATACCTAATAAGTTTAAAAACTTTCACGTATGTCCACTAAGTATTTCATTCATTTCAAATATACCTAATATGATGGTTAGGAATGATTAATAATTTTAAAATTCCAACTACTCCTAATTGATCTAACATTCATTGTCATTAGCATCATATCCCGACCATCAAAACTCATTAAGCCCAACTTCTTTTCAAGTTGGATGGGTTTCCAATACACTATTCAACTCATGCCATAAATGAAAAACTATTATTGTTAAAGAATAAAATAGCATTTAGGACATTTTCTATGATGAATAATGTTAATGTTTAATCGTTATTGACAAAATGGATATAGATGAAATTTCACCCTTTCTTAGTAGGTATATGTAAAAAATTTCAAACTTAATGGGTACGTTTGTAATTAAGAGCAAATATAGTAGATATATTTGAAATTAACCCTTGTGTATACTCACATGGTTTGTATATCTTTACAAATATACTCATTCTATGACCGTGTAGTAACTATATCATAACGGCACGGATATATTTGCAATTATAGTCAAACTATGTGATGATTATTTATAATTTCTGAAATTATGTGGTACATCTGAAATTATGGTCAAACTATGTTAGAGTTTTTTACAATTTTTAAAACTACATGGATATATTTGTAATTATAGTCAACTAAGTAAGTGTATTTGTAAATCACTCTTATATTCGGAATAAAGACTGAACATAATAGGTATATTTAGTATTAATACTAAAGTAATTTTTTTAAAAAACAATTCTTACCGTAGATTTAACGGCGACGGCACGGGGGGTTGTCCTTTTTTTTTTTTTGTTTACAGTAAAATGGGAATTGGAGCCGGCCAACCGATGCCAAAATTCCCACATCAGCAGTGCCTCATAGCCACACACGCCCATCCACTTGGACCAATGTCGTATCCACCGCGATTAGCGTGGGGGTCTCAAAAACAAAGATTGGGCTGGCATGAGCAAGCAAGCATCATATCTCTACAGGGAGGAGTGGGCCATGGCTTTGAGTGGGACAGAAACTAAGTATTTCAAAAAACTAAAAAAAAAAAAAATCAAAGGTGCAATAGATTCTAACCGTTTGACTAAGAATTTTGATTTAGATTTGGATACAGGAGGAGGGGACACTGCTCATTGCTCTTCTTTAACACACAAATTTCAATAAAATCAGGACCGTTGAGATTCAACTTCCTTTGTCTTCTCTTACAAAATTCTTTCCCACGTTGTTAACAGGGTTATTATGGTTTTTGGAAGCTTTGAGGGGAGTGTAATTAGGAAAAGTTAGCCGTCATTGGCTATCATTGAAGCTTATTTTCGTTTTAAAGGAGATTTAGTGGGCCACCCATGCATTGTCGGTTCAAAAATCACGCGAATAAGGGACCCCGAAACATCGCTTTTACCACCGACTACTGGTTGTTATTTTCTACAATTTTCTGATATTTGATTCTTGGATTAGGATCATCTCTCCGTCTTTTCTACTTTCTCAATTTGGGCGAACAATTGACGGGCTGATGTGAACGATCCATTTCTGCTGGTCTCATCAGTCGTAACAGTTTCTCCATTTGGATGATTGTGTGATATTTGGTATTAGAACAACATCAAACGTCAGCAAAACTTTACGTGTTGAGGTGAGTTACTTTTGTTAAAATGAAGGAGACAACAGAAATAAACACTTATTTTTCAACTCTGTTTTTTCGTAGGCATCAAAAAATCAACGAATCCCAAATGGTATGATTTTTTTTTCCTTTTTTTTTCATATTGTAGCTCGTGAGTCTTTGAATTTCTTGATACTTCTTCCCCAGGATCACATAGCCTAGTTGATGACCTGCAAATACATTGCCTGGTTGTGTTCAAAATCATGTGATCAGAACCCTTTTAAAAGAAAAGCAGCTTTTTAGACGGAGCAGGTACTTCTCACTTCTCAGCAGACAATAGCAATGAACCATTGTCCAATTCTTTTGCAATTCCCTGATGCCGCGGCTGTGATTGGAACTTTTTCAAATTTTTAAATTTTTCTATGTTGCTTCTCAGTTCCCTCCATTGGAGCACTTTAGATGAATGCATGCAGCTTAAAGTATGCGAGTGCAGGAAGATGGAACGAAGAGTCCTGAGAGTAGTGGGAAGGTTGTAGGCTTGTAGCAAATAAATAATTCAAATGGCCAATCTCACATAAGAAGTATGTTTGGCAATGGTTAAAAAATATCAAGTTAAAACTTTTCAATCTAAAACTTTTCACACTCTACAACTATCATATTTTTTAATTATTTTTTCACATTTTCTTATACCACTATCCTACTTTTCAATTATTTCTACACAACTACTCACACAATTAACCTATCTATTTTAACTTTATCATCTTTACTACTCATCATTACTCCTATCATATCATATCATTTCACAACTTTTACTCTTCAAAACTTTTCATCAAAAATTTTACTAATTCACAAACACACCCAAGATATATCATGAGCCAAATAAAACCATCCGCCCAATAACCACAGTGGAGGTGAGATGTGACAGTTCCCAAGTGCCCGAATGTCAGGAGTGATAGGCCTGAGTATCAAATAAATTTCAACATCTACAGTTTAGGCGCAGTCGAATTTGTCTGGATGGCTCATGTGATAAACCAAGCCCTGCTTGATTTCACAGGGTTCTGAAGCCGAAAATTTGAATCCAAACGCGCCCCAACGTTCCTAAGGAGTTAGAACCCTCGTGACAGAGCCACTGTCACGAAAATCCATGTGAACAGAATAAAAAGGATAGGAGAAGGCAATCCATCCAAATTCCAAAAAACATGCAGCTATAAATAAAGGGCCCCAAGTTCAAAAGCCTTCAGACAATGTCCCCTCCCATTTTCAAATTTCAGTACCTTTTTCTACTTCCCCTTTTCATGATTATACCTTCCTCCCTACGTGAAGAAACAAGCCGCGCAGCAAACTAGAAGAACAAACCCACTCCCGAGAAAACCTTATATTCTCTAAGCAATTCCCCCAAATAGACCCCCAATCCCACCTCCAAAATGCAGGACCTGAGACGGGTCTTTCAGCTTTTTGCCATCCTTGCAGCTGGCCTTGCCTTCTCCCAATCCCGAGCTCAAACAGGAAGCAGCCCCCCGACTTGCTCTGCAGCAGAAAGAACTGCCCTTCTCAGCTTCAAAACCAGCATCTTGGAGGATAGTACAGGTATTCTTTCTTCATGGACTGGGACAGACTGCTGTGGTGCCTGGGAAGGCATCCAATGCAACCCAGACACAGGTAGGGTGATTGGCTTGCAGCTGCAAAGGCAGGATAGAGGGGGCACCCTTTACATGAAGGGCACCTTGTCCCATTCTTTGGGCAGCCTGCAGTTCTTGGAGGCATTGGTGATCAGTGGCATGCAGCAGATTAAAGGCCCCATTCCCGAAAGCTTATCAAAGCTCACCCACCTCAATCAGCTCTACCTTGAAAACAACAGGCTTGAAGGATCCATACCTTCAAGCCTGGCTAAGCTGCCCTCACTAAAAGCACTTTCACTGAGCGGCAATCGTTTGCAAGGGCAAATTCCCCCAAGTTTAGGACAGATCAGCACCTTGCTGCAGGTGAATCTGGCAAAGAATCGCCTTACAGGTCCAATTCCAACAACCTTCAGAAACCTCCATTTATTGCAATCCCTTGACCTTGGCCACAATCTCCTTTCTAGTGCGATCCCTGACTTGGTAGGGCAACTCCAAGGGCTGACCCTGCTAGACCTATCCAACAACCGGTTCTCAGGATCTATACCCAATTCCTTGTGTAATTTGAAAAACGTCATGGACATGTGGCTGGATAACAATAACCTGACAGGCAGAATTCCAAGTCAGATTGGAAGTATGAAATCTCTCGGTACCCTCTCCCTCAGCAGTAATCTCCTCACAGGTCAAATTCCAGACTCCATTACCACGCTGAAAAACCTATGGTATTTCAATGTCTCTAGAAATGATTTAACAGGTCCTTTGCCATCGGCCTTTTCCCGTTCCCTTCAGTCCATTGATTTGTCTTACAATAAGCTGCAGCTGGGCAGTGTTCCTGATTGGATTAGAAATAAGCAGCTGACAGCCATCCACCTTGCCGGCTGCAACATCAAAGGAAGCCTCCCGATCTTCACCAATCCCTCTTCCTTGAACTCCATAGACCTCTCCAACAACGCTCTCACTGGAGACATTGCCCATTTCCTCACAAACATGACCAGCTTACAGAAATTGAGGCTCTCAAACAATTCATTGGAATTCAGTGTTTCAGCTACTGTGTGGCCTGATGGACTTTCTTTGCTTGAACTGCACTCAAACAAGGTCCATGGGTCAATCTCAAGTCTGTTGCAGCATACAGCCAATGGGTTTTTGGAGGTCCTAGACGTGTCTAGGAACCAAATTACAGGTGAGTTTCCTGAATTTAGCACAGAGATGGGCTTGAGGCAGCTTGACCTGTCAAGGAATCTGATCACAGGGCAGATCCGAAGTTCAATCTCAAAGCTGAATGCATTGGAGAAGTTGGATCTTTCCAAAAACAAGATCACCGGTATCATTCCTGCAAGCATGGGGCAAGTAACAACGTTGCAGTGGCTGGATGTGTCAAGCAATGCGCTCACTGGCAAAATCCCAGACAGCTTTGTTCAGCTAAGGGGCATCAAGCACGTAAACTTCAGAGCAAATAGGCTGTGCGGGCTAATACCACAAGGATGGCCCTTCAACATCTTTACTCCAGCTGCTTATGCCCATAACCTGTGCCTTTGTGGCAAGCCTTTGCCACCATGCAGGGGAAAAAAGTAATTGGGAACAACGCATATGGCCGCTCACTCAGCTGCCTCGTCTTAGGAATTATTTCCATTTGTAACAGTTAACACCGATTCTTTTTTCTTTTTTATTTTCTTTACCTCTTAGCTTTTCTATATTATATTCTTGTAATTTGATCCAAATTACAATAGTTGATTGTATCAGTTATTTGGCATTGTTTTTCGCAAGTAGATGTTTAGAACAAGACAGTTATTTGCATTGGCAGCCCTTAGTAGACATCATCATCAAACATAGTTGCCAACGAGCATTAGACAAAGTTGCTGCAATAGCAGAAAACTTCAGCAAAGCAAGGACCAGAGATGAATGTCAGCAGGTCTAACAAAGACAAGAATATCTCCTTAGCATCCTTCTATGTATACATCTACTAGTGAGCCAGAGAAATTGCACAATGACAAGAACAGAAAAATCCCCAGATGACTAAGTCTTTGTTCAAAGCAAAATGTGTCCAAACAAAAACCCCATTAACAAAAGTGGACATCATTGAACATGTACAGAAGCTGTCATCTCTTTATAGAACCCTAAAATTGCATTTGGCATAGGCAAACATCACTCTTCTTTATCCGAAATTTCCTCCTGCAAATGAGAACCATATCAAAAAATGTAACACAAAAAACGTAAACAAAGCAGTTAGTACTTCAGTTGACATTGAAGTAAGAGGAAGAGACCTCTATATTTACTACATTGTCATCACTTCCTGCATTAAATTTCTCCATGGCCTGCTCATACTCTGCCTTGAGTTCAGCTGATTTCTCTAGGTAGGGCTTCTTTTCCTGATTTTGAAGCATTTATATAGAAATAAGAATTCAAGCTACTAGTAAACAACCACACAAGAAAGTAAAGAATCAATCAAATACAATTGAAAGCAACTATCAAATGCTTAGAACTCACTTCTTCTGTCATTGATTTCCACTTTTCACCTCCTTCCTTTGCAACCTTTTACCAAACAAAAGTCCAAAAATTAATTTATTTAGCCAGAAAACAAAGAAGCAATTTAGCAAGTATGAAAAGAAAGCATACCTTGGAAACACTCTTTGACTCAGGATTAGCCTCTTTGTATGACTTCCTAAAATCATCCCTGCCATGAAAAAACATTTATGAAAAATGAACATGGCATTGCTTCAGTGGGAAAATGCAAAAAGCAAAACCATATAGATAGTAAATGCCCTCCATCAAAAACAAAGAAGAAGATAGTAAATGCCCAAACAACTCTACTGATGAAATGATGTGTGTGCATAAATACTTCAGTGGGAAAATGCATAAAGCAAGACCATATAGATAGTAAATGCCCTCCATCAAAAACAAAGAAGAAGATAGTAAATGCCCAGACAGCTCTATTAATGAAATGGTGTGTGTGCATAATCCCAGCACCAAATCCAGAAGAGAGCAGTGTCTCCTTATAATGAGGTAATAAGGGGAAGAAAAAAAATCTACTGATGAATGAGATACAACATGAGAATTAAAACTTATGGAAACTTATACTTCAAACTTGTTATGCCAAGCCTTATCAGAAAAAGACACAAGGACGCAGCATATGAGAGTATTTTCCAAGGTACAACTAACTTCCGAAAATGGCAAGGTAACTCATCAAAAATAGAATATGAGAGAACAAACAACCATGATCTTGAATACAGAAACTCTACGCAAACCTGCATTTCGATTACGAAATTATAAATGAAACAAATAAATAACACAGATTAGGAAAGTGACACACATACATGAAGAGGAAGAAGGCAGTTGGAGGACGCTTGGGCATGTTGGGATCCTTTGTCTTCTTCTCCTTCTTGCTCTTATTTTGCTTAGACTCGGTTGAGGCTTGCCTCTTCCTGTTTTATATTATTTAAATAAAAAAACCATTAAATAACCTTCCTAGATGAAATTTTAGAACAATTCTAAGGAAAATTTTAGAATAATTTTAAGGAATTCAAAATCCACCTTTCCGCAGGCTTTTTAACCTCCGCAACCCTTTCAACGACTTGAGCCTCTGATAAATGAGGAGAAAAATATGATTTAATAAGGATAATGCCAGATGAAGATTGGCACTAGAAGCAAAAACATAAAAGATATCCGAATAAACCCTGACGGAAAACATACATACCCAAATTCATCTTGATTTTCGAGTCGAGACTGCAGCTGTGCATGTCGATAAGCCCAACAGGAACATCCTTGTTGCATTCATCGCTGCGATAAGCACGAAAAACCAATTGATGATCGACAAATGAGGTCAAGCAAACATGCACGTGATCTGAAAATCCCTCGTGGAGATGTAAATGAGAAATACTTCGGATCAGTTTCCAACATTCAAACCCAAGAACTGCAAGGAAAGAGACTTGAAAATGCGGAAGCGACGCGAGACGAAATACCATCGAGTAAAAGCGCTGCCATCCCTTGCCCGTTTGAGTGAGGTCGTCTCCACTTCAACCCTCTTCCGTGTCCTTGGCGGATTCGTCTTCGAAGCAGGCGCCATGTTTTGTTGAGTGAGAGAGAGGATCGGAGAAAGAGATGGGGCCTTTGACGTTTGCTTGAGAGGGGGAAATGTGGGGGTTGGGGTTTTTGAAGTGGAAAGAGTGCAAATTTTAGGTTGGCGGGTTAAGGGATGCCGCGCGAAAGTTTGAATTCGCTTTTGACGCGGATCGTGGTTTTTTGTTTCGTTTCCGGCTCTCCGTTTCGCTCGCTACGGTCCGGATGATTTTTTTCCATTTTTCTATTCTTCCCGCCCTCTCTTCCTGCGCGGGGATAGCGTTTTCAGCGCCCGGGTAAATGCCTATGGGCATTTCAATCGGCCCGCGGATTGAAATGAATTAGTAATGGGCCGGGCCTATTAAACGGAACCCAAAAGAACCATGCGACTGATGTTTCGCATCTTTCACGCTGAAGCCCAACCCGTTCCCATAGATGATCGGTTATCGGTTAGATCTCCGTTTCATAAATTCACATAGTAGATTATTTAGAAGTATCAACAGACCTGACCCTAAATTGAGTAAAATAGTATAGAAAATTTTATCCATGAATACAGATCTGGTATAAATCATTATCTAACCTTTTAAATAGAATAAAGGTAAGGTACATATTCGAGTACCGGTACATATTTGATAGAAATCATTATCCAACTCTTTAAATATGGTAAAAGTATGTTACATATTTGGGTACAAAGACGGATCTAATAAAAATCATTACCTAGCATTTTAAATAGGATAAAGATATGGTACATATTTTATGTACCCAAAATCGACCTGAATTAGTACCCACATAAGTACACTGATACATAATAACTATAAATATATGTATGTAAATAAATTTATAATAGTTTTTATCTCTCATTTACCGATAAATTATTGTTGATTTGGATTTCTTATTTATTTTTTATATATTATATAGGATTTGTATTTATAACGACAGCATTACAGATAATCAAAATATGAATGTGGATGGTGATGCTAATGTAATTATTAATATGAATAACGAGGCTACGACAAATGTGAAAATAAATATAAATAGCAACGAAATGAAATTAATTATAAACTACAAAGTCGAAAATGTAAATGAGTATTCCTTTGTATTATTTGAATCAAGATAAAAAATATTTTTTTAACATGTCGTAATTAATTATTGTAATAACCGATTTGAAACCGAACAGTAACCAAATCCGACTCTATGGGTGATAGATTGAGTAAAGTATGGTATGAACCAACTCTATGAGCAAGTAAAACGAGATAGAATTTTTGAAAATAAAATATAAATAGAGTAAGCTACTATCTTAACTGAATCGACTTGAATTTGCACCGCTAATTCGTTCTACTTATGTCTATTGGAGCGCGGTATCCACCGTAAAGTCGGGCATCGAAGTCATTCTCTCTTTTAAAATCACAAGACAGACCAGCGTCCAGGCCTTCATAAGATCTAAATAGTAAAACAGCAATAAGAATCCATTATCAGATTATCTACAAATAAGCCTCCATGAGGTCTAACAGTGAAACTGCAATATATGGCGTCGAAAAAAAAAAAAAAAACCACAGCAATACAGGTCTCCATTACTAGACTATCTACGATCACTCCTTTAAATTGTTAAAGCTCATAATTTGCTAATTTTGATAAAATATATCATTATGAGCTTAATCACTTTTTTACAACAAGCTTAATCGTTAGTTTGGTTCTTTTTTTTTAATCAAAATAAACGGTAACGTCCCAATTCAGTTGAGAACCTTACACCTGTTACGTACACACACTATTCTCAGCCACTTAATCCATCAAGCAGTTAAAATAGCTATCTTAAACATAGATATGTATGACTCCACTTCTAGAAAAAAGTCATCTGTTGTTTCAATGCACCGAGGCGCAAAATCTCATCTTTTATATATATTTGTTGAAATTTTTATAAGATTGTTAATATAGTTGCATTTAACTTACTTATTAAGTTTTACAATTTGTTGAGATATATAAATTTATATTTTTTGATTTTTTAAAAACAAAAATACTTTAGTAACTTGAAATGGCTAAAATACCCCTGTTTTAAAAAATAAAAAATACATACACAAATTAAAAAATGGTAAAATTCGACTTATAAATTAAACACAATTATATTAATGTCTTATAAAAAAATTTAAAAATATATATTAAAAAAATGAGGTCTTGCACCCTAGTGCATTATGCACATGTGATCCCCCATAATTTTTAAGTTGCTGATAATTCATTTATTGTATTTAACATCACATGTTTATCATTGAAATCAAGTATATGTATAAGTCACATTTGTTCACACACACATATGTGAATGATCCGTTAACCCGAGCTAAGCAAATGTCATATTTAGGCCACTTTAAAAAGCTAACTCACAACAATTGTTATTTTTTTATCCATACACTTGTTTCTTTAAATATATTTAACACATAAATCAAAATTTATCATTTTTCGACATGTATATATTTTTTTTGAGATTTTTAAACATTCATACGTATATATATTTAAAATAATTATATATTAAAAATTCAAAAAAATACATATACATTCAAAAATGGTAAAACCTAGTACATATATTACATATAATTAGATAAACAAGTGTATAAAGGAAAAAAAATTGTTATAAATGAATTTTTGTAGATTAGCTAAACGAGACATTTCTTCAACCCGAGCCAGCAAGATCACTCATGTAAATTATGAAAAATATTTATATCCGTTTACACATATATTATAATATAATAATATGTAATATAATTATTTATTCATGTAGTATCAACATGTTAGGTGTCTTATATATTGAAATAACTATTTTAAAATCGATATTTTAGCATTGTAGCATTTTATTACATTAATTTTATGCATTAAAAGCGGTAGTAAAGTTAAAAAATAAAAGAGTTTTCTACATACTATAATTGATACTAAATATTGTAGATCAAGTTACTTTTTGTCCGTCATCAAGATTTAAAAAATGGATGGGGTTACAATATTACACAGAAAAAAGATGTTTTGCAACTTGTTTACTTTTTGGTCGATATTACAATTCAAAGAAAATGAAAAAAGGAAGTTGATAATGTTAGCCTAGGTTTTTTTTTTAGTATTTTCTTTTCACTTGCAACGTTTGGAAAATAGGAAAAACAAACAAAAAAAATCTTTTTTTCCCAAATCTTTTGATATAACTATCATATTATTCAACTATTTTCTCGCATATTTATACATAACTAATATGTATATTTTAATTATATTCTCTTTTCACTGTTCATCGCATTTGTTCACCATCAAAACTTTTCAAACAAACTATTTAGAGAGTGTTTGGCAAATATCCACACTTTTCAATATTTACAGCTATTACATCATTTAATCATTTTTTGCATATTCACGTATAACTATTATATTTGTATTTTTCTACACATAATTACTTGTACAATTAATTTACATATTCTAATTTTATTTTTCAACTAATCATTTCTACCGCTATCGTATTACATTAATTCATACCAATTCAAAAATGTTGACACAAAATCTTTCATTGAAATTTTTATAACTTTTCAAACACATCCTTAATCTAAGGTTTTTCACTCTCAACAATTATCATATTTTTTAATTATTTATTTACATATTTTCTTGTACAATTATTATACTTTTTAATTACTTTTACATAACTGTTTATACAACTAACTCATTCATTTTAACTTTAATTTATTAACTATCGTCTTTATATCTGTTATATTATATTATTTTTTCGCATTTTAAAATTTTTTATGCCGAAACAAGCACATCTTTTATTTATAACCATTAGCCTCTCAGTTTTTTAAAAAATGTATTCGCCTATTTGTCCCGCCCGTTGTTTCCTACTCCCAAGAGATGTTATCCCACATTCCCATGCGTACCTGTGATCCATTCGTTGGTAAGCGAAATAAGAGTGGCAAAAATGCTCGTAAGAATAAATTTAAAATAGTGGTGTGATAAATACGGTAGTGATTGAGAGTAAAAAAATAAAAATATGATAACTATGATAAAAATTTTAAAAGTGGTTGAAATATGGATGGTAGCAAGAACCATAGACAATTAAGATGTTAAACTGCATTAAAAATATGAAGTATTTTTCTGTTTTCCCCTTTACCAAATTCAGAGGCGGAGTCAAGTAGCTAGGGCGACAATTGATTTTTCGAAATTTCTCACCAAACATCCGAGCTTTGCAACTGACCAAACAACAAACATGTTCTTAATTTGTATGAAAATTTTTATAAATTTTAGATATTTACGTTTCTATTTCAAAAATAATGATCATAGAATGCGTTTAAGTAATATTCATATAGAAATTATTAATTTTGAAGTACGAAATTTTTAAAAGGATATACTCGTGACCAAAAACGCATGAAACTTTTGTTCGAAAGAAGAAGTATAAAACTTTGTATACAAATTAAATTCATATAAGATAACATTATCGTGAAAAGACTTAAAAAAAAAATACACTCATTTAGCATGGGAGATTAGTCCTATTCCAAATTCCAATCCGCACTCTTGTTGAATTTCTTGTACCGTTGAATTAGTTTCATTATTATTGTTATCATAACATCCATCTACTGACCAACAACCAGGTGGGAAGGGTAAATAAAGCAAAGTCTTTATTTGATTTCAGAAATATTGGAGATAAAGCAATGAGGAAAGGAGATATCAGAGGCAGATACGTGTTGTCCGACACCGGAGATAGAGGAGTGACACTGGCCAAGACGTTGCAAGGAGGAGGGAGGGATTTGCGTTCAGAGAGGGTAATAGGGGAGGGACTAAGAGAGAGAAACTGAGGACGTAAACTTGGAGTCAGGAGCCTAACTGCAGTTTTTCTCTTCTGCCAAAATGTCGTTGCTAGATTCGCTTCTGTCAGGTGCGAATTTGAAATAACAAATCGACGGCCCCGATTTAGTTCGCTCCATCCAATGGCGGATGAGAGTGGTTTCAAAAGTCCGAGCTTTACGTCCGGACTGGAAAGATTATATATATATATATATATGTATCTGTCTGTGAAGTAAGAATATTTTATACGATTCAGATTTTGAATTATTAGGTGGACAAATTAAATTTTATATTAATTCTATGCATTTATCAAATGGAGGTCACAGGCAACTTTGATTTGGATTAAACTCAATTTCCTAATTACAAATAATTTAAAACGCAACAAACAGAGTGGGTTTCACATCGTCGTCAAGTTAGCTTGGAATGGAACTTAAAGGTAATAATAGCATGCTTAATCGGAGACGTGGAAGACATTATCCTTTATATGGTTCATGGGATTGGATCTTCTGTCGTTTCGCAAACCATTGGCTCTTCCTATCTGAGAGGTGCGACTATCAACGCATGCAGCCTCTTGGCCGTTGATCACGATCTCCGCGGGCCGTTCGTCCTTTGGATCACCTTCATCAGTAGGCAGCCGAACAGATTTTTCTTAAGCCGTCCGTGCGTCCACGAACTTGCCATGCAACTTGCGTGACTATGGTTCACGGTACTCTATACCTCACAGTCGCGACATTATCCAGTTGGGTGTTGCTCCACAATCCGATGATCTCGACCGTCCATCAGAAACCTATCTTAATGATTCCCAAGGATGAGTAACCGTAGTGCCCAGGGAATCGGGACACACGTCCTTTTTCTAGCAGTGCGAATTTTATTATGGGTTGCACGTGGATTCAGTTTGATTTTAACTTTTAAGGGGCCGCGTATAAACTTTAGGATGGCGGCCGACTAGCATAAAGCCGCATTTTTCTACCGCGACAGCCTCCATTTCCAGATGTACGTGTGTTCTTTTATCGTCGAATCCGGTAAGCTGCATGAGCGGGAGATCTCACCAGGCAGCAAACCTCCCAAGAAGCTGAAAGCCTGAAACTGAAGGGCGGGTGCGCGGCAACTTACTCCAAGTCCACCGGACGGGATCCCTGAAATCCACATTCTACGTGCTGAGCGCACCGGAAGATACGTACGCAATGAGCCTGCTTGCAACTAATGTTTTAAAAACCGAACCGAGAACTGAACCGTTTTTATGTCCAGTTCAGGTCCAACCGGTTCAACCGTGGTTCAAACCGTTTTGAACCGTGACGTCAGCATGACATAATTATGACGTAAT
>JAXCLR010000001.1:60298699-60321310 GCA_035584095.1 Annona squamosa
TTTTTTAATTATTTTTCACATTTTTCTATACAAATTACCCTACTTTTCAATCATTTCTACACAACTACCCATATAACTAACCTATATATTTTAACTTTATTATCTTTACTACTAATTATTATTCCTATTATAGTACATTACTTTATATTGATTTGACAATTTTTACTCCAAAAACTCTTCATCAAAAGTTTTATTTTCAACCAAACACACCCTTAAAAAGTTTTATGTGCAATTGAACATACCCTTATTGTAAAAATATATTATAAACATACAGTGTGTTTAATTGAAAGTAAAATTTTGGATGAAAAATTTGTGGGGTGAAAGTTGTTATTGATAGAAAATGATATGATATTATATGAGTAATAATGAATAGTAAAGAAAATAAAGCTAAAATAGATAGGTTAATTATATAGACAGTTATGTAAAAATTATTAAAAACTATAGTAGTTTGTATAGGAAAATGTAAAAAATAATTAAAAAATATAGCAATTGTAAATAGTGAAATTTTTTGGATTGAAAAGTTTTGGTTGACATTTTACCGTCTTAATCAAATGCACCCATAATATGTGAGCAGTATTTATTTATATACACATGTAATGTAAAAAATAATAATTAAATAACAAATTAGTCATACGCAATAAACAATTTTATATTAAAAAAATCTAATTCAAAAAGATTTATTTGCAAGCAAACACGCTTTTATTATAAAATGTATTACGAACATAATATCAAAACAATATTTATATATGCCTCTTATATACAACTATATATTTTATATTGTTTATATTTATGTTTGAATATATGCCTCTTATATTGCAATTATATTGTAAATAAAGTATTTTCATTTATATCTATATTTGTATTATTTACTTTTACTCTAGTTCATTTTCTTTCTTTATTTTGTTTTGGACATTACATTTTATTCCAAGATTATTTTGTACATTACTGTAATATTTAAAAATATGTAATTTAAATATTATTATATTGTGTTTGCTTACGTGATTTATTGTTAGTATATATTTATACGAAAATTTATATTTATCACTATTAAATAAACTATAAATTCATTGACTTTGATTCTAACCCAATATTCACAAATTGGCTAAGGCGTGGGTTCTGCGAATATAATTAATACTGTGATTAAAATCAATATGAGTTTCATAAGCTCAATTTGCGCTCTTGCTATTTTGTCCACGCATGAAGTTTAGGATAAGACTATACCACGCGAGTATCCATAAAAAAATGCGGGTGTTTATTTTTCTGCCCTATTAAGTATTTAATCACTTTTCATCGTTTATTAGTTGGATCACATTGTAGCTTGTGATGATGTTGAGCTGTGTTGATCACTTGAAGCCGGTTAATACCTGTGTAAACGCTAAATTGGTTCAAATAGACACACTTGCACCGTTTTAAGGGACATGCCACTTTGATTCGAAAGTAGACATGGATGTGTAGCAAAATATGTGTACTTTTATGAGGTGCTTGGCAATAATGATAAAATATCAACTGAAATTTTTTAACTACTTTATTTTAAAAGTTGAATAGGAGTGTGTTTGAAAATAAATAAAAATTTTGATAAATAATTTTGAAGCGTAAAAATTGTAAAATGATGTGACATGACATAGATAATGATGAGCAGTAAATATGATAAAGTTAAAATATATGAGTTAATTATGTTAGTAATTGTGTATAAATAATTAAAATGTATAGTAGTTTTATAATAAAATTTGGAAAAAATAATTACAAAATACGACGGTTGTAGAAAATGAAAAGTTTTAACTTGAAATTTTTTAACCGTTACCAAATATACCCCGGGTTTCAACTTCCAAGTGAACATTGCCAAACGTCCTTGTTGTAAAAATTTTATTATTTTAATTAGTAGCCACTGTAATTTCACTTGCTTTGTGGGTGACACTATTGTTATTATGCACTTGATGTAATTCCTTGTTTAAATCTACTGCAAATAAATCATCTCCGCCTTAAATAATTTAATATTATTATTCTCATGTAAAATATTAAAATGCGTCTAGACCATATTGTAATTATGGTGCAGGCCACCAAATAACGGTCAAATCATGGAAATTGACATTTATGCCAATAATTGTATTTATAATCATCCATCGTAGCCGCATATCAAAATTTGAATCTAAAATTGATGTATGTACAAGTCTCATTAAAAATAATATAAAATTAAATTAGTATATGTACTAGCTTGATAGTTGCTTTTCAACCCTTTATGTATGGGTAAATGATTTATAAAATTTTATTATATTTTAATAAATATAAAGCTTATTTACAGTGGATTGTGCCACAATCATGATGCAGTTTGACCGAGTATCGATTTTATATATGATTAAAGTTGAGTTCATTTTTATTTCTAACAAAATTGAGTTTATTTTTAGTTCTCATAATTTTTTGACATAGAAAACCCTAAATTATACAATTGCCGTGTAATTTTCTTAGTATTCATTACCACGCAGTGTGTAATTTGCTTAGTTGGACTTTTGCACACGTGATCTTAGAAATTTACTATGGCAGATCTGTCTAGTTTGAGTTTTATCCGTGTGATTCTGTCAAGTTCAATTTTGTATCTAGGAATGTTTATTTAACTTAGATACCAAAAATTACATCAATACATAATTCGAATCAATTTAGAATTATCTAACAATGGTTTTAATTTTATTAAAAATAATCAATTTACTATAAAGACCCATAAGATACAAATTCAATATCTAACCAATATAAAATATCTGTCTTATAATGATTTTACATGATTTCTTTATATTCTGTAACTTTAGTGCACGCATTTAAATATTTTTTTAAAATTACACACACCTGTATACATTTAAAAGATGTGGCACATATATAATTTTTTATATATAAGTAAAAGCAACAGCGTTAAATATAAACGACGAATTAGAGTCAACAAAATTATGACTCAAACAAAACAAGAATACCAAAACCAATTTATAACATCAGACGTATAAAAGCCGGATTCTGATTTGTTTTACACAAAATGCATCAAAACGGTCATAAAAACCTTCGCATTTTGAGTGGATGAAAGTATTTGTTTATTTAATCAATATGATTGAATTTTAGTGAAATTATTCTGTTAATTTTATGTCACGAGAAACATTATTCGAAGAAAATAATGAAACACGTTTTAATTACTTAATATTTTAAAATATAAATATTGGTCTAGTGACTCATTATTGCAGCCGTTTAGTCCTGCCAAGCATTCTGCAGCCAACAACGTATGTTATTAAGGTAAATGACGAAATTAACGATTAAAGTGGATTGGATGGATTGGACAATGGACATTTTCAATCCAACGGAACAGGTGATCCTTGCGCCGGAGGAGGATTGTGAGGCGTCAAGCGCGACGAACAGGAGAATGGCTCTTTTTCCCCTCTTTATAAATAGCCGATCCCCACAATTTGGTTGATTTCTCTGCCCTTGCAAAGGGTTTTGATGAGAGAGCAGAAGCAAAACTGAGAAGGAATGCAAGGAATTAAAACCCCTCGAATTTGATAGAAAACCCCCAGTTCAGGGCCTGTAATAGCAAAACCTTTCTCATTCTCACTCACTAGTTTTTGCAGCCTCTGCACTCTTTTTGCCCCATTCCTCCCTTCTCTCATTCGCTCAACGCGAATCTCAGCATCCCCGGGACTTGACAAAAAAACCCCATTCTTTCTCAACAACAGCTCAATCCATCCGTTTCCCACGACTATTGATCCGCATCTTCTCCCTTTCCGAGCCTTCTTTTAGCAAATATTCGGTTCTCTGATATTTCTAGGGTTTCATCAGATTGTGACACTGACCACGGCAGTTCTGCGGCCATATCTGGATCGAGGATCGAGATCGCGCCAGCGCGGATTATGGGCGCCGGTTCGGATCTCTCTCCCAGTCGGGGCTGGTGCGAATTTAGTAGCTAGGGCGTCGATTGTGCACAGTAGATTGCATTCTTTCAGTAGGGCTTGGCTGGGATGGTAAAAATCTGTACTTCTTGGACATGGAAGAGGACTGCACTTTAAAATTCATGCCTGGGAGTTGTTTGGATCAGCTGTGATGGGAATTCACTGCCGGATTTGGAGTTCGGAGGCATCTGAGATTGTTGAGCTCTGATCCTGTTCCGTTGCCGGGAGATGCCTGCCTTGTGGAACTTGGGACATGGTTTTGGCTGATAAGGCGGTGGTGTAATCTAACAGCCTGGTACAAGAGGCAGGCGATTTTATTGCTGACGAATTTTGCTTTTCCAAATTTCATTAGGTTATCGGTACAGGAATGCATACGACGCATTGGGCTTGTGTGTTATTTTTGTGATTTCTGAATTATCTTTTGGATTGGTTTGTGTAGTTTTTTTGTTGGGGGGAAGTGGGGGGTTCTGCCAGGAGTGATTTTTCAGTGATCTGGGCCAGCTACGAGCTGTTGATTTGCACTGATTTTGGTTGAATTCAGGCAACTGCAACTATTGCTAACTATCGGAAGAGGATTTTGGATTGTTCTATTTTACAAGGGTGAGGTTATCCTTGATTGTCATTGAAGCTGGAAATCAGTGAATGGGCATAGTGCATGGACGGTAGCAAGTGTACTGATTGGTTTCATTACTGGAACAGAATTCATTGGAGTTAAGTGAAGCATTTGAATTAGGAGGATCTTGTGTCACTTGATCCAGGGACAATTGCTGTGCAATGTCTCGCTGCTTTCCATTTCCACCACCGGGCTATGAAAAGAAGGCTAGGAGTGATGATGTAGAATTGCTGACAAAGGTTTATCCTTTCCCTCTTCAAATATGCTATTATTTTCATCTATGTTGCTGTTTCTGCTGAACATTGACCAGTATTAATTATTCACATCAATGATCATTTTAAGTTGATCAAGTCTGTTATCTTTTATGGTATGTTCAGCGTACTGTATTTCTTCTGCCACCAAGCTTATTGGGTGTCTTTTGCTAAAATTCGTTATGGATTGGAAGAGTTAATGATTCACATTTTCACTGTGAAGTCCATGATTTCCACCAGACATTGCTATCGGAATCTAGTTATAATGACTTCTAAATTGAATAAAGGAAACTGTATTCAGTTGTTCTTATCAAACACAACTATATGCTTCTCATGTCTCAAATATCTCCAAAGGGTTCTGTTGTGTTGTAGTGCTCATTTAAACTTCGCATGGACTTAGCTTTGGTTAGCTTTTCCATGGCTTGATGACTTAAGACACTGGATCTGCTGGGCTTGATGATTCAGCATTTTGGTTTCCCCGTGGGATTTCAAAGATTGTGAGTGTCGGATTAATAGCATGTGAGAGGGAAACATTTAGATTTGGGATCAGCCCTTTTATTCAAGTGAAACTTTACTCTCAGGATCAGTTTCAGAGATTTTTATGGTGTGGGCGACTTCTGTGCATAGGTTTGCAGTTTTATGTCTCAGATATACATTCTCAGATGCTGCTGATATTTTCACCTAAGAGTAAATAGTGTGATCCATGTCCAAAGAAGGAAACCATGCATGCATATTTGAACATTCCCATCATGTTTCTAGGAATTCTCTATCAAGTGTAGCCAATGAATCTAGTCTAGTCAGTGAATTTATTCTTTACATTTTGGCCATGAGAGAATTGTGTCATGAAGAGTACTGAACCAATTGGTACAAAGGGTTCATGAATTCGAATTGCATGTATGGATGCATGCTGAGAAACCTGCTTGCAATTTTTTCCATGCTAACTTGATAAAACTGAATAGAAAGCTGTTCTGTACGTTAAAATCTCTGGCTGATCCATTCATCTTTACAGATGGCATCCCTTGAGATTGCTTAAATGGTGACAGGCTGTGCCTCTGTATTCTCTGCCATGCATGTACTGTTTAGATCATGTAATACTATTATGGAACATATTGATTCATCTTCTTATGTGAATGCAAGTACTCACCAATCCAAATTACAACGAATTGTGTCACTAGAAGCATTCCAATGATTTGATTTCATGATTTTTCTCAATGGAGAAGTTAGTAGTGTGAAAAGTGTTTGTGAAGAGGTTTTCAATAATCACGCTGGCAAAAACTCTGCCCCTCGGTGCTGAGTGGTGGCCCTCTTGCTTGCCAAGCTAGCTAGCTTTTGTGTCCTTGGCCAGGGAAGTTAGGTTTTAGATATCAACTCTTCTTGTTTCTTCCATAGTTGTCAAAGGCGTGCCTGGGCGCGGGGAGTGTGCCTGTAGGTGTAGCAGGGTGCGCAGCTTCAATCAGGCGCATATAAATGCATGCCTAGGTGCAATTCCCCAGACGTTTGCTTCCAGTGCTTCATAAAAGCAGCCATGCGGTCTTTTTTTCAAAAGAAAACTGAAAAAAATGTGGTAAATATAAAATAATAAAAGCCTGCAGGCAGTGACCCCTTTTAAGGCACCATCTCCCGCTGAAAGAAAAAAAAAAGATGGAAAACGAAGAAGAGAGAAAAAAAAAAGGAAAATGAAAATCTGCTGCTGCCTATTGTTCGGAGATTCGGAGCTGCCGGTCGGAGAGAAGAAAGGCTTGAAGAAAAGTTGTACTGCTGCGTACGGGTTCTCCTTTTCCACCTCCTCCTTGTCATTTTTCTTCTTCCCGCACGACATCCTTTTTTTCCCACCTTAGCCAACCGCGGCCTCTGTTTTTTCCCTTCTTCTTCATCCTATTTTTTTCTTCTTATTCTTCTTTTTCCTTGCTGCAACAGTCGGTTGCAGCCTTTGCCTTTTCCTTTCCTTCTCGCATTTTTTAAAAAAATTCTTTTCTGCAGCAGTTGGCTGCAAACCTACAGCCTCTGCTTTTTTTTTTTTGGGTCTTTCTTGCTGCACACGACATGTGTCACTTAGCTGCGGCCCCTTTTTCATTTTTTATATTCATTTTTATCCTGCTGCTCCTTTTAATATATTTTTATGTTGCTGTTGATGCTTCTATTTATGCCGCTGTTGTTGATGTTTTTTAATTCATTTTTATGCTGCTGATATTTATGCTCTTGCTGTTGCTTTTTATTCGTTTTTATGTTGCTGTTGACATTTATGCTGCTGTTGCTGTGCTTTTTATGTTGCTGTATGCTACTATTTTTTTATGCTGCTGCTTCTCATTATGCTGCTGTTTTTGTGAGTGATGAACCTTTATTTCTTTTGTATTATGAATCTAACACACTTTTGAATCATAATACTATGTTTTTTTAATGGGAAATCGTATTACTATGTTGAATTGAAATTTATGATTATATGACTTTGTATGATAGTCATGAATTATTTTTTGTTCTTGATAATTGTAGGCATGCATTGTTTAATTCTTACAATGTTAATATTATTTTCTTACTCACTAGTTTTAGCCTTTTAGGCATTACTATTTTTTAGATAAATTTTATAGAAGGCCTCGCTTCAGTCAGGCCCGTGCCTTGAATGTGCGCCTTGCGCCTAGGCCCCAGGACCCTCTTGCGGAGCCTCTGACAACAATGGTTTCTTGTATGGTCAGCCTGTCAAATGTGATGATTTATTTTGATAATTAATAAGTACCAATATTAAGTCATGGAAAATAGTTAGAATCAAGAAATAAAAGATAAAACCCAATGAATAACAGGTGCTATGATTACCGAGAGAATTAAGAATAATGACTGAGAGACATGGAATCATGGGTTACTAACTTCTCTCCATATGTATTCCATTTTCTGATGGAACCACTCCGATTGCCAATTATGATAAGTTTCTCATGGAGGAGTCTGCTGCTTTGAATATTTGACAATCCAAAAGAAAGTAAATCAGAGACCCAAAAAGGAAAAGAAAAGAAACGAAAGCTAACTATTGTCTATTTTTGAGTGGCGTGTATCTCTCTTGATGGTTCTGCTCAACCAACAACCATGAGAGGATGCGTGGGAGATCTTGGAAAGTGAGAAACTACTATCATCCAATGCTGGTAGCATATGCAGATGCTCTTTGCAACTGAGGTTTTGATATATAAATAAAACGGTTTATGTTAATTTCCTATTTCAAACTGTCACTTTGTATTATTTTTAAAATTAGTGTAGGCTTTTTGACGCTGCATGTTCAATGGATTGTTGTAATACGTACCTGTTTGCATGCTCTCCTTTGTCAATTTGTAAATTCTAAAATACAGTGTGGGGACTGGAAAGGCAGCATGCACAGTGATGCAAATTATATATCAGTTGCTTGCCTGTGCTTCTATCATCCATTATATATGATTTTTGTAGTTCCAGTCTGAAAAATAAGATGTAATTTCTCTATTTGTTTCCAGCAATAAGCCATGATTCCTGTATTCGTAGGCATCTAGTTTGGATGATTGTGGATACCATATAAGCCTTCAGCTGTCTGCAGTTGTAGGGTTTGTTTGTATGTGCTCATGCACATACAGATTTCTGAGTGGATGAGCACATACAGATTTCTGAGTGGATTTACAAGTGAACTCATTGGCTGTACGGTGGTTAAGAAGAAAACTTGCTTGTTGTAGCATTAATTGTTTCCATGTCTGCACTTTTTGATTTGGAGAACATCCAGAAGTTGCAGTTATTTTAGCTCACTGAAATGTTATACTTTACTAACCTTGTGGTGTCTATTGACTGTTGAAGGAGATAGTTATGGCTGATGTGTTTTACTGTTACTCTCTCTTTCTCTCATTCATTCCAGAGATTACTAAATACCACAGAGTTTGATAATTACTTGGTCAGCATATTTAATGGAACCTATGGTTGAATTTGTTCCAGCATACAGCCAAATACTAAAGACGCTAAATACTGTCTACTGGAAGCCTGAAAACCGAATGTCTTGTGGTGATTTTTTCTAATTAAACTTATTTTTAATTTCACTTGTGTACATATATTCAGTCATTAAACTTGCTTTATACTATTCATTGGAATTCAGTGTTATGTTTCAATGATAACATCCAATCACTGAACTTGCTTTATGCTAGTCATTGGAAATTGGTGTTTTTCTCTGATCTTCTGCATTAACTTGATTTGGATTTTCTTTGCCTAATTCTGAAATTAATTTGCAGGAAAAGCACAAGGAGAAAAAGCATAAAAAAGAGAAAAAGGAAAAGGATAAGAGGGAAGGTAAAGAGAAGAAGGACAAAGACAGAAGCAAAGAGAAACATAAAGAGAAGAAGGATCGAAAGGAAAAACACAAAGACAAGAAGAAGGACAAGGACAAAAATAAGATATCTGATGAGAAGGGACAGGAAGGCAGGCCTGAGGGTGATGATGATGGAAAACTTGCTGCAATTAGCCAGCAAGGAAATGATCTTAAGGATTCTAAATTTACAGAAGAGCTCGGCCGCAGGATCAAAGATGAAGCAACAGGAACTGGAAAACCGCATACCATTGGAGCTGACCAAAGAAGATTGGTGGCAATTACTAGAACAATGGAGAAGGAAAAGGTCATTGAGAAGAGGGCTGAAGCAAAAGAAAAGGATAAAATCAAGGAAGGTGATGATCGGAAGAGGGATGGACCAAGTAGGGATGAGAGAAAAAGTGCTGGAAATCAGGCATTCCAAAACATCGGCGGTACTGAACAAAGATGGATGGAGGCAATGGGTAGACCTTCAGAAAAGGATGGAAACCAAATATCTCAAACGATTACAACCCAAAGAAGGATTGGGGAGATTGATAGATCAACAGAGAAGGATCGAAACCAACTTTCTCAAAATATTACAACCCATAGAAGGATTGAGGGGGTTGATAGAGCAAAGGAGAAGGAAGGACACCAGATATCCCAAAATGTTACTGGTTCAATATCAATTCAGAGAAGGACCGAGGGAATTGATAGACCAAAGGAAAAGGAAGGTAATCAACTCTCTCAGAGTACCACCAGTGCAGTTCAGAGAAGGTCTGAGGGGCCTGGTAGACCTATGGAGAAGATTGGAAACCAGATCCTGCAAAATGTTAGTGCTCAAGAGCAAAGAAAGGTTGATGGCGCATGTAGATTGTCAGAGAAAAATGGAAGTCAGGCCTTTCAATATGTCATTGGAGATCAGAGAAGGATTGAGAAAGTGGGTAGACAAACAGAGAGGGATGGGAGCCAGATCTTTCAAAACACCTTTAGTGGAGACCAAAAAAGGAATGAAGGAATGGGCAAACCCTCAGAAAAGGAGACTGAGAAGAAGATCGAGAAGAAAGATAAACATAAAGATAAGGAAGGGAGTGATAAAAAGGGAGAGAAACGAAAGAAAAGAGATCGAGAGGAGAAAAGAAGGAAAGGAAAAGATAAAGACTGGGAAAAGGAGAAGGAGAAAGAAAAGGAGAAGACGAAGGAGCTAGGTGAACACAAGCATACACAAGATAAAATAAAAGAAGGTCAAAAGGCACAAATAGAAACTGCTCCCAACATCAAGGCTTCTCACCTTCCTCCCAAGGAAAGTGAGAAGAGTTTAGTTACAGTGGAAAATTTTAAGAAGAGGAAGGAATTTGAGATGAACGGGTTTATACATGGTAAGGTCCTTTCTGGTGCTATCATTTTATATCCCCCTTAAATGTCAATTTTTTTCTTTGCTTCTAACATGTTGCGTGGGTTCCATTTAGCAATCACTGCCAAATCTTGCCTCTTTTTTTTTTTTTTGGCACATTGCAAGATCAAGGAGGCTTATTTGGCAGAACTTTTGGAATATGAAGCAAAAAAATTAGACCATCCCTATTGTATGTTGTGAGTTTGGTGGCTGCACATTGGTATCTTTGAGAACATGGGTACTGAGGCAAGCATAAGCATGCGTACATGGTGGTGTGGGTGCAGAGATGCATGCATCTGTCGTTGGTGTGTGTTTTATGTAGAAAATGGACCAATTGTGATTTATCACTGATTAGGGACTTATTGCTAAATTTGTAAGAACATGGTAGGTTGGTTCAATCTTCATTGTATCGCTAATTAGATATTCCTTTTGGAGATAACATCTGATTTTTCTCTGAAATTTGTTGCTAAAACCAAGATAAAAATGAGAACAAATTAGGAAATTTTCAATGAAATTGGAACTCGAATATAAATTAAGATAAATACAAATGGAAATTTACAATTTGAAAATTTATTTAAATGTCAACATTTAATCAATGACAGAAGTTCGCGTGAGCCATATGCCGAACTAAATAGGGGAATAAGTTACAAAACCAAGTAGAAATTGTAATGTTGGGTAGATGTATCTAAGGCATGTAGAATGCTACATATGATAAAAGTTTAAAGCTATAAGGAATTTGCTGGAATTTGATCATTAAAAAATAAGCAAATTATTAACAACAGCACCGGTTAGAAACTCATAAAAATATTTAGGCTTTGTTTGGCTGCTTATCCTTCTTATCGAATGTGCCAAACATATTGCTTGTTTGCAGGAGTTGATTAATTTTGTTTCTCGCAAACCTGAAAATTTCACTTACTTTTCCTAAATTTTAACCACCTCTCTGAAATTATGAATTGCCAAACACCTCATGAAATTTGTAAATGGGCTTGTTATCCCCTTAATGTGCAACCAAACAAAACCTTATTCATAGGATTAATTTATGTTGGGTCAAATAGATAAACCTCAAAATTTCCCTAATGACATTCATATAAGATTGAATTAGAAAATATTAAATCTGTGAACTGTTTTAATTTAGTTCTAACCTATTCTATTTAATTATATTACCGGTGTAGGATTAGCAATTGATTCTGGAATTTTCCTTGGAAGTGCCTCTAATTTTCGTCAAAATCTCACTTACAAATTATGATCCGAATCATTGTTTTTAATAATTTAAGGTTTGATTGAATCATTTGATTCATGATTTTCTCCAAAAGCTAATCCTGAAATTTGAAAATTAAGCTCAAGTCCATTAAAAAGAAAACACGCAAAGATGTATGTTGCATTTGTTACAAGTGAAAACAACTGTCTTTTGGGAAACAGTCAAATGGATTGAAGGACTATTTTTTACTTTTGTCTAAGTCTGACACCGAACCTGAAAAATTAACAAATCATCGAAGAATGATACACTTCTCAGGGAGATGTTATCATTTATTGGGAGGTGATATCTTCAAATTATTGATAATGTCTTCGCTCCCAGAAAGATGACATCAGCAATATTATCAATGATATTTACCGTCCAAGGCCTTGGTTTGTCAGTGGGTTGCTGCTGATGAGCGGCTTTGATCATGTTAATCAGTTTGGGGGCAGGCAAGGACTTTACAAGCCATTCACTTATTATTTACCCTTGCTCCAGGAAAATACTATGGGAAATCTAGAAAGCACATAAAAATTCAGATTATAGGCTGCTTTTTAAAATGATTATTTGAAAAGTTTGGGACAATTTCTCTTAGGTGGATATTATGCCTGCATAAACTTATGAACAAAGACGTCTACGAACCTGTCTACAAGACATGCTTTATCGTTTTCCTGTAACTAAATAGATGCTTTACTATGTTATTTTGTGGACATGGGTGATCTTTTTAGTTTAATGTTTATATAAGCAAGAAGCCATAGCAATTCAATCAGTTGTCTCTATATAACTAATAAGCCATAGCAATTCAATCAATTGTCTTTGACAATTAGCGACAATTGGTTGCTGTGTAAATGCCAGTAGTTCGCATTTGACCTGTTATCAGCTTAGGAACTTCCACGGATGGATTATTTTGGTGGTGTTAATTTGGCTGCAAACATCACTTAGTGTCATGTGTGTATATATATATACATATATTTGTCGAACATAGTCAAGTTTCCAATTGGTAAAGTTAACAGTGAGGAGTAAAATTATAATTAATCCTCCGCAGACATCAGTACAATGTCATTTCTTACTCAATTTGCATGTTATCATTGTCAAAGCTGTTTCTGACATTCCCATAACCCAGGTTGCCACATTTTGTTATGTTAATGAAAGAATTTTATGATGGTGGCATGCATAAAGGTTAGTGACTGCCAACATTTGTAGTAAGAAAGAATAGTATGAAAGCATCAAATTGATTTGATCAAAGTGCCCTTTTCAGTTGGTTCAAATGAGTTTGGTTCTTTTTTCTTCTTTTTTGCTGTGTAGATCTTTATCAACTTCTTAGATGGTTGACTATCTGCTTGACCTTCTATGTTCAGAAAATGAGTCGTGCCCCAATAAGTTGGCAAGGCCAGCTTCTTCCTCCCCTCTGGAAAATGGAAGGAAGATGGAGTTGTGCCATATAGCCGTCCAGGGTGCTCCTGATAGGCAAGGAGCAAATGATAGCACAAAGGTGGAAAGCAATAAGGAACAGCAGCAACGGCAAAAGCAGCTGCAACAGCAGCAGCAGCAGCTGCACCATAAAGTTAATGGCACCATAGAAGTCGAACCATCGAAGCCTGCAGTGGACCTATCTGTTTTCATGGAAGATGGAGCATCCAAAAGGCCAGCTCATCCTGATTCCAAATATCTAAGCCAAATACTTACCATCCCAAAGTTGGAAGAATGGTCTGGCTTTGATGACCAGGAATGGCTCTTTGGAAGCAAGGCTCTTGATTCAAAGTCTAAGGCAGCTGCATCTGACATACTTAATGAAACACCACAAGTATGGGCAGAAGCACTACAAATTGAGCCAGTTGATGTCTGTGCCTTGCCGTATGTCATTCCTTACTGATACTGGCAGTTCACTTTATAACCGAATGCTGATTCTCAGAGTATACCGAAGAAGGTATGGGCAGCACGTCCGTAAGATGGTTGCCAGTAATCTTACTGCATTCTCATGTTATTATTCTCCTGTACTTTCAGGTATGATTTTCCAACCTGTTGCAGTAAGTATAGTACATGCGGCTGTCTTTAAACTGTTTGAGAAGTGTGACTTACATCCTTGCAGAGGTGCTTGAATTGGTCTTCATAGCACTTACGCCATCATGGCACCTGTTTGATGTCCTAATCATTCATGATATCGGACCCTTGACTAACCACTCTGCTGCATAGGTTGTCACTTATTATCTAGTCTCATTATTCCCCATGATGAGTGGACCAAACTTAATCTTGGGCCTTCTCACCTTTCTTGTAGGGTTTGACATGAACATCAGCTGTGTCCATGTTGGTCCATGGTCTGCGAATGTTTTTTTTAACTGCCTCAGTATGGATCCCTTTTGCAGGGGCAAAATATTTTACATCATATCATGTCAAAGACTGTCCAGTTGCTTGCTCTGCAGTGGGTTGGCGCATCCAGTAGGATTTGGATTTAAATGGCCAGACTTCTCTCACAACTGCAACAAATTAAGCAAGACTTGTAACCTTGAAGCAGCGTGGCATGGAATTCCTGGTGCATAAATGCTGTGGAAAAAAGGCGGCAAAAAATCCATAGTCCAATATGTTGAAAGGAAAAGGATGCGTGTCCGCTGGTTTTCATCTGTTTAAAAGCCAGTGACCTAGACCGAGAGAATCATGCGGCAGTACCACAAAATTTTGATTTGTACCATATATGATCTTATTACAAATGTACAATAGAGGGGAAAGAAAGTAGGAAAAAAAAAAAAGAAAAAAAGAAAAAAAAAAAAAAGGCATTGTTATTCATTCATCCTTTGCCTCCTGTCTGTGCTGTTTTCTTTCATTCATTTGCAAAATTTTGTTCCTTTTGGCTGCTCAGGTCGTAATTCATTAGTTTCTGATATAATGTTGGCAAGGATGTACATTCTTGTGTTCATATGACCTCTAAGATACATTTTAGCATTGTTTCGCCTTCGCTTTCTCTCCGTCTTTTGTGGGGGAGGGTAGGATGGGCTGGTATGGACTTCAGAGGATTGTGTATATTTTGGAGTTGGCGCCAGTGCGTTGATGGCATAACTCTCGAGATAGTTGAGATAGTCTGTAAACAAGATCCATCTTGATAACTTACGTCTTCTACCCATTGTAAGTTAGAGCCTTTTTTTGCCCCTTTCAGGGCGTTGGTTTTGTTGCTGGCTCCAAAGTACAACTAATGCGGTTGTTGAGGTTCCAACAATTTCCTGATTGCACCTTGTGAAAGTAACGAGACGTGACATTTCAGGGGTATGACCTAGTTATTCTGTATTTTTTTTTATTCATTTATTTTATCTCCTTTAAAGTGAGGGTTCTCCGGGAAAATTTTTGTATGTCTAGCAGTTCCTTGGAATCTTGAGATGCTTGATTGCTTGAGAATCAGTGGATTTGATGCGTTGATTGCATATTGCCCCTCTACTGGAAGGTTTAATTAATACATATGCTCGGGTTTTCGCATTATGCTCAGGCCTTGTCTCTCGTAATTTATAAATTACTTTGATTCTCTCTCAACTTTCTATTTGGAAAAAAAAACTGATTTCTTTGATTAACCATTAGAGTTCTTGGTCTCCTCTTGATCATTGTCAAAACATCTAAGTTTAATATCCTTCATTATTTGTAGACGTCCTTTTATGTTTTGAATTACGTTGTTGTTAATTTCGTTAGTTTTCATTTACATCTACCTCAGTGCTTCGCCTCGCTGCATTTTTCTCGTGGTTATTTGGTTTTCTGCAGTGCTACTTTGCATGCTGCGGGGGACTAGTATGATAACTTCTATCAAATTTTATTTGATTTATTTGCATTTTAAACAAGAAGTTTGCGTATTAACATTTAGAAACTAAGTGAAGTTTGGTTTTTTGCATTTTAAACCCTTGACTCTCACAACATAGAAAAATACCATCAAAATCTTGTAAAAGTCTAAAATGATGTTTGCATTTTAAATTCTCTAACATTACATATCTTCATTTTGAATTATAAAAATAATTGGATTTTTTATTGCAAAAACGACTTACGTATGCATGGAGTATAATAGACCATTGGATTACTAGAAATTTTAACTTTTTTCCTCATTCTTGAAATTGATAATGACCACCAAGAGATAAAGGAAAAAAGACCAGTTATTAAAATTGGAGGAGGTGTCTGCACTAAGATCTACTGTTGAAGTTTTGTTTGATGCTTGATTTGGTTGATTTTTGAAGAAGAGAATAGTTAGTATTTTCTTAATTTCTTGATAGCTATGGTTGATTCTATGAATGAGAAAAAAGGTTAAAATTTTTGATAATCCAACGGTTTACAACACTTCATGAATACAAGGGTGCAATTTGGGCTCATGAAATTTGAGTTTACTTCAATGTTAACCATAATCTTACTGATAAAACATTGACTGTAACTCTAACTCTATTTGTAAAATTTAAGTCCTAACTCTATTTTTGAAAATCAGGTTTAAGTTGAGTCTCGAGTTGAAATTTATGTTAGTGAATTTATATTTTATTTAAGATTAATATGTTTAGAATTTTATACAAATATATAATAATAACAAATCATATAAGTAACATAATAATATGTAGTGAAACTATAAGCTATAATTTTTTTGAAAAATAGCAATATAAAGAATATTTCTAGAAAAAATTTAATATAAAAAATAAGATATAAGGAATAAAATTAATGGATGTAAAAGTAAATGATAGAAATAAAAGATAAATATAAATAAAAATAATAGATTTTATTTATAACATAATTACTATATGTCAGCATGTATTCAAATATAAATATAAATAACATAAGTATACAGAATATAAAGAAATATTGTTTAAACATTACGTATATAATACATTTAATAATAAACACAAAATGGGAAATCGAGCTTGGGTTCACTCGAACCCTACCCTATCATATTTACAAATCAGGATTTTCGGGTTTGGGTTGGGCAAAAGTAAGTTCAAACACTGATAGTCTAAAATGTAGAAATTTAAAATTTTACAGGGTTTAAAATGCAAATATGCAAATTTCAGGGTTGAAAATGCAAATGTGAAAAGTTAGAGGGCTTAAAGCGCAAATTTCTAGAATATGTTAGATAAAAGGATAGCAACGACGTGACGAACGCAGAGTTGTGGGACGGGCAAGAGTCACATATAAGATCCATGAGAAACCTGTTCTTTTGCTAGCAAAACGTGTAAATAGGCGTTTGTGTTGACCCTCGCCAGACCAAACACCAGACTGCTCAGCTGCTGGCTAGACTTGCGCAATGCTATGCTTGCTAGCTGGCCCAATACGCAAATTGCAACGGGATATTCTACCTGTCGCTAGCTGGCAGTCGATACAATAGTCTAACGTTTATCTCTTAGTTCATTTACTTCATGTCCTATTCAGCAGAGACGTCTGGCGTTCGTTATGTAGAGATACATGACCATTTCTTTGGTGGATCAAGAAATTCAAAATTCATATGCATTTCGACAAACCTTGAGAAACCCACTTATTCCAGTGTTTTTTTTTAAAAAAAATAAAAAATACTGACATCTCGGCTGGTATACAAAGCTCATCCACCCACCCCATCGACTGTTGGATTTTTACAAAATTCGGTTTTAGGTGTCACATGAAGACGTCCAGTATGCGGGCGTTGAACAGGTGCACAACATTGAGCCTCAATGCTCTAGGGTACAAATACCTACTTTATTTTATTTTTTTGAAATTTTTTATACAAATGTTAATCTAAATATATTTAATATATTTATCAATTTTCATTATTTTTAGAGATTTTTAAATATTTATTTTGAATTTTTAAAAATCCATGACATTTTTCGAAATAAATATTTAAAAATTACAAAAAATGGTAAAAATTGATAGACATATTAAATACACTTGAATTAACAAGTTTATAAAAAAAATTTCAAAAATAAAAATAAAAATAGATGCATGCACCCGGAGCATTGAGACTGGTCAGCGCCCCAATATGCTGGTCCCCTCCAAAGGATCCAGACGACCTAGCTCTAAATAAAGAAAGATTCATTGTACTTGTAGCCTACTTGCGGGCTTCACCTAATCTTTTCGGTTCTTTTCATTCCTTTTTTATTTTATTTTATTTTTGTTCAGGGATTCCCGCATCATCTTAGAGGCCAGAAATGCCTTATTAATGAAGCTTTCCAAACAGATTCATAGGTGATAATGATGATTATCCACCCAAGTTTCAATATCAACGGTAACAGATGCTTGATTCCACGCTTCTATAGATGCTTTCCCCTTCAAATGAGACAAAGCAGAAAAAATAAATAAATTCAACCTTCAATTCATCCAGGAGAATGATGATGGAATTGTATAAAAACCCAAAACCAAGGTCCCAATGGCACTTTTTATCTGCCACATCGACTCTTTTCTCCTTTCTTTTTTATTACTAGGAACATTTGTTTGCCATCCATTATGGAAATGAGTGGGCTCTCAAACAAACAACTTATTCTGGTCATTTTACCCAGTGGAGCCCTCTGGGAAAAAACCATGACAGATATTCCAACTACCAAAGCAAGAAAATTGAAGATGATTGCCCTTAGGTTCATCCCCAGGAAAAGGTACTGTTTGAAATTGTTTGTAGAAACATTGCCTTCGCTGCTGGATCAGTTGAAAAACGACCCAAGATAGCCATTGTCGCTGTATTGCTTCCTACCTTTTCAATTCCTCTAGAGATCATGCAGATATGGTTGGCTTCCACCACAACCATTACACTCTCTCCCACAATAGAAGAAACTGCTTCAGCAATTTGCCGCGTTAGCCTCTCCTGCACTTGGAGCTTGCATCCATGAAAGTGCACTATTGTTTGTAGAACAGACCGCTCGATTGTTTCTGATTCTTCAGCATGGAAGTAGCTTACATGCACCACACCATGAAATGGAAGGAGATGGTGCTCACATTGTGACCAGAATGGGAGGTTCAGCGCTGACTGGATGCCACTTCGAGTGCTGCTGTTGTGGCTAGCTCTGCTATGTGGAGCAAGGTCATGTGGGCCAGCTTGAAAATAATTGAATCCATTCAGTTTCATCTCCATGTTGGATCGCTTGAAGTTCATCAGCCACTGGACAAAACGTTGAGGCGTGCCCACCAGCTCTTTCCTCAATGGGTTTTCGCCTAAAGAGTGGATGATTGAAGCAACAGCGCTAACCATGGCAGGGTGCATTGTTCCAGTCTTGAACAAAATTTTACCATTTGGTTGGTTCTTCATGGCATGACCATTGCTTGTTGGGACATCATGATTCCTAGATGGGCACCAGGCTTGAATATTGGATGATGAGAATGGATCCATCTGCACAGTCACACCTCTGAACTTGAGGAGGGCTGAGAAGTCACCCCATGAATCACTTTTTGGATCTTCAAAATCTCCAGAGCCAGAAGAGACAGAAATTTGTGCCCACCCTTGCATATCTCTTTTGACAGGTTCACCAAGGTTGACACTGCTCCTTTCTGCTGATGGGAATGGAATGTGCCAGCATTGAAGAGTAACGGCAACACCAGTTGGCTTGATGCTGTCATGCAAGGCTGAGCACACCTCATTTGCCAACCTCCTAGGATCCTGCAGCCTCCTGGCAAACACATCTGCCACCCTTGAAAGCTTGCTTAGGCCCACAACTCGCTGGCCAGATGGAATGTAACCTACATGACATCGGACCTTGAATGGAAGCAAGCAAGATTCACAGTATGAGAAAAGATCAATGTCTCTAACCACCACAAGCCCACCAGCCCCACCTGCACAACCAATTCCACCACCCAGACCAGCCTCTGGAAATAAAGCACTGTGAACAATATCTTTTACCTTCTGTCTGTAACCTGAATCACAAAACATGCATGTGCACACATATAGATATCAAGAATCAATATGGGAAATAACTGTGGAATAGAATTCAGAATGGTTATGTGAAGCTATTAGATTTGTCAGGACAGGAAGGAACTCTATCAAATTAACGAGATGCCTAGAACAACTGACAGAAGAGTGGTATCAACAATATCTCCCAAATTTTAATTCCAGAAGCATGCACAATATTAGACAAATCATCTATGTCTTCTAGTTGTACATCCGACATGACTATGCACATGAACGGGGAAGCATCTATACAAACCAGGAAAGGTGGGATGGGAGGGTCGACCAAAAGCCACATTTTCCAAGCACGATGATTGCTGCCATGTTCCTTTGATAACCTAGATGCAGTTCTCTAAAACAAATAGATTTTTAATTCAGTTTATTATTATTTTTTACTAGTACTGTCATTGGAAGTTTTCCTTTCTTTCTTTCTTTTTTTCCCCCTCCTTTTCAAGATGATTCTTTGATTGAATCTAGAGGCCATTGACCATACGATTAAAACATAGTTTATTACTTGATAGTCTCAGGAAGAACATGTGGCCAGTGGTATTTCAGTTCAAAGTGGAATACAGCCATACTGGAACTCAAATGACAAACACAACCCACATTCTCAAACTGCTACTTTTCCTAATCATGGCAATATAATTGCAGCATATTCTGAAAGCTGATTTATGAAAATTCGAAAGAGTTAGTGTCTTTACTGGATAGAACTCATGCAAAGCACAGCCCCTCCCAAAATATTATAGGCATTTGAAAGCATTTTCCAAAGTTGCAACGAATAATATTCACCTTTGGCATGAATACAAAATAGTTCAAAGTGTATTTGGAACTCTCTCTAGTAAATATGCATCTGTATCTTTTCTGCAGTATGTGCAAATGCAATTGTGTAACTACCAAGTACCAACATAACAGCACTACATGAAGCACACTTTACATAACAAGGTGATACTCTTGACAAATAATTATGCTAAGGTTTTGCCAACAGTGTGACCTTATGGATATTCTTCAAAGCTGTGGAAGAGTAACAAAGATGGAGAGCAGATCCTCTATCCTTGTGTTCTCTCTGCAACACTTTCTAAAGCAACATTGTTGTGAATCCTGAATCCCTAGTACCATAAACCTCTATTCTGTCCAGAGTTCTTGTGGACCTATCACCATCAAGCAGAAACATTTAATAACTAAATTACAAAATAGCAGTGACTTCTAAGTTAGGAGTTTCAGTGATGAATCATTTGGTTATTTGACCGAGCTCACTCATCCCTTCCTCGTTCTAACTCAGACCAATCAAATCAGAATTTTGAGATAAAAAGATTGGAAGGCTCTACTAGCAAGTGTTCCCTGGCAAGAAAACGACTTTGTGCCAAGGTCCTGCAATAGATGTGATCATCGAACTAAATATAAAACCATCCATATACCAGAAACTTAAGAATTGTGAAATGAGTAACCCTAAGCCTTAAAACTGGACATGTATTTCTCATAACCTTTCTTTGCCCAATTCGTTCTTATACTCCTCTTGGTCACTCCCATCTCTCCTTCACATCGATGTTAGACACTGACCAGTAATTTCAGGACAGAGCTTAGATATCGGGTTAAATTTACATGCAGTTGGAAAACAACATTTAGCAGGATAAGAAAAAGAGAGAAGCAGAGACTATTACGATCCCGAACCAATCATCTAGTTGCCTTCTATAGAAGCAGAAAAACAGAGATTTCTCGCAACGAATAACAGCAACAGACATCAAAGAGAACTGTCGCATCAAAAGACTACGCTACAAAATCATTAACAATGATTAATATAGACTATGTGCGAGCTCTTGTTGTATAGGTTAGTATAATCCTGAGAGCCAACACAGAAAAACTTTCATTGTTTAGTTGACAGGAAATACAGTTCATAAATTTTTTTGTTTGTTTATTCGTGTAGCGCGTGGGTTCATTCGTTGTCTTTTAAAGAGCTTTTAATACTCCTAGTTACTTTGAAGTTCTATTAATAAGAGTACAAATCCAAAAGCACTGACAACGATCCAAAGCATCTAATCTCCTTCCCTTCCAAACTAAGAAAAGAACACAAACGGAATTTCCATTTGTGAAATCCACGGAAACATAAAACAGAGAACTCGATCAAATAAACGATAATCAATGGATGCCATTGGCAGACAACATAAAACAAAGCAGGGAAAATTTTCTTCTCGGTTTTTTCTTATACCTTTGGTTCCTTCGAGGAGGGCCTTGGCAACGCGCAAAGGTGTCTTTCGGAGACCTTCTCTGGTGGGGTCCTCTCCCAAACCATCCAATAGAACCTTCACAGCATCCTGGATGGCAGCTGTCTCTGGCTCTGTATCCGAACCGAGCTCTAAAAGTCCCAGCTTCACTCCATCCTCGAGCTCCTCGTCAAGACAAGCGTCGTGCAAGGCGCCCATTGAGCAGGAGAGCTTCGAGAAACGTGAAGATATTGAGAGAAATCAAAAGCAGCCGAATAAAAAAGAAAATGAATAGAAAACACCCAGAAATCCAGAGACCAAAGAGAATGGAAGACAAGCCAATAGAATCAATAAATAAGGGACTCCCAGATAGCTGGAATGAAAGCAGATCAAGAATCGAAGGCACCCAGATGAAGGAAGTGAAGAAAACCCAGAAAATCAGCAAGCAAAGTCAAAAAGAAGAAAAGAAGAAGAAAAAATCCGAGAAGAGAAGGGGCAGAAGCACCCCCCCAAGTATTTTTAAAAATGCGTTGCGGGTGAAAAAGAGAATAATAATAATAATAATAATGGCATAAGATTGAATTTTATCAGAGGAGGAGAGTGGAGGAAGGATGGATAGAGGGGAAACGGAAGGCTGCGGTGAGCCTTTGGGATGTGTGGAGTTCTGACGATGGTGGGCCCCAACTGGTGGGGTTTGTCTCTTTGTATTGACGGCGGCGGGAGGAGGGGTAAGAGGTCCTGTGAGGACTCTGCAGCGCGAGGGCAACGAGGCCCATGACTCCTTTTTTTTTTTTTTTTTTAATGTATAAAAAAAAAAAAAAATTATTTTCTTTGCACCATTAGCGGCCGTAGTCCCTCATTGAGGCGGAGAGAAAAGCGCAAACGG
>JAXCLR010000001.1:60324736-60340675 GCA_035584095.1 Annona squamosa
CCAAATAAAAATCCCGCCGTGTGATCAGGGCAACAATCCTGAGTCACGTTTACCAATCGATAAAGATCCCGGAGTAAAGCTTCTAGGTACCCTGGGTCGGGGCGCCACAATCCTCTTGTCTAATTTGTAGATTCATAGATTTAAGATGAAATGGTGGTTACAATCTTTAAAGTTTATGGGACCAAATTCTTGCCCCCAAAAACAAACTAGGTGTTTGATTTGGCTAGATTTTATTGGCTAATGACTGACTAGGTAGGTAAAGTTGTATGTAATTGAAGTTGAATAAACAAAGATTATTTCATACACTTTTAAAGAATGAATAAAAAATTGAGTTTCTTCTATAGTTGCCTGACTAGATATACGCCTACATGAGGGTAGGGGTGCAACTTGAGTCGGGTTGAGCCCGAACCTAGCCCATCGAACCCAATTTTCAACAATGTTAGAATTTACTTCTTCAGAATTCGAACCCAGGAACCCAATTTGTAAATATGATAGGGTAAAACCCAAACCCGAAAATCCGAGCCCGATTCCCATTTTATATTTATTGTAAAGTATATTATATACATAATATTTAAACACTATTTCTTTATATTTTGTATATTTATGTTATTTATATTTATATTTGAATACATATTTGACATATTGTAACTATATTATAAATAAAATATATTATTTTTGTTTATATTTATCTTTTATTTCGATCATTTACTTTTACATCAATTAATTTTATTCCCTTATTTTGTTTGTGATGTTAATTTTTTTGAAAATATTCTTGATAATGTTATTTTTTTAAAATTTGTATTTTGACTATATATGATTATGTTTATTTACATGATTTGTTATTGCTATGTATTAATATGAAATTCTAACCTTATCGCTATTAAATAAAATATAAATTTATCAGCATAAATTTTAACTCGAAACTTAACCCAAACTCGATTTTCAAAAATAGAGTTAGAGTTTAGATTTTATAAATAATATTAGAATTAAGGTTAATGTTTTATAATAAGGGTTAGGTTAAGGTAAACTAGAGTTTCATAAGCCCAAGTTGCACCCCTACATGGAGATCATCATAAGTAACACTTCTTGCTTTTCGTCCCAGGGCTCCCCCTCAAAATCAATTTTCTTAGTTTTTCTGTAAAAAAATAATTTTCTTAGTTAATTCGTTGCTAGGTTCAATCCCGAGTCAATGATAATAAGAAAATGAGTATGAGATAGAAAGCACAAAGGGAAATTTCATCTGAAAATAAAAGAAAAGGGCAGTCGTGTAACACCCTATTGCCTAGATATTCTCAATGGCTAGTCAATTAGTACCATAAAACCTAAGAAAAATTTAATAGTATCTCCCCATAATATGTAAGGGGTGGTATTAAATACAAGACCTGTTATCCATAAATATTTCAATTTTATTCCAAAATATAACATTCAACTTTACTTTCTTACCCTTGTATCTTCATATTATAAAGACATTCATATAGTAGGAAAATTATTAAAATTTATCCTTATACAACAATCAAGCCAAAGGATCATATATATGTATTTACATAGATTGTAATCAAGTTCGAAATACTGAACACAATATATTTGTTAAAGTTAAATCCGATTGAGTAATTATTTACATATACTAATATCAAAAGAGAGTATAAATTCTAAAATATTCGTGATCAAAGATAATAATCTAATGTCTCCAAGATTAGGTCCTCCACTTATCCTAAATTGAGGCTCCTTAACTGACCTATGATCTAAAGACAAAATAACAAACCTTGTAAATAGATAGTAATAAGCATAAAGTGAAAATAAGAAAATTCGAGATGCACATGTCATGAATAATACAAGACATATGGGTTCAACACCCACTCCTAAGATCATATATATATAATTACATATAAACCAAAGATGACAAACAATTCTCTCCTCATGTCAACCAAGGGTCATGAACAACCCTTTATAATTACCCATCTCAGATAGCACATCATCCATAACAAACAAAGACGAATGTTATAAATCATGCATACAATATTAGCAAAATTAACAGAGTTCACTTTAAATCTAGTGTATCAACAGTCACACGAGCATATCTTCAAACACACGTTGGATGCCAAAAGGGAAAGCCTTTAGTCCCTCGTCCTGGTTCAACCCCCTCCACAAATGTCGTGTTCTAATCATGTAAAGACTGCTAATGGTTCGTCTGTTTCACAAAGATCACATAGTAACATTCGATTTTTTCCTAAACTCTACTAATCATAAACTGTCACGAACCTTAATGTTTTATATCATGAAATTGTTGGACGCTACCCATTCGCACAAGCCCTATATCATGTTTAAGACGATATTCCATCACTAATTCAAGAAGGAGCAACATCTACTTACCTCAATCATGACTTCGCCCAAATACAACAATCTTAGACTTGGATCTCTGAGATTTCAAGCTTCCTTGAGGTGAATCAGGGATCTTCACGGCAATTTGACGCAATTTTTAAGGAGGCTTAAAGCTAGATCGAGGTCTGGAAGAAAGGGAGAAGAGGAGGTCGAGAATGCAGGAAACAAGAGGAAGAAGAATGAATGAGATAGGTCGCGCTTTTGCTGCCCTTATGAGCCCTCTCGTCAAAATGGGCCAGGCTTGAGCACGGGCCAAGCCTGATCATTGTTTTCGACTAGCTTTTTCGCTAATACAATTTAGTAAATTACAAATTTCTTCGAGGGCATTGCTCCCGTCACCCTCGCAACCTGATGAGGCAAGTCAAATTTCGTGCATACTTTGCGAGGTGGAAGATAGTCATAGTGCCCAAAAATAGTGTGTCAATCATACACCTCTATATCTATACTCAATAAATCATACCATAACCAAGCAGTACACTATAGAAACTTATTAATGTACAACTCATACTTATGTCCCAACATGCTCGTGAATGATGTCTCATACAACATAATGTATTAGGATCATAGTACATGCATATATGCACTATATGTTTCCCTAGATGCCACGTCTATATATGTTGTTCATAAATTACCTTATAAATAAGTAAAAGTTATAAATAAAATAAAATAAAATACCTGGTCCTCATAAGTCGATAAATTTGTTGTTAGGAGAAATCAGGGTTTATGATTTGTAGGGTGTATTTGGGAATGTATAAAACTTTTGATGAAAAGTTATAGAAAGTAGCAGTTGTCAAATAATGTAATATGATATAAGTAATCATGAGAAATAAATAGGATAAAGTTGAAATAGATAGGTTAGTTGTGTTGGTAGTTATGCAGAAACGATTGAAAAGTATGATAGTTATATAGAAAAATGTGAAGAAATGATTAAAAAATAGGGTAGTTGTGGAGAGTGAAAAGTTTGAACTTGACAATTTTTACTTATTACCAAACACACTGTAGTATGCTAAAAAAAGTTCTAGCTTGAAAATCAAGTTAAATTTTCACTTAGTTAACTAGCTGTTGCTGCCGATTTTGATTCTCTAAGGTAACTGATCGAACACTTATTGAAGCAAGTGAATTCAGTCAATCAAATCCAATTATACTCTTAAATACAATAATTAATTACTAATGGAAGCTTATTGATTAAGATTTTCTCCTTAATTAATTTGCATTCATTGTTTTTGCCATAAATTGAACTTCCCTTTTTGGTCTATCACCTCTTTTCTTTCATTTTAGTAATTCAGAGGATCTTTTCTCACATCGACTTGCAGAGTTTTTGTTGAAACTAAAAAAATCTCATTGCTGGTTAGGGGATGTTGTTTTTATTCTAGTTTAGGTAAAATCTTCAAATTTCAAGAAATAAGGGTATTTTCCCACCCAAGTAGGCCAATAATTCTTGCTAAGGGTATCTTTTAATGCTAGACTTGTTTATAAATGTATGACTTATTCTTTTTATGTGCATATGAACAACATTACTTTTTTTTATTACATTAGGAGGAGACAGATTCACATCAGCAACTCTATTTTCGATATAAAGTTTGAGTTTTAATTTTATGAAACTCTTCCTTTATGTAACATAATTTATTCTTTTCACTTTTATTCTTGTTCACTTTATCTATTGTAGTCAATATCATTTATATTATCTTTGAAAACCCATTATTTTTTTTAAAATTACTGTGCATTACACCCTCTATCAATGTGTTTCTAAGCAAAAGTAGTTTATGAACATCTTTATTTTTTATTAAATTTGAACTTTTAATTAAAAAGATTATGTATCTATAGTATGTAGAGTAAACTTTTAATAAATTATCAAGATTATAAAAATAAAGAGGATAAATGAAACCACTTTTATGCATTGATTACACAAGTGGAACTCTATGTTTCATTTTTGCTTATTTGTATTAAGAAGACCAAAAGGGGTAGTACAAATGAGGTTGTCTAGTTATAAACAAAAAGTTGGACAAATGAGGATTATTCACCCAGTTGTTTTTTCACATTTGAAAAAAATATTTTGAATCTAAGAAATTTACAATATCTATATATATATATATATACATTTATGATATCAAAATTCAAAGGATTTTTTGCATTTTGGCTCCTCTAAATTACATATTTGCTTTCTAACCCACAAGTTTCACGTATTTGCTTTTTAACCCTTGCAACTTTGATCATTTTGCATTTTAAGTCCTACCTTTAAGGACCATAAAAAAACCGTGTAACAACTGTTAATTTCAATACAAGGGTAAAAAATGGCCTCACTTCTTATTTTAGTCCTAAATCAAAACCCTTCATAATTTTTTAATATTATCCCTTCCAACATTGCAAACGACCTTCTCTTTAGGGTCTTTTTCTGTTAATATTTTTTACTAAGAATCCATGTCTTCATAAGACTGATTAAATTCGTTTAGGTAATCAATGATAGTGCTCAGGTAGTGTTGATTTGGTTACTCTATTTTTGGGAAACTCATTATAGGCAGTGCAAAGAGATTTTTGAGAGGATTTACTGCGAGGGAAGAAGAAGTAAGTGTTTATATTTTTCGGGTACCTAATACTAAAAAAATCCCTAAGCTTGTGCACATATATATAAGAATAGGCAAGCATATGACTTTCGTTGAATTTAAAAGTCGTTATCTTCACATTTTCAGATCCCTATTTCAATTTTGTTGGATGTTATATATGCTAACCCATTCTTGTGAAACACGTGAATCTTTATCTAATGGTCGTGTAGCTTTTAAAATGAAAATGCAAGACCCATGTAATTTAGGTCGTGAATGTGGGCTTATATTGTCAGCATGCAAGGGAGAGAAATTCTTTATTGTGAAAAAGATGGTTGGAATAGCTTTGTCAATTGTGCAGTGTGGTGGCCTCCCACTGAGAATAGAAAGTTGAGGTGGTTCACCACATGCAGGAAATGATAGCTTTTTGTAAAGTAGGAGTTGTCAATACATTATTTTACAAGATGTTCTTTATTGAATTTTACAGATGTTATATGTTATGAGAATTATCCTAATGTTGCATCACATGATTTTATTATTTGCGTCATTCAATATTAGTTAAAATTATTCATTAGAAATGAAAAATGCATGATGGAATTTGAGCATCTAGAGTGAAAGCTAAGGTCTCAGAAAGTTATGAATAAAATATGCAAGAATATGGCTTTGACACCTATTGGGTTTGGTGCCATTACGGTGGTCGATTTGTGTTTGACTTGGATACGGGTGAAGACGAAGAAGTTTATTGTGGAGGTTTCTTTGGTCTTGGCAGACTTCTATTGGGGGAGGACAAAGACAATCTAGGTCTTTCGCAATGGGATATGGATAGAGAAACTAAAGTCCCAGTGGACCAGTTAGTGTTTTGGTGTCAGGAAAGGGGCAAAGGTAAGAAGAAGCGGTTCTTGATTAAGATAATGATATGCCGATTAATTCTCTTTAGAGAAGTGTAAAAGATGGCATAAATATATGGATGACTTGTAAGCATGGAATACAATGGATGTTAGAATGAAGAAAAACAAGACGATCGAATGCTTCTTTGTTTGAGAAGGTAAATGTAAAAATAGAGAAAGGTATAACAATTATGCTTGAACAATAATTGTTTTGAGCTGAGGAGTTGCATGAAGGTGGAGAAGGCTTTAAGAAAGGCATGGATCCAGCGTTGCTAATTTCAAGTTCAAATGTTGAGGAGATGGACCCAAAAATAGTAGCAGCTACAAAAGAACACGTTAGAGAGGTGCAACTGGTAGTGTCATACGAAAGTATACCTCTAGTGCATTACCTTTACCTCATCCCCTCAAATTGTATCTATTAAAGAGAAGAAGGCAACAACCAAATCCACACTAATACGAGTCAATGACACACATATTGGCGAGCGAGAGGCTTTGGGAGATGAAGCAGTGTAGGGGCAAGAGCCATCTCCTCAAAACCATGAGTGGTTAGAGTGGTTTGGTAGAGTGATGTCAAGTTACAATGATGAACGGAAAGGAAGGGAGGCACAAATGGAAGTGATGAGAAGAGAGATTCTAGTTGTATTTTTAACTCCAACGGAGTGCAGAATATTTCTAGCCAACATGTAGTTAGTAATGATAATGAGAAAGATCTTAATTCGAGTGGACAACAATAAATTGGTGAAGCCATTGATGATGGTGCTGAAAGTGATGACTCTTATGAAAAAGTTTATGAGGAGTTCTCCGAAAATATGACAAAGGGTGGACCATATAATGATTTGGATGATTCATATTTCTATACCAATTTGCAATTTAAGGACAAGAAGCAGTTATGCCTAGCTATACGTCAACATGCAGCGGTCAATGGCTTCGACCTTAAATTCGTGAGGAATGAGAGCACTAGGGTCACGGCCAAATGTAAGGTAGCAAGTTGTAGGTGGCGTATCCATGCATCACATAAGGCTGATGGTATGACATTTGTTATAAAGCGATATACGGGGGATAGACATAATTGTACTCTAGCAGAAGGACGAAGGAACATGTGAGCAAATAAAGAATGGATAGCAAGATCACTAAAGAAAGATTTGAGGGTGAATAGTAACTTAACAGTTAGACAATTGAATAATAATTTGAGAAATAGGCATGGGTTGAGCCTTAATTATCATAAGGTATGGAGAAGTAAAGGTAGGCCAATGAGCCAAATCAACGGAACCCCAGATGAGTCCTTCGCAAAGCTGCCATCATTTTTTGCTATTTTGATGAGAACCAATCTAGGTTCAATCGTCCACGTTAAGACAGATACAGAGAATAGATTTCAAAGGGCGTTCATGTGCTTAGATGCATGCAAGAAGGCATTAAATGTTGGTTATAAGCCTTATATTGGTTTAGATGGAACTTTTTTGAAGGGACATTTTAAGGGATGTTTGTTAATAATTATTGCAAAGGATGCAAAAGGTTATAACATGCCAATTGCAATTAGGGTAGTTGAGTATGAATGTTGAAGCAACTGAATCTACTTTTTGAGTTTGTTGAGAACAACAATTGGGGATGGGAAGTATACTATTATGTTAAGCCACTAAAAAGGCCTTATGGGAGCCATCCCTGTAATATTTCCATCTTGTACTCATTGGTATTGCATGCGGCACCTTCTAGGAAATTTAGGGCGAAAGTCATATGGGAAGAGTGATCTTGTGAAATGTTTTGGGCGGCTGTAAAGGCTTATACTATCCAAGAGTTCAATTACTATATGGCAAAAATTAGACTTCTTAGTGTAAAATTGTATGAATGGATTCTAAAAAAAATCCTAAGCATTGGTCACAAGCATACTTCCTAGAAAATTGTCTAATTTCAAATGTTGAGAATAATTTTGTTGAGTCATTTAATAATTAGATCAATGAAGCTTAATTACTCCAAATTTCTCAATTGTTTGGTAATTTCATAACAAAAGTTACGGAATGGTTCAACACTAGGAGCTCTAATGCTTCTCTTATGACTGGTCATCTATCAAAAACTCTAGGGAAGAGATTGAATCAAATTGGCTAGAAGGGAAGGAGAGCAGCCTTTATACATTACATTGTGATAATGATGAGTTTGAGGTTACATATGCTGGGAAAACTCATGTGGTATGAATGCCTATGAAGAAATGCACCTGCAGAGAGTGGCAACTAGAGAGGATGCCATACATACATGTATATTGTTGTTTCCTATGGATGATATTAGACCCTATGGCTACTTGCAGATGGTATTTCACATCGGAGTCATATAGAAAAATATATAGCTATGGGTTCCATATCATGCCCAACTATGAATTTTGAGATAAAGATTTATATAGTAATAGTTTCATTGTCCTATCCTCTGTTTTTTTCTTGATTTTTATTGTTAACAATTTTGTTGGTTAGTGATTTTAATCTTATGTTTTTCTGTATGTTGATAATTTCTCTTGTTAGTTGACTATTATACACTTTTTCCTAATTTTTCCAGATAGAATTGCATTACCTCATGATGAATAGAAGTTAAAGGGTAGACCACAGACAAAGAGGAGAAGGAGTCCTGAAGAAGAAGTCGCTGCTCATTTGCAGAAAGCTAGTGGGAGGATGCATTGTGACATTTGTAAAGGTGAAGGACACAGTCACAATTGGGCATCCTCATCGTCTTGCCCACCACCACCTTCAGCAACTCCTACAACATCGGTGCCACTGACCCACTCCTTCAATAACATCATCTTTACAGTCAAATCCATGCAAGAAGTAAAAGGCGGTTTCAAAACCATATCCACATATGAGTGTTAGGATTTCATTGCAAGACAACCAGTGATAGAGAGATAATGACCTTTTTTTGACATTTTGTTTGTTAGCACAGTTGCAAATACAAATGCCAAACTTAGAACCAAAGTATTGTAGTTAACATGTCATTTTGTTTTATCATTTTCTTTGTTGTAGATGTCAATGGGTAAAATATTTCATCCAATGGATATGTATCAGACATGAGTTGTAATTTTGAATTGTGGTTGGATGGAAAGTTCAGATCGAGTGAAATACATTTTGTTCAGTCACTCATCCCTTATATGCTTTTCTCTATCTGCTATCTTGATGTTTCCATGTGAGTTAAAAATATTTGTGGATTGGAAAATAGTGTGTTAAAAATGGTGGCAGATTTGCAAGATAAAAGAAGGAAAAGTCATTAATTTCTCCCATTCAAAGTCTACTTAATGATTGAGTTGACTCGCTATGAAGATGAGGGTTAAGCAATCTCTAATCGTTGAGTTAGTTTTGTAGTTGAGTCGACTCTAGGTTACAGTCAATGCGTTTTTCTCTCCCATTCAAAGTCGACTCAATCACGAATAAGTTTATGGGGGTCAAGCAATCTCCAATCATTGAGTCCGCTTTGTAGTTGAGTTGACTCTGGGTTGTAGTCAGTGTATTTTTTTCTCCCATTCGAAGTGGACTCAACGTTGGAGCCGACTCGTGAATAAGTTTATGAGGGTCAAGAAATATCCAATCATTGAGTTGGCTCTGTAGTTGAGTCGACTTTAGGTTGTAGTCATTGCATTTTTCTCCCATTTGAAGTTGACTCAACAATTGAGTCAACTCACATACGAAGATGGGGATCAAGCAATCTCTAATCATCGAGTCGACTTCGTAGTTGAGTCGACTCTCAGTTGCAGTTAATGTCATCTTGTCTTCCTTTTTTCTCCAATTTGAAGTCGATTCAACGATTGAGTCGACATTTCTAGTCTACCGATAGAGTTGACTACTTGGTTCAGTCAGTTTAATGTTGGAGAAGTGTGGTTTTCAAGAGTGAAATCGGCTCCCAGATGAACATGTGAAGCTGACTTTTGATTCAAGTACACTCAATAAAAATCCTAAACCCTTTTAGCGTCCCCTCTAAGCATCTCCTTTGCTCATTCCACTACAACAGTTGTGCTCCACTCCAACAAGTGCCAATATCCAATGTTGACTCCCTAACCCTCTTGTAATGGCTACTTCTTCATAATAGAACTGCCCCCCTGCAATTGTAGTATACATAGGTAAGAGTACTTCACAAAATTTGTGGATTTCATGACTTACTTGAGTTGACTCTAGGTTATAATCTCCATATACATAGGTAAGAGTACTTCACAAAATTTGTGGATTTCATGACTTACTTGAGTTGACTCTGGGTTATAATCTTCATATACACAGGTAAGAGTACTTCACAATTTATCTGGGTTTTGCTTGAAAGGGCTATTCTTCAACAACATCGGTTTTGCAAAATTCGAAGAAGCCGTTGTCTCTGAATGCTATGTCTCTTATCGATTACTTTGGTCAATTTATAGATATAGCAAAACTGTCATGTACAATCCCAGAGATTCAACCCTCAATAAAAACAAATAAGGTCATGTAGCAGAGGAACTCAGACATTAACCAAATAACACCCACATTTTAGATAAAATTAGAACAAACCTTTCAACAATATGCATCAATAGAGTTTTAAAACGACTAAGATGCTTAATTAGTTAAGTTAATTTTGGAATATACTTACTTAGTTTATGTGATAGAGATATATCTCTTCAAATATCCTAAGCAAATATAGTTTGAGCGGCAGAGATATATATCTTCATATAGCATCATGCATTACTTCCATTTATTATCGTTGTATCAGGGGTTTAACACTACTACATTCTCACTTGCCATAAAAAATGACTTAGAAGAAGAAGATAACAAATGGACTGTCGTTGTTGTCGTCCAAAACACAGAGTCGCCAAGAGAGCTCATTTTGAGGTCACTTTTAATAGAGGCAAAGTCGATATCCAAACCAAGATGGTTATACTTGAAGGGCATGTCAACGAAAAATTCTTTGAAGGTGATGGAAAGCTTTTAGAGTATCTTATTCGAATGGGTTGGTATAACTTTTTAAAACAGTCTGCCCCAATTTATCCAAAATTAGTGAGGGAGTTATATACAAATATGACCATTGACATGCAAACCAAAGTTAGTGGGATTGAGAACCATAAAAAAAAGTTAGTGGGATTGAGATGTCAGTTACCCCTGCACTTATAGATGATTTGTGAATTTAAGGTTGCTTCAAAAGGCATTGATGCAGTGAGTGATCATGTAAAATTCAAGGATGTTATAGGATTGCAAGATTTGGATGAGAAAACCACTCGGATGCCTTCTCATTTTCTCCCATTTGATATGCATGTATTACACAAAGTATACACATGTTGCATTCTGCCTAGGCATGGAATCCTAAGCGCTGTGTTCGTCAATGATGTGAGCATGTTGTGGTGCATGAAAAATGAAAAAAATAAGATATAGGAAAATTGGTGGTGGCACGCATGAAAGCATGCATCATTAGAAGAAAATGTGCATTGTCATATGAAAATTGGATATCTAAAATTCTAAATCACCATGGAGTCGATGTATGTGGACATGAGTGTGAACAACTTAAGTGCACGGATTGTATTTCAATGACCACAATGGCTAGGTTGGGGATTAATTCCTCTAGGGGAGGATGGCAGGCTAAGAGAGAGGTTTAAAGAAGAATAAAAAGAAGAGGATAAAGATGATGGAGATGATGACCACCTTGGAGATGAGAAAGAAAAGAAAATGAATGTAGATGAGAATGACAAGCCCAATCTAGGTACAGAGGAGCAATCAAACTTGCCATCCAACCAGATGATTCATGATTTGCTTACGATCAAGCAATCTATGAACAAAGGCCATGACCAGTATACTGCTACATTTGCCCAACTTTCATCAAACATATAGTCTCTCTCCATTGGGTTTGATAACTTTTCTGGTACTGTGTATTGCCTTGAGAATGAGCTACAACGATCATTTAAAATGCAAAAGAATATGATTTTGAAGCCACTTGTACCTTCAATGAAGCCGTCAAGAGGCTCTCTATCCTAGGTAATACCACCGCTTCAAGCAGTAATGTTTTGTATGCATCCGAACCTATTGTCATCCCCACCACAAATTAACCCAAATAAAAAAGGACCAAGCACAAGCAGAAGCAATCCATGCAACTATGAAGAAGATGACAAGAAAATTCTCGGGGATGTTGAGTCCACCAAGAACTAATGTTTATGTTGTTATTACTTTTTTGAAAAATGGCATGAAATTAGTCATCTTCAGTTTCTCAAGTATAATTTGTTGACCTCATGTTGACATTTGTAACTAGAAAAAGGCATGTAATTAGCCATCTTTAGTTTGATAAGTCTTCTAGTTTCTCAAGATAATAAAGCTACCTTGTATGTTCGCTTATTGGTATTACTTTTTAACTTTCAAAAGGGTGCAGTCATATTGAATATTAAAAATAATTTTAAGTTCAATTTAATAATGAACATCAATTTAACATAACAGTGTCATTCAAGATCATTTTTAGCACAGAAATACATACTTAACATCACACTTAAATTCAGACAAACATTACATAAATAATAAGCATTATACTAGCAAACCAATCACAAGTCTTCTTCAATATGAAACAAAATATTACATATAACACCTGTCAATCATGCTACATATTATAATTAACATCACATTTTGATCACTCTCTAGGTGTATGAGAGGAAATTAAATTAATGTTGATAGTCATGCCTGTTATTCCTTTAGTTATTGACTCCACATCGCTTGCTTTCTTTAGTTCAGCCAACTACTTTTTCACATTTTCCAGCTCCACCTTCAAGTTACTTGTGGATTCGTCTCTCAATTTGAAGCTCATCCTACTTCAATTTCTGAATATCTTGTGCATGCACATCACACCAGTGGAAGAATCTACATTCCATTCTACAAAATAGAAGTACGCAATCAAATAAGTATTCCATGGAAATATATGTTGTATAACACTTCTTACTGTATTTGGACATTAGTAGAACCATCTATTTGGGTTACTAGGTACCTTTGACATGTATACTTTGCACCTTCCTCCACCATACGGGCATTCATGAGGCTTAATCTAACTCGGGATGGCACTGCATTGTACTTATGTCAATGGTTAGATCATCCTTAGGGAAAAATACTGTCGCAATTATTTTATATTTTTAACATAGCAGTTTCAATCGTTAACTTACAAATTTTAATATAATTGTTATGAGTGTTACTATGTACATATCATTTTGAATCAAAATCTTCAATTAGCAACTTATATCAATTGATCTTCATAGGAGAAATCGTCTAACAATAAGTTGAGATCTAATGACTATCAAGAATGTTTTGTCGACTCATCTTTGGAACGTGATATCTTTCATAAAGAATGTCTGGTAGGGAGAACAAAAATCATGTTTTTCTAAAACAGTATCATTTATCGTAGCAAAAAAGAACCATCATGATTTCTTAAAACAATAACATTTGTGCTAATAGCAAAATCCGACGATACATCTTCACTAAAATAAGGTAATAGCTAAATCGTATTTCCACTACAACATGCTGATCCGAAAAATAAATGTAGAGAATACAAAGAGTAATACTAGGGGTGCAACTTGTTTTAGGTAAGTCCTAGTAGAGGTGGACCCTATCCTTATCTTATTTTAGAAAATCTCTACCCTACCTCATTTTAGGTTGAGTTGGTTTAGAGTTTACCCTATTTTATTTTTTCAAGAGAGGATCGGTTTCAGTTCTAGTTCTAAATCGGTTTCCAAAATTGTCATGCAATCTATTGCAATGTGTTTCATTATGATAATCTATTACACGTAATTCAACTGCCTAGGCATAAATCACTGTAAATTAAATAACTTATTACATGCAATTAACTATCTAGATATGAATCACTGCAAAAATGAATAATCTATTTAATGTAATTATCCAAATATGAATCATTGCAAAACGATATTTGTTACATGCAATTAATTGTCTAGGAAGGAATCAAAAGCAAATTGAATAATCCATTACAAATAATCTATTAAAATCATGAATTTATACAAGTAATGGTGGACAGAATAAAGACTATTAAGCCCATATAAAACTCACAAAAAAAGGAATAATAGCATAAAAAGTGATAAAAAATAACAGTATAATTTCACACACCACAAAAATAATCCAAAGAAGACTCCACAAATTTATAGTGGTTCGGTTAATACATCTACTTCACTCTCCAAGTCAACACCTTGACTTGAGTTTCCACTAGTCAACTTAGAACTCAAGTTACAGTGGTAAGATCTCAATCGTCTTTTAGATTACACGAATGACTATAGGTGACACGTGAAGCTTTCAACGAATCACAATGAAAACTTTTCTCTTGAATTAAATAGCCTCTAATTCAAGATAAAATAAATAAAAATGAAATAAAACTTATAACTAATTTAATAGTATAGAAGTACGAAGATGAAGCTTTTAGCAGGATGATCACAACGATCTTCAATATATTACTTCTGGCAGATGGACAAAGGATCATAGAGAACGCCTTGAGATAGATCTGCACTTTTAAAAATATTCTCTTTGAATTCTATTTTCAGTTAAAATTGATTGTCTATTTATAGCTTTTAACATCCAATCGCCAAGAGAAATTTTCTCCACCAAATCCACAACCAATCTGATTTTTTTCAACAACCTATAACAACTTAACAAACTAAAACCGCCAAGAGAGATTTTCTGCATTAAATTCGCAATAAATTAGATTTTTCTCAACAACTGATAACAACTTAACAAACCGAAAATAGCTCCTCAAACTAACCGATTTGCTACGTCATCATCCAATCATTTATCCATAGATCTTGCTAAACAAACTGTCAAAGTTTCAACCCAAAAACTATTGAAGTTTCAAACCAAAATAGTTGAAGTTTGAAACTAAATTAGTTGAAGTTGCAAGCCAAAATTGCTGAAGTTTTACAATAAAACCTCGACAAATTCACAACACAATTCAATACAAAGTTGTTACAATCATTCATCACGAACCAAATACAAGCAACACATTTCAAGTATTAAATTCTTAACTTGTCTATAATCAAAATACTATAACTCAACATAGACTAACCTCCTTAGTCCATTGGTTGTAAATGGATGTTCAAACATGGAGGTTTTATCCATTGGGTTTAAGGCTTCAACAATGGTAGGGAGAAATCAAACCAGAAAATAGTTGTTGGAACTCGTAAGGAAATGAGAATTGGTAAATAAAATGGAAAAATGAGAGATTTAAATCCCTCACCCATTATCATTGCCAGAGATGGAGCAAAAAATGGCTATTGGAAAAGTGAAGGATATGAGAAATCGAAAAGGCGAAATGAGAAATAAGAAAACAAAAATAGGAAAAAGGAAAATTTGGGATGTAATCCTTATAAAATATAGCCATTGAAGCTAGAGAGTCATTGTTGGAGGTGGAGCACAAAGGTGGCAACGAGTTCGGCAATGACAGTGGCAATGTTGGCGCTAGTGCTAGCACTTGGGGTTGACAAAGGAATCGAAGTGGGAGGGGAGAGGGAATGCTGCAGGGAGAGGAGGGAGGGAATCACATGAGACTTAGGCTTTTAGGCGCAGAGGAAATCGGAAGGGTGAGACGCAGGGAGGAGATCTGAAGTGAAGATGATGAGGTTTAGGGTTTTTAGCAATCGACTACGGGAGGGAAGACACATGCAACCGCACCGACTGGGATTTTTAGGACAAAATCATAGTGGGAGGGAGAGGGAGAGGGGAGTACCACATCACGAGGGAAGATCAAGTGAGGGAAGTGCCCAATCGCATATGGTCTAGGGTTTCGGTATATATATATATCATATATAATAATATTATTATATAAGAAATCCAGGTTAGTTCTAGGTACTCGACCCCTGGAACCGACCCTAAGCGAATTTAGATGGGTATTTTAAATAGGGAACCAAACTGACCCCATGGGAAGATTTTTTGGAACCGAACCTACTCATTTTTAGGTACCCAGTGGGTCGACCCATGGGTTCCCGAATCGAGTTGCACCCTTAAGAAATACCTTTTATTCACTATTGACCAAGAAGCAGCTTTGCAATGTCACTTAACCCATGTGTAGCACCCGCCGGGAGCGCTACGATGGGCTCGGAATGGGTTTTCCGGACCTTGGAGATGTGGATCGTGTTGAATGGCAACGTGGGCTTAGATTTCCTGCATTCACATGGGGTAAAATGAGTTAGG
>JAXCLR010000001.1:60382435-60406329 GCA_035584095.1 Annona squamosa
AAGATAAATGAAGAAGATTATAAAAATAAAAGATAAATATAAATAAAAAATATACTTTATTTATAATATAATTACAATATGTCAAACATATATTTATGAATATAAATAACATAAAATACAAAAATATAAAGAAATATTATTTAAATATTATATATAAATTATATTTTATAATACATATAAAATAGAAATTGGGCTCAGGTTCACTCGAATCATAACCATATCACATTTATAATCGGGTTCACCGGGCTTGGGTTATTCGGGTTTGGGTTGTAGAAAAGCGAGTTTTAACATCGTTAAGAATCAGATTCGACGGGCTAAGTTCGGGCTCAACACGGCCCAAGTTGCACCCTTGCATAAAACTGATACACTTGTGCCTTCATTAAGTATTCCGCAATGTATTGATTTGATGTAATTATTTTAACTGGTTACAAATATTTCTAATTTAATTTTAAGCTTATAATTTGTGTATTTTAATAGAGTTATATTGTTTTATTCATGTCAGCTCAATTTACTCATGTAATTTAATAGACCCATGAATATATTTTAGGCTATTTTTTGTTCTTCATATTAAATATACACGTATATATATTGATTTACTTAGTTAAAATTTTTTCTACATTAATCGAATAAGATAATAAATATATATTTTTATTTGTGAATCAATTTTTAATTTTATTTAATAATATGATTTCATTTTACTACAAAATGCAGACCTACCTATTTTATAATCATGTTTCAAAATCCATATGAGTTCTAGTAGATGTTTAATTTATCCCATCTAAGTATTTAGTTAATTTATCCGAAGTTAATTTAATAGATTAATAAATATTTTTATAGTTATTTTGAGCTTATTAAATTTTTTTTGTATGTGTGATAAATTATCATCATATTTTATATTTGCAAAAGACATGTTTAGCAAAATCAAAGGTTTTGTGAAAAAATATAGAATTTCATAAAATTTCGTATAAAATTCATATCTAATCAGCTATTTTCATCATTAAAGGTAATATGTTACTGTAGAAATACAAAAAAAATTTCAACTTATCATTAACCAACCTATTTGATACTCATTCACTTAGCTGACGTTTGGTGACAGGATTGCGTGGGGAACCAAGAGGGACGGTGGAAAATATACAATCGATCCTCTCTCTAACACATCATTTACCACTTTAATAACCCTATTTTTAAAATTTTACTCCTACAATCTAGTCATTTTTCTTTTCAGCTGCTCTATTTATTTTTACTTTTGTCATTTCATATTAATTACATAAATTTTAAAATATAGCTTTTCACATTTTCCACCCCATCCCAAATTTTCACGAATGTTTACATTACTAAACATGGCCTTAGATAAATAGTTAATGAATTCATTTTTTCAACTCGTCAACCTGATCAGTGACCTGCCTAATCTGCTAAACTTGCTTAACTCAATTACCGCATATTAATATAGATATTTTTAGGCTTTTCATAATAATATAAATTTTTACTTCTAATATATATTACATCTAAGATTATAAAAATCATTGTTGTCGGGTGTCCATAGTTCACTATTGAAAATTTGACCTCTATTTTAACTCTTTTGCTTATTATGTTTCTTTCTAAGTCGTTATATTCTTTTTTTTTGCAATATATTATTTGTTTTATTTTATATAATTGATTAATAAATCAACTTGCTTTCAACCATTCACAATCCGCTCTGGTGACTAATAAATGTAAATAATGGTTGTAAATAATTTAGGTTCAGGATTTGTAAATGACAATAAAAGAATTATAATGACGATTTTATGAAGATTCAGGACTTAGGACTATGATTAGTTTCTAACCTCTGGAACACTATCCATTAACACCTCAACTTTAGAGACATTCAAATTCACTCCCCTTGTATTTATCCTAAGGTATTTCGGAACTTATAAAACTTTTGGATAACAAGTTTTAGGTATAAACTTTATATATAAATGATTGAAACTTAAGGTAGTTATATTGAAAATGTGAAAAAATGATTTAAAAATATAATAATTATGGAAAGTGAAAAATCTTAAATTGAAAAATTTTAACTTGACATATTTTATTATTTTCCAAACACACCCTCAGTGTAAAAATACTTAAAAAGCTCATGCTCGTGAAACCATTCTTCTATGCAACTTCATCTATTTTAATATTTTGATAATTGATAAAAAAATCTATTACATTTATTACATTTAGTATAACTTATATTATCATAAAAATTTGTTCATTTATTTAGTATTATTGTGTATGTACACTATCTACAATATGTAAAATTAACATTATAAAATAGTTTAAGACTGAATATTAATTTTCAAGTAGTATTTTTAACATCTAATCATACAAAATATCATTATTGTGGATAAATGGTTCCACCAATTATCATTACATTCTACTACATATACATGAATATATCTAATCAATTTCTTTAATTTACATAAAATATATCTATTTTGAGTAAATGTGGTTCATGCATGTATTTGAGTTGGACGAAACATTGTATTTTAGTTAAATATAATGAATAGATTGAAATTTACATCAATTGTCAACATTTCGAAAATGAAGAGGATTGCATGAAATCACTACCAGAGCCCTAGTTAAAAATTAAAGTAAAACTTGGACAAACACTAGTATTTTAAAGTCATAGAAACATTTTTTGAATTCATAAAAAGATACATGTCAACCAAAAAATCATCAAAAGAACATACTTGCTTTTATGTAATCGAGTTGCATAAAAGTAATTCTACGTGACCAGCTCAAATTTTAAGATTTTAATGCTTAATGAAAAATTTAATTTATTTATTGTATTAACATCATTTATTTAGTTAAGAGACCAAGTTTTATTCAAATTCAATATATACATAGGCCACATTTGCTCAAAATAGGTACATTCATGTGTAAATTAGAAAAAATGTTCAGATTCATTTACATATGTTTTAGAATATAGTAATACTTTAAAATTATTTATCCATATATTAATAATATTTTAAATAATTTGAATGTAAAAATGCTATTCTAAAATTGATATTTATCATCAAATTATTTTATTATATTAATTTTGCATGTTTGTAGATGGGGCCGATATGCATTATTGATATTAGAAAAATAGAAGGATTTCCCTATTAATACAAGTGATGCTAAACACAATATATGAAATAAATTTGCCATCGATCATTCAGATATTGAAAACAGATAATGTTAAGTAGAGAAGGAGTTTCACAAAAAAGAAAACCTCATAAATTTTACACGTCAACAGAATTTTCGGAAGCGTGTCTCCAAAGAGGAGCAAGGCATTCGCAGCTCCAAAGAACTTTTTATTGAAAACTGTAGGTGAATCATCCCGGCTAGAAATATTTGTTTGTTACTTGCACGGATAATGCACCTGGATACGCGATCGTGTTTCCAACTGGTCGTGATGCATTGCCACGGAGGTGGGCACCAGCTCGACGATGGTATGTCGAGCTGGCCAACTCTTGATGAATAGCCCACACCCAACAAACACTTGACGTGTCCCGAAGGCAAACAATTCAGACCCGCAGTAGCCACTGACTGCAGGCTTTGAGGCTTTTAGCCCACCGCTTCCCAAACCACCAGAATTGGGTTGGGCCCAACGGCCTTGTTGTCTCCGTCCACCAAGCCACGAGTCTGCTTGCCGCATCATCTGCGGCCCACCCACCGAGCAAGCGCTTCCCCCTGGCTCAGTGTCCACCGTCCATCTAGCCCCCGCGGCCATCAGCAGGCGACTAATTTTATTCGTGATTCGCCAGATGACTTGGATCTACACCCGTGACGTGCAAATCCATGCATGCCATCGCCTCCATTAACCTTGTCTTTTTTTCTGGTACAGAGGGAGGGAAGCTCACCACGTGGGCCCAACATGGGCTCTCTCTCCCTGTCTCTTCGACCGCAAGTATCCTTGTATCTGTCGAGATCTCCCACTCTAGACCGATACGATGAAGTACGAACGGCAGCAGTCCTTTGCACGTGTTACGCACACCAGCTTCCAATCGTGGGGGCGATTTAGCTCGTACTTCTCCCATCTCGATTAGGGTTAAGTGAGGTATTGCCAAATATCTTATTTGAGCTACGCTCAAGCATCACATTCCAAACTAATCCTACAATGCTGGCAGCGAGAAATTTCGCCCTATCCCAGTCATCCGGACCGTTGATTCGCCGCCTTTAGGATTTTCTACGTGTGTAAGTCTTTGGCTGTTGCCTGTTGTTGACGTTTTAGCCTTAACTACGTACTGGAAATTTCAGGCGGAGATAAATGACAAGGGAACTTGTTTTTGACGGCTAAGATCAAAACTCAAAGGTGGCTTCGTCCCGACTCCATGTTGTCCGTCCCAGTGGAACAGACTTAAGCTTATCATCCCACCGTTAATCTTTGGCCCTGCATGGATTCGAGAAGACCAGATAGAGCACTCCCTCCACTTCACGAGTAAAGCGAGCTCCCGCTTAAAATCTAAACCCTAGAAACTGATCTTTATTCTACCCGGAAGCGTTAGCATTGGGAAGCCAACAACATTTCTGCTTAGCCTAGCACTCGGAGATTGGATTTAAACCGTCCATGCAAAATATTAATATGTTAATGAAATTCATAAATTAGATACAAAAGAAAGTTATGATAACACAGTTCTTAGTCTGTTTATTAATAAACAATACACATGTATTGAGAAATGTTCGGCCTACTTAAGCATTAAAATTTCTAGACCTGACAAGTGAGAAAATCAAATTTAAAAGAAAAATAAATTAACGGAATGGATTTTAAAGATGAAAAGGCGTGAGGCATGTGACCGAATAGGGCCACACGTGCGCGTCGTAGTTGGGTTGTGCATCTGATCCTCATAGAGATAATCTTCGGCGATAGATGGAAGGTGGGACCCACATCCAGGGCAACGTACCTAGGAGGGAGGGGAGATCGTGTTATAACTTATAAACCAGCGCAGGGCAGTGCGGCATTGTTTTAGAGCAGCAGGAGCTCCTCTCTCTGTCCCTCTCTCCCTCTCTCACCTTCCTCCTCCGCGAGCAGAAGTTAGGGTTCGACGACGACGAAAATGGTGGCGGACAAAGGTAAGAAATCCAGAGTATCTGAAAGAGGGGATGAAGACGACAACGATCATGTCGACGGGGAGCTCGTTGTATCCATCGAGAAGCTTCAGGAAATACAAGACGAGCTTGAGAAGGTATTTATGTGTGTGTGTTTTTTTTGGCAATTCCCTGCCCGTTTCTCGCTTCTACTATTGTGAAAGCTCATTGCGACCAGCCCTCGAGTTTCCCTTCGCGATTATTGTCGAATATCTCGCGGAAGAATTATGTTTTAAGTGAGAATTTGGAGCATGTGATTCCCCTGCGAAGGTTTTCGATGCGCGAGAGAAGATGTCGTTGCTGCATTTTATTTTTTCGTTGTTAATCCGAGCAGAAGCTAATGCATGGGGGCCGGCTTTCAGACACGGAAAATCTCTTACGTAGAACATCTTCGAATTTGCTTTTTTCTGTGGATTGTTGTGGTCGGTTTTGTTTCAGCTCAATGCATTGCAGGGAAGAGAGAAATGCCTGTAATTTCTAGAATACAGTGGCGGAAAATTAGGACTTTATGTTACCAAAATGATCCGGAAGACACTTAAGAAAAACCAATCAGTTGCTGTTTCTCATTCTTTCATGCGAGTGTTGTGTGAGAATTGAGCATGGACTGAACTAGTATCGTGATCGTTTCATTCAGTATTCCCCTGCATGGATACCTGCGTGCAGCTTGAACTTCTGATGCGGGTGTTTAGGAGTTACCGCTGTGTGATTTGAAAATGTCTTTATGTTTCTTTATTTGAACAAATGCATGCTTGCTGCTTCATAGCTTCAGTGCCATTTGAAAATGTTGCATTGCATGCTTGCAGACCAATTGGAATGTTAATATTGGCGAGTATAATCGAGCAAGTGCATGATCCCTTGTGTTGGATGGTCGACTGTGTTCTCCACTTCATTGCAGCTGATTTTGCTTCAGCTCGAAACAGTTTCATAAAAACTGTGTAGCCAGCTCTTCTTTCCATAAAAAAAAAAAAAAGAAAAAAAGAAAAAGAAAAGAGAAACAAATGATGGAAATTCCTTAGGACCTCATGCATGGGAAATGTTCTTAAAGCCTATAGCATAACCACCGGAAGCTCATAAATGGATGATTTACATTTTTCCCACATCCATCTCCCATTGGAGCGGACTAAAAAATGAACAATTACTATAGCATTCAGTAAACTTACCGGAACATGGATTCTGTCTCGTGATGCTTCTACTGCTGGCATGCAGTGGGTGTCCTTTCTTCTGTTGCATGAAGGAGTTACCATATATGAGAAGTCTAAACTATCTGATACATGTTCTAATCCCTTCTTTCCAAAAAAAAGAAAAAAAAGAAAAACAAATGATCGAAATTTCTTGGGACCTTGTGCAAGGAAAATGGTCTTAAAGACTACTAGTGTAGCCACTGGAAGCCCATGCATGGGATGATTTACAATTTTTTCCTATATGCATCTCAGGTTGGAAAGGATTAAAAGTGAACAATTACTATAGCATTCAGTAAACCTACTGGAACATGGATTCTGTCTTGCAATGCTTCTACTGCTCGCATGCAGTGGGTGTCCTTTGTTCTGTTGCATGAAGGAGTTGCATGAAGGAGTAACCATATTTAAGAAGTCTAAACTATCTGATGCATGTTCTAACCTCTAGACCATGCCCAGCGCCCCATGCTTTCTGATGAGAATCTACACTCCATGATGGATTCTCCATTATTTTATATGGCTGGCAGATTAATGAGGAAGCAAGTGACAAGGTGTTGGAGGTGGAACAGAAATACAATGAGATTCGCAGGCCAGTCTACAGCAGAAGGAATGAAATCATTCAATCCATTCCTGATTTCTGGTTAACTGCTGTATGTAGTCTATTCTCTATGTAGTTAATATTTTTTCCTTTTTTATTATTTAAGATCTTTGCATTCAGCCTACTCTTTTGGCAAGTGAATGCAAAATTCATGGCATGTGTTTTCCTGTGATCAACCTAATGAATGCTGTAATATGCAGTTCTTGAGTCACCCTGCGCTCTGTGATCTTCTGAATGAGGACGATCAGAAGGTTTGTTTTATTAATTTCACAACTGAATTTTGAGATGGATCTAACATACCTTTTCAAGATAATGTTGATACTTGCTTTACTTTTTGGTATGTTTTGTTCCATCCATCACCTGTTTTTCCTTTGTTGCGTTTTTGTTCCTTTTTCCTCCTGACATGGTTTGATATATGAGTATACAACAGTATGCTCTATTGATCGGAATTGGTGAACAGACTCCAGCACCAAATTGCCATTATGGGCGAGGCGGAGCCAGTCTTAGGCCAGTGTATCCACTTACCATGCATTTTTACCATAAAAGGTGCTTAGAGAGAACTTGTCCAACTTGCTCTCAAAACCCCATACAAGCACATTGATTTGGCAAAAACTAATGATAAAACAGTAGTTTGACCTGAAACTGACTTTCAGAATCTAAAAGAAAGCAATCTGACTGCTAAGAATCAAGGATTGCAACATTGCAACAATTGCCAACAACTGTGATCTTGATGACAGCACCTTGTGCTTTGTTGTAGATTTTCAAGCACTTGCTTTCTCTAGACGTTGAGGATTTCAAAGATGTTAAATCAGGCTACTCCATAACACTTGTGAGTTTCATATCCTTCATTTGATACATTAGAATCACTGCCATTTATTTATTCTTATTTCGGTAATTGGAAAAGATTAACCATTGTTTTTTTAATTGGATGCTAATTTTGTTGCTATGTTTTCCAGAACTTTTCTCCTAACCCTTACTTTGAAGATACAAAGCTTACAAAGACTTATTCCTTCTCTGATGATGGAACAACAAAGATAACTGGCACCACTATAAAGTGGAAGGAGGGTATGGTAAGGGTCATTTACTTGCTACTATTAGCTTTATTTAATAGCAATGACGTTTCCATTTTTCAGTATTTACCTTTTGTAGTTTTTTCTGTATTGCTTATACTTTGAAGGATGTTGCTAATGGTGGTGATCATACAAAGAAAGGGAGCAAGCGGCCCTTCATTGAAGAAAGGTCTCTCTCTCTCTCTCTCTCTCTCTCTCTCTCATGCCTGCATTCTCTTGTGCTTGCCATATATATTCTATATGTATATCACATTTGTAGTCGTTGCACTGTACTTGGAAGGAGCTAATCATTTAGTAGTTGCTTGATGGGCGTGATGAATTCATATATTTCATTCATTCATATTCCTCATCACTTTCTAAAAGTATCCCTGCACATTTGTTGTATTTCAGACTGAATTATTTGTAGTTCCGTGATAGATGATTTGATTTGCTGTTTACCATGTTGTCATGGTCTGTGCGTTTATGAATGTGGCTATTTGGATTGGTGTTTAATAGACAGCATTATGTTCCCCATAGCAACAACTTGGTCTTCATTATATTATGCTTGTTTGATGATGCCAGCCCGCTCTCCGGAGGAAAACAAGATGCCTTTATGAAAGTTTAATGTTAGGATTATTTCAGTTTTCTCATGCTATAAGCAAATGCATTATTTCATAGAATCCAGGGGTTAGCAGATACTGTCATGGTTTTCATCCCATCATTGAATGCATTGAAGTGCACTGCAACTTGATTGCCTACCATATTTGTGTGACCATCCAGTGTATAAATTAGATAGTGTTGGCTATTCGGCGAGCAATTTAATGTTGGTTTACTTAAAAGGAATGTGTGGTGTCCTTGGTGAACTTGTCTATGCTGGCACACCCTGGCCAAGGAATCATTCTACGCCTAAAATATGCTTCATCAAAATGATGCTGTCATTCTCAATTTTTGAAGCTTGAGTGGAATAAGAGGCCTTTATTGCATACTATACTCACGTTATTCAGATTGCTTTAAGTTCATGATGTCTCTTAGTTGATGTTAGGCCTCTCATTATGTAGCGAGTCTTCATTGCTCTAGAAGACTCATTGGTTGGGCAAAGGCTGAAATCTCAAGTGCCTTAGCTCTGTCGGCCAGACCCAGGATAGTATTCATACAGACATGGTCAGAACTGACCTGGGCCCCACCCAATAGTTCTCACGGTGACATCATTAGTTCCAAATTGTGGCTCACATGCTGAGTGTGAGTAAATATTAGAATTGTTTTTTCTCTACTCGTTAGTAATATGGATGGGCCATCTCATAGGATTATGTCATTATATAAGGGATTTTGGTCCAAGTAGTGGCAAACAAACTGTAAAAATTGACAAGATTTGTTACTGCATGCGACTTTTCTCTTTCTGGATGGAAGATAATGTGTTAAAGCTCCTCATGTTGCATGCTGGCTTACAAAAATAAACACAACTAATGTGATGATTGATATTGCCATTATCTATAAAATGCTTTGTCATAGGGATGCTATTCTGGACCCTGAAGTTTTCCCCACTTCAACTCTCTTTTCAGTGCCTTTAACTACAACTTTGCATGGAAAGGATCATAAGGGAAAACAATGTAAAAAACCAACAATGATTATTGTTGAAGCATGATTGTGATTTCTAAAATGAAACAACAACATTTATATTCATGTAGCTAAGAGACTGCCAATTTTATTTCCTTGTGGATCACAATTTAGATATCCTCAACAAATGTAATAAAAATATTGACCTAGATAAGGTTATTGTTCTAGCTAAATGTATCATCTGATAGTTAGATGCCTTGTTCCATTTGTCATTTAAGCCCTCAACTAATGTTACTAGATTCTTGTCCATCCCGAACTGTCATTTGGATGGAGCCACAGTTAACCCTCTGCTTGATGTAAACCACTGTGGGCTGCCTAAGCACATGTAGATGCTGTCTAGATACTCTTACAATTTTCTCTTGTTAATTCCAGAGGGTGAGCCTAGTTATATTTTTCCATCATATGTATGATCTTTTTGACGGCCATCCTTTGATTTAGGAAATAGTGGGACATGAAGATGGGAGAAACCAGTATTAGTCATTATTCTGTTAGGTGTCAAAGTTGTTATGGGCTTCTAATTATGAGGAAGGTAACTATGGTGGAAGCCCATTGATCGTAAGTCTTAACTGAGCCAGTTGGGAAATTAAGCCCGCCTCACTTTTTCAAGTTTCAAAGAGATAAGAAAGTAATTCATCAAAAAAAATAAAAAAAGAAGAAGAAGAAGAGAGAGATAAGAAAGTTGGCATCGATGCAATATGTGTTCTCAGTAAATAAACTGCTCTAAGCATTGTTATTCCCGTCTCATGTTGAGTGGTATTTGGAGCTATATATCTTGATGTTTCCATGTGTATTCCTGATCCTTTTCTGTCATTATCATGATGCAGTTTCTTTAGCTGGTTTGCTGAAGATCAACATAAAGATCTTTCAGAAGGGTTTAATGATGAGGTAGTTTCTCAATATATCACTGGAAAATTTTATTATATAGTAGATTAATGCTGCTGCTTGCAAAATATGAAGGCTATTAATATTTTCTCTGACTAGGCTTGTTTCATTCATTGAACTGTGTTTTTTCTTTTGCCTTCAGTAAGCTAAAGTTCTGTCAGGAGTTTGAATCTCCCTTTCCCCACCAGCATTGAAATCTTTCTGTTATTGCGATCTTCTCATGTTATTGCAGGTAGCTGACATACTTAAGGAAGATCTATGGCCTAATCCTCTGAAGTATGTCACAAATGTTAGTTTCTTAACCTCTAAGATCTCCTTTCTTCCGTTTCCTTAAGTTTCTTTCACTCAAATGATGGTATTATATCTTTATTTATGCCATTCTGTGTCGTTTTGGTAAATAACATTATGGCCTTATTAATACAGGATGCTGATGAAGAGGATAGCAATGGTGATGATGACGACGAAGAGGTACATGTGAGATGTACTTTCTGATTCATGTTTCTTTATGGGATTAAGATGGTTTTGAGAAGCCAACGAGAGTGTACAGGTTCATGCATTCATACAGAATGAAATCATCCATCATTTCATGGCTGGCTGGACGATTGTGACTTTGCCTTTTCCAGAACCCACATCTTTCATTTCCATCCACTAGGTTCAGTGCATCCCTGCCAAACCACCTGATCTGGCATGCAAAAGTGTACTGTTAAAAATATTCTGGCAACCTGATCAGTCACCTGATTCTGAAATGTCAGCTGGCAGGATATCTGATTCCATTCAAGCATACCTCTCTAGCTCTTTCATAGCAAATAGTAATATTGACAGAGTAATTGCTTAATGGGTTCCAAATGGGAAACCTGTTGGTTTTTGCAAGCCATGATACTTTTCATGAAACCAGTCACTCATAGTGTTTGGTAAAATTTATTTAGTTAAGAAATATAAAATCACCATGATCGGAAACTTAGGCTGGCCACGAAATCAAGCCACTCATAGATGTTTTTTAAAAGATTTATATAGTTATGATATTAAAAATCCTTGTGATTGGAAACTTAGGTGGGCCATGAAACTAAGCTACCCATAGTGCTTTTTTAAAAATATTTAAGTAGTTAAGGTATTAAAAATCCTTGTGATTGGAAATCTTGGTGGGCCATGAAACTAAGCTACCCATAATGTTTTTTTGAAAATATTTATGTAGTTAAGATATTAAAGATCCTTGTGATTGGAAACTTAGGTGGGCCATGAAACCAAGCTGCCCATAATGTTTTTTTTTTTTTTTTTAAATACTTTTGTAGTTAAGATATTAAAAATCCCTATGATTGGAAGCTTAGGTGGGCCAAGCCTACGAAGTATCTAATCAGGGTGATTTTTGATATCTTAACTAAATAAATGTTAACAAATATAATTGGTTGCTTGGATTGATGAAAAGTATCATGGATTGCAAAGAGGTTTGGTTCCACTGAAATGGAACCCTAGCTTAATAGGTGTTAAATAATATTTGTTGTCTATGGACTAAAGTAATTATCATGTTTGATTTCATTTTTACTTTTGGAGGAAACATCTAATGATCCTCTTCCGAAACACATATTCCAAGATCCAAGGAATGACCTTATGCTTTTTTTTTTTTTTCACTACATTCAGTATATGGAGCATTTGCTCCACCTGGGATTTGATACCAGATCATGGGCATGAAAAGCCCGCATGACAACCATGGTGCCAGCAGCGCTGGTGTCAACCTTACGTTGTTGGGCATTATGTTGTCATATATATGCCCCGACTCTTATCCCTTACCTTGAGCCAGCATTATGAGGCAGTTTTCACATGGTACTTGTTGCAGTGTCCAAGCCCTACCAATTGTTTTATTTTTTGCCTAAAGCTTTCAGAAGCAGAGTCCAATAATGATTTATCAACAAGCCAAGCTAATCAACATGTAGAGATATGACCTTGGCCATATATGTATGAGCACCAATCATTTACAGCTGGTCGGAAATGCCAAAAATGCCAAAAACCAATTTTTTGTTTGTCTTTTTTTTTTTAATATAAAACTATTGTCAAAAGTGTATGTAATCTGTAAATCAAGTTTTACTATCTTTGGAGTTCTATATCTGAATTAATAGGTTTATCAAAAAGTAAATATAAACAAAAAATGGGTATTTGGATCAGCCGGAAATGGGGGCATTTCTGACTGGTCGTAAATGATTGGTACCCTATATGTGTAGGCTTTATTTTAGACATGTTGAAATATTTTATTATTTACAGTTTAAAATTATAATGAAAATCCACAACTAGGTGGAAAATACACAGGTTATTTTTAAGGAATTCATCATTTTTTGTTTCTGTGGCCTAGATGAGCAGCACTGTGTTTTTGACTTCTTTTTCATGCAAGAATTTGACTTGAAATTAAGATAATAGGCTGGTTGGGCTTTATCCGTGGTGAAATTGGTCTTCATGGTGGATTCTTGGCAAAGCTTTAAAAGGGCACGTCTAGTGCTTTACCTTATCTGCTCTTGTTCACTTCATCCCCATTTGCCTTGTGCATTTCATTTTTTGAAATGAGTCTCCTTTTCCATGATCCCCTTTTCCATGATCCCCTTGATTTTCTCAGTTCAACTCAAACTTGCATGACAGGAAAAAGAAAATGATGAAGAAGATGACGGTGAAGATGATGATGGTGACGATGACGAAGAGGATGACAGCAAGTTTTAGTATTTCACCATAACAGCTTGTGGGAAGCAAGTCTTATGGTTGCACAAGGGCTAGAAAACAGGTCTTATATTTCTTGCCTTTTTTTTCCCCTTTTCTTTTCCAGGTTGGCCTTCTTACAGTTACAGGCAGCTTCCCGGTTTTTCCGATTGATAGTTTTTCTTCTCTCATGTTGTGTGCCCTGAATGGGCTGTCATTTTTCTTCTTTGCCTTTCTCAGTCTCCAGTGTCCGTTGTGTATTGCAGTTGCTTGAACCTCTCTTCCAACGGAGGTTGCAGGCTTCAATCCCAATATCCTCATGTCAAAATAGAAAGTATTGTTGGCCTTTTGGAATAGAAGTTTGGTGGGGGAGGCTGTCCACCTCTCCTCTCCTTTTTTTTTTTTTTGGTGTGTGTGTGGGGGTCTATAGTTGTATGGACAGCTTATAACGGTCTCAGTTATATATGTTTTATAATATTCATTGATGCATTCAATCCTGGCTGAGGCAGTCTTTGAGGTGTAAGAGAAAAGATGTTTGTTCTGTTTGCTAGAGTTACTGTACATTTTTCTACAGTACGCGGTGTTTGATTATCATTTTGGCACGAGCTGCAGAAAACTTGCTTGTCAGCCTAGCTTTTTTCTTCTTGGGCTGGTGTGAGTTAGGCGTCTAGGACAGCTCATACCAAGTTACTAAATTGCCTAGTGAAGACTTTAATAGTTGACGTTGCGCTGGTATGCAGCATTGACACGCAGCAGTAACAGAACCATTAATTACTACTTATTTTCATCCAAGAACTTAAAAAGAAGTCGTAAACCCAGCTCCAACCTGTGATATTAAAAGACCATTGCCACTATGCAGCATTGACAAGCAACAGTAACAACCATTGCTGCTAATTTCGGTCACGATGTTGGCCAGCCGTATTGCCCCCCACCACCAAAGTCCAGTCACCCCATGGAAAGTTGTAAGAGAATATTTATGGGTATTTAGGGATGAGTTGTAAGATGAAATAAGATGATGCAAGGACTCTTGACCTTGATTGTAGTGTATGAGTTGAAATAAAATGAGACCCAGTAATACAGTAGAACCGATTAAAAAAAAAATCATTCCAAAACTTGAAAAAGAAGTCGGAAACCCAGCTCCGACCTGCGAACTCGACAGGCTGCTTGTTCAGTGGGGGGGCGGGGTTTGGGGGTTTGAAAGCGAAAACTCTTTGGTCAGTTGGCCTTGTTTGGCATAGCTTATGATTTACGCGCTCTCCAAACGCTGGTTACGGACCGCAAAAACAGCAAGGAAACCTACACTTGGAAAATGGGCGGCTTAAATTTAAGAGTATTGCTTTTTATATATAAAAGCACGGAAAATGGGACTTGCCTGAGGCCTTAAAATGCTTTCGTCGGTGATGTCGAGGGGGAAAAAAAAAAAAAAGAAAAAAAAAATTGCTTTCGTAAGAAATAACAACAAAAGCGGGTCTAGCTGTTGAAACCGGGTGCGGTGAAGTCGCATGACTTGGCATTTCTTCCCGTAAACTCGAATGACGCCATGCCCTATATTTGAAGCAGTTTATTTGCATCCAAATTGGATTATAAATGTATAACCAACGGTAATGATTCCATACTTACTATAAGCTTATGGAGGCTCTACGCTTTTCCTTAGATTTTAAATTTTAAAGTGTATATTTTTTTTTTATCGCAAAGTGTATATTTTTAAAATCTAATTCATTTATCATATTTATTGATGTGTATTTATTTATGATGTTAAAAATTACATACAAACTTTTATATGATGTATGTTTTCTACATTTTAAAATAATTTTAGTAGTTTATATTTACTCTCAAGGAATGATATATATATATTTTTTACCAGATATGAGTTTGCAAAGAAATGTGTTAAATATGACAAATGGTTTAGATTTTAAAGAAATTTTAAAATTAAAATCAAGTAAAAACATAAAGTTTCAATGCTTAGGATAAGTATTGAATGAGTAGGGAAATTTGCGCCATAAACCTTATAATTTTGCATATTAGCATTTTAAATCTCGTGAAATTTTGAGTTTTGCATCTGAAACCCTCTACCCTCGTGCTATTAGAAAAAATACGTTAGGCTATGTATAATGACAAAAACACCCGCAGACGCAGACAACTGGGCTCTCCTTAGACCACTTCATCTCCTCTGCCTCCGTTGGTCGGCCTCCAGACCATAAGAGAAGGCTACTTTTTAATCAATTTTAGGCTACTTTTAAAATAAGAGAAGGGGCCATTTTAAATTAAAAATTCAAATTGGGATTTTGCGTTAGTGGAAGGACAAATATTATATATTTCCAAGACTTTTAAACCATCTGCTGCAAATATAAAATATTAGGTCAAAAGGTGCAAGTTTCATAAACTTAAGGGACTCATATGAAAAAACCATCAACGACGGGTCCCGCGATAAACTGTAACTGTAATTTTGCGCTCGGCAACTCTCGAGACCTTTTCATGCCTATTGAAGTTTTCTAAAATGCCCCCTGCGATTCTTAGATGATTCTGAAAATGGCAAAATATCCATCCCTTTCCAAAAAGAATACAGAAGTCCAACATTTATCCCCCTTAGCTTTTATAACTATCAATTGTCAATTGGTTCTTTTGTTATCGGCTGTAAGTCAAGTCCATTCAAATAAAAAAGGCTCCTAATACATATCATTGAATGACCAGGAAAGATGTAGTACCCAACGCTCGAACATAAAACTGAGTTGTTGAATTTTCGAATTACATCCTCCGCAATGCTATGGAGAATTCATTTGTCACCATGCACCTCACCATTGATTCCACTGGCATTCCGCAATCATCAGTGGGTCCTGAAGAGTCTTTAAGAGCTTTGTATGAACTGCAATCTTTGTTTCGTTTTTTGTTTTGTTTTGTTTTGTTTTGTTTTGTTTTGTTTTGTTTTTTTTTTTGTGGAGGAAAGAACAGCAATATTTGTTGATTAGGAACTGGAACCATGAAGAGCGATAGAAGTGGCTCTATGACGATGCTGATGTTGGAGTCAATGATGAACCATCACTTTCGCCGCCCTGAACCAACTGTTGAACATATGAAAATTGAAGGGGAGTTAAAATGCAAACATTAGATGGCTTGAATCAGTTCAGGGCAAATTACTGAATAACAAATTGGTCATGATCAAATCAATGATTTTGAATCTTGGTAAATGTTTGTTTAGTCCAGAAAATAATACCAAGGAGCCAACTTGCTCGTATGCTTCCATTACTTTCGGATCCTCTTCATCTTCATACCCTACTTGTAGTATTCGAGGACCATTGACTGACCACAGAGCTCTTCGGCCTGCCTCCTATAAAGACAAACATGAAGCTCCATGAAGAGCTCAAAATTTCCAAAAGCCATCCATGCAATGATCACCTGTAAAATATCATGCATTTGTTTCAACACGATCAATTCTATGTGGGTCACGGTGAAAGATCTCAAGTGCCATTCAGTTCCAAGGCTGAGACTTCAATATCAGCAACAAAAATAAAAGCCCACAAAAAGGATGACCAAAAAAAAGTAAAATCTGCAGTGTGTAATTCTAGATATAAGATGAAATATAGCATGGACATATCATCCAGATGCCAGAGTGCACCATGATGATAGACACCTATGTTAAGACTGTTTCCTAACTTCTTTACATCGACCACTCAAATATACAAGTATGGTTAGAAGTAGAGACATTCTTGCTCCAAAGTATGCTAATCTGAAAGTCATGCCATGACGAATTATTCACATTGCAGAACTTAGAACATTTAGATTGTGGATCAAATCAGAAACAAATTTTAGACTTTATGAATCAAAGAAACCAGGAATAAGCATGATTTTGTTAATGATATATAGCAAATTGGTTATGTTATTAAATGACAGAAAACATTATCGAAAAATGCGAGAAAATTGACCTGTAGTGCAATCAAATAAATAGCTTCCAATGCTTGAACACGAATTTCTGGATCATCAACTCGTTCTCGCTCATGTGAAAGGGCACTTCCAAGCTCTAGTGGCATTTTTGATACATCCTGTTCACTATAAGCCTGACCGCCAGATAAAAGAAGTAAAAGAAAAATCATCATGATTTAATGCATCACCATCATAAATTGTTTCCTACATGTGTGGCATCAGCTGTATGAACCCTATTTTGCCGTTCTTTACGATTATAGGCTGTGCTCTCAATAATTTCTAATATTTTTGTACCTTTCATAATTGCCTCCATCCATGATTTAATAAAGAAAAAAATATGTCAAGGAGATACTCCCACAGGCAGCAAAATATTGACTGCATGAACAGGCACTTGTAAAAAGGATCATCCCATTTACAAAACAAAGTTTATCATGGTTGCACGCATATTACTGCACATTTGGGAAGAAAAAGCACCATTCAGAGCCCTGAAGAGAGTTAACCTGGGATTTTAACCTGAATTACATTGATCAGGATGAATCTGAATAATAATGTAATGTGGTGAACTCAGTCAAGAAAGATTGTCTTTATCCATTAATAAGGGCGATGTAAGAGGCAAATGCATTTCATATGCATTAAGATGGCCATCGCATCAGGGTGTGTTTGTTTGAAAACCCTCTGCAAAAATTTCTGTGTGTGATATGATATCTACCTATCCCTAAAAATCCTATTTTCTTTCATTACAACATATATTTTCTTACCATGAAAGATATCCTTATCACTAGAAAACCTATTTATTTTGTCTTTATTCAGTTTAAGACTGATATCATACTCATAACCTCTTAAAGTTCCACCCCAAAGGATTCAAAAACTATCTTTCAATTAGTGTTTGTCTCATCGGCAAACTTTAATCTATTGATTCCTTGAAAAAATTGTATTTATCAGAGAAAATATCGTTTTTATTAAGAAATTTATCAGTAAAATATAAAAAATAAAAATAAATAAAATATGTTATAATAAATACAAATAAATATAAACATACAATTTTTAATAAAAAAATCCGACAACTAAATTCAATAATATATAGATTCGTAGATCAATGAATTATTAAAGATCCTCAGAATTTTAGAAAAGTTAAGTCTATGTATAGATTTGATGGTTACTGAATTATTAGAAATCCCTTAGAATTTTCTAAATCAATCCACAATATATTTTTATAAAAATTAGTTCTATATATATATTTGTAAAATTAGTGAATTATTAGAAATCCTTAGAACTTTCTAAATCAATCCACATTATATTGATCCCATAAAAAAATCCACATTATATTAAGTCTTTATTTCAAAATTTTCACCTATTAAAAGTATTATGTTTCAATCATCAAGTAGAAAATATAATTAAAAATTGAAAAAAATTCACGCCTACAATTTGTTTGGATATGCATTTATAAGCAATTCTGTTAATATAGACATTTTTCTTGAAGTACCTCAAAAATTTTATAAATTTTAATTAATAAACTACTTATAATCACACAATATTTTTCTAAATGCTAATCTTTAGGTTAATAGAAATGCATTTCAAAATGGAAATTTATTTGTCATTCTGGTAGCATAAAGTGCTTTAGATGCTAGAAACATGTTCTACAGGGTTTTAGTCATCTTCCTAAAAATTTAAAATAAAACTGATTTCACAAAGTTAACATCGATTTTATATCGATAAAATATAAATTCAAAATAAAACTGATTTCATAAAGATAATATCAACCTTATATAGGTAAAACTTGATAATATCAAACAAAAAACTGAAAACTTAGGTAAGTATGAAATGTTGTTTTACATTTTACCTTTTTATCATTGGCTGCACAAAACAGTTTTATAGGTGATATTATCATTGATAAAATTGAGATGGCAAACCGTGCTTTGTATCCAAACACACCCCAGCTATTTTAGGAGGCTCACTCTTTAAACACGAAGTAGATTTTTGTTGCCTCTGACCATCTGAAACTGTTTTATGGCAGTGTTGCAGGAAGACCAATCTAAATCACAGGTACTTGGTCACAAAAAGCATGCACAAAGAAATTAAATTGGATAATTAGGACTGGAGAACACTACCTTCTTTCCAGCAACAGGCAAAAGTAAATTTGGCCAGAGGAATTCTGACATCAGAAGCAGATTTGGTAGCTGATTTTCAGCTTCAAAACAACAATTGCGAATGGTTCCAGAGACCTGCAGCCAGGTACAGTTCCCATTCAAAAAGTCCAAACTAGTCAACCAGGCGGAGGATGAAATTTTATAATAGTAAATACTGCCAAGTGAACTGACATGAGAAGACTCAGTAAGATAGATGCAAACTTTCAATCAAAGATAAATCCCTCGCCAAATCCAACTGAAAAAAATATTTTGATTCAAGAGTGGAGGTGAAAGTTAAAGTGAGTATCAAAGGAGTAAACTACAATTTAGTAAACTTCCACTCCAGCAGAATGGTAACTGCAATCCACTGTAACGAATGCGTCAAAACACCCAGACAATATATAATTCATATCCAGTTCATCAAATTAGAATATTAGATACACAGCCACAACCACAAGGAAAAAGAAACAAATGCAACATTTCAAATACCGAAAATGTTAATTTCCCATGCAGAAAATTTGTTTAGCTCAACAAGACGTGTTCAATTGCACATAAATTTATGCATAAAAATTTAATTTACATTCAGTATTTTTGGACCAAATAAAAGAATTTGATTACGTACATCATGATGTATTTTAGCTTAAAATACAAAATTCATTTATTCTTACAATTAGTTCTATTTTTTTAATTTTTTCTTCATAAACATGTTTTCCTTAGTGTACTCAATCTATATACCAAAATCTGCCATTTTAGAAGACTTATATATTTATTTTTATTTTAAAAATCAAGTTTTTTAAGGTTGAGAAAAATACTTAAATGCCCCAAAAATTCATATTTTTTTTAAAAATAAAAAATAAATATATAAGAGTATTCTAAAATGACAAAACTTGGTATATAGATTGAAAACACTGAGGAAAACATGTTTATGAAGAAAAATAAAATAAATGAATGTTCTATTTTAGCTTAAAATATATTATGGTGTATATAATCATGCTCCAATAAAAAAATCCATGAATTTTATATGAAATTTGAAAATGAAGCCTTTGGACGTTGAAATCTCAGTGTTAATGGACAAATAAATTTGCTTAGCTTCTCAAAAGATGTGAAAAGGAGTGAGAATTGTGACAGCATGAGATCTCCCACAATTAAAATAGTTCCAAGACAATTCCATATTCCAATTACCCAAATGACTTGAAGGACCCATTGTCCTTACCCCTTTCTTACGTAACAAACTTGTTGAATCAAACTGTGGAATGATTTGCTTTAACAGACTTCGCTTGGGGTCCAGCAAAATACTCCTACCTGCTTCCATTTTTGAGACGTTTACGAGTATGGAAGCAACATGTTCAAAGGGATCATCATCTACATCACAGTCAACAGAAAAGAAAAGGATATCATGATTTGGTACCATACCAACACTGACAAAAACCTATTTGTAAAGGGCAATAAACCAGTATAAGAAATAATAGTGCAAAGACCATGAGGATCAGGAGGAGAAAACATGAAGCAGATCTATAAAGGTGAAACAAAAATATTCCAGAATCATCTTGGTAGTTAAAATCCAAAAAAGAAAGCAGAATGAGATACATTCTGTCCAGTAATCAGCAGAATTGAATTCAGTGATATCCACAGTTAAAGCAAATGATAGTACCCATGGTAACAGTGCAGGTGTCAGGTACTGTTCTGAATATTTGGGCTGGATTATGCAGTAACATTCTAGATGATTAAATACATCAGAATAAATAAAACTACCTGCTGCGTCACTTGAAGACCTGCAGAATGATCTCACGAGCTTCAAAATATACAACCCTTGCATTTTTTCATCTTGAATCTGAATACAGGTGGCAAGCACAGACATGAGTAGAATAATGATCTGTATTGAAAACCTTGCCACATTTAATAGTAACTAACCAATGAATCTCAAGTTTAGAACAGCAGCAAACATCATTATTAGTGATTGGTTGAGAGAAGGAATAGAAGATAAAAGAGATGTAAAACACATGATAGATGAAAAGTGGGAATAACCTTCTGTTTGAACATCTCATCTAAGTCTTGTAATGCAGAAGAATATAATTATTTAATGCTTTAAGCAATTAAGAGTTTGTTCAGACATGATTCTACATCACATCATTTCTTTATTGTTTTAGCAAGTTTACACAACAAAAGGCATCTGCACAGAGAACTGCACTATTTCATTAATGAAGTCTAACATCACATTAGAAGTGCATATATGTTTGACATTCTGATTTTACATCTTTTGAAAGAAAAATTTTGTTGGAAAGAATTAAATTAATTTTCTTACTAAAAGCAATAACAATGTGTAAAGCGAGAAAAGGGAGAAAAGTGCACCTAAATGGTCCGCAGCTTAAGCTGTTTGTGAGGGTGAAAGTGAAGTAAGAAAGAGTCATGATACTATACAATATATTGTATATTCACTTATAATACAATATTCAATTTTTCCATTTTTTTATTTTTTCTTAATAAACATGTTTTCTTAAGTGTATTTAATTCATATACTAAGTTTTTTTTTTCATTTTATAATACTTTTACATATTTATTTTTTATTTTTAAAAATTAAGGTAAAATAAAAAAAGTAAAAATCAAATGTAAAAATTGAACATTGTACAATAAGCTAATGTACAATATATTCTACAGTATCATGACTCAGTAAGAAAAAGGACACATGGCTCGGAGACCATGGCTTGCAAATAGATATGGATAACAAGGTTCTAGAGTGCTTACCTAATTTGTTAGACAAGTATGACTGATAGTCTCGACCTATGAAGGTTGTACCATAGTAGTTAGTGTATATCTGTCAACCTATTAAACCTAGGATGAAGGTTAGCAGGACAGTGAGAGGCCTGTCTACTACAGTGTACTGGGACTGGAATCATGGTCTATCGGCCACTATCTCAGCAGGACCAAGATAGAATCATCACCCCATTGTGGAATAATATATTCATATCCTCCTAAAAGACTTCTTGTTAGGAGAAGTGTGTGTGATGACAATGGCTTGAAGGGAGTGCTGCCCTACTGTTGATTGCAATGACTTGAAGGGAATGTGACCTTGTTGGTGTGTTGGAATGGATGCCCAAGCACCCTCATTTATAGGCCCCAGAACGCACCAATTAGGGTTCAGTGTGTGGGGGCCACCTAACAGTGGGCTTGGTTCAGGCCCGAACCCAAGATTGCCATACGTCCTACACCTGTTCATCTTCTCTGTCCAATGTGGGGGCCCGCTTTGCTTGATTGCATGGTTCAAGCTGTTCATTACAATCTCCAAATGGTGATGAAGCCATGTATACAGAATTTAATCCTTCAATTAAAATAACGTCTATTACTAGACAGTCAACAAACCCTAAATGACATTTTGATTGGAGGATTCCTTGCAATGGATCATATAAACATAACCCCCACATGCACTAAGCTCATAATTCTGATAATCGTTTGACATCTTAAATAACAGGGGCATCTTCGTAATTATAATCAGTGAGGATCAGTGCTAGTAGGAGAAAAGCAATTATCTGAAAATCCTCCTTAAGCATTGTGAAACTGAAATTTTAAATTTTGGCAACACATGTAGAACAACTTTATTGTTTGCATACAAACATTTAAACTTTTTCAGCTAGTCTTCAATATTTGCTAAACCAAGAGCTTTGTTAGGGAGTGATCATATCATTGATGCAGAATTGGTGGGTCAATCAGCAATTCTTACCAATATTAACTAAAAAGCACTTCTTAACAAAGCTAAACAGGGTACAAATCCAAAGTGACCTTAATAAAGAAAGTTCACCCATAAAAGTCATTGCTAAACTGCACAGCTATAATGCACAAACCGTATGGCAACAGTAGCACTGCAACGATGACAATGTGGAAGTAACAGAACCAAATGGATTGCCATGTCAATACCTGAAGGAGTGAAGCAACACCAGAATCTGACTGAGTCAAATTAACGAGAAGCATAACCAGCAACCGCTTTATGCTGCATTCCTGTTTATAGAGTATCTCCATGACAGTTTTGACGACACCCATTGAGATCATCTTTTCTGAGATGTCTGAATTCTGAGACAGATTAATAAGAGCCTCAGCAGCTGGCTCTGAAATTTCCTGAAACATTGCACGAACTGAATCGTTGTCCATTGAAGGAGTTCATTAAGCATGCTCTTTTTGCATGGAAATCTGCTCTTCTGGAAGACAAATATAAATAACTTTGATGAATAAGAATAAGAATAAGAATCCCACCTTGCTCCCACCCAGAAGTCTGGAAAGCGCGGGCAACGCAATTTCCGAATGCGCAGAGAGAGATTTCAAACCATCCTCAGAGCCAGTTAAGCCCCTAACGATGTCAACGGCTGCCTTCTTTAACTGTACAGTTTCGATTTCCCAGTGATAGCAGCAATTCCAGTAGAAATTTTAAATTGTGAATAAAGAAAAAGATTCGATAAGCTGTTACGTATTCCATCCGGAGTCAACATCGTAATAGTAGAGGGAGAGAGAGAGAGAGCCAAAAAAAAAAAAAAATCTTACTTGGGTAGAAGAGGAAGACAGGAAGCCGATTAGTTCTTCGGCTTCTGTCGCCATAAATTTTTCTTCGTTGCAGGGCAGAGCGGGCTCGCGGTGAGGAAGTAGGAAGAATTGGGGCAGCAATTCTATATTAGTTTTAGTGTTTTGTAGGTGGCTATTGACCATCATCCATTGTCGTCTAGTCCGGTTAGGATACCTGGCTTTCACCCAGGCGACCCGGGTTCAAATCCCGGCAATGGAA
>JAXCLR010000001.1:60416003-60437016 GCA_035584095.1 Annona squamosa
CATATCACGTTATTTTCTTCCATTTTAAAAAAATTTATATAAAAATTTTTCATTAAAATTTTGTTTACTCCCCAAATACACAAGCAGGCTCCAAATATCCTTTTTTTTTAAAAAAAAAAAAAAAAAAGCCAAAAAAAGAAAAGAAAAGAAAGAGAGCTGGATCCAAAACATACCGGACCCGGCTGTAGGGTAGCGATTCTGGGCCTTCAAGCAAGCAAAGAGAAGTGGATCTGGTTTGCTCTTTTGCTTGCCTGTTCGCCAATCGGTGGAGGGGCACAAATGGCAAGGGCTGGATTTGGAATGCGGGATTGGACGCGGTGGAAGACGGTAGCGCTCCTCTGGTTTTCCTGTGCCCTCCTCTTCTTCCTCTGCTTTCACATGGCCTTGCAAAACTCCACCACTCCTGCAAACCACCTTTCCGCCGATCCAGGTATCCCTCCACTCCTCCTTTCCATCCATATGTGCATCGGATCGCATGTCATGGCTTTTTATCTGCTTAGCTGTTGCCGGACAGAATCCAACGCCTCGAACTCGGATCAACGGTCAGCACTGTACGACAAAATGGCCCGCGATCTGGAGGAGAAAGGCCCTTTATTCCTCAGAGGGGGAGAGACTTCCCAGTCTCTTTCCCTTTCTGACATTTTCACATTGAAGGATGGATTGGTCACTCCTGTTCTTAAGGTGCCTTTGCATAATCCTGTGTTTCAAAGTCCCAGAAATTCTTTCATTACATGTTGTCCTTATCTTCTAATGCCCTGCCTTTTCAATCTTCATTTTGTAGGCTGCAAACCCACCCGTTCGTGCGAATGTGCTATACCTTAGCCCGGAATACGCAGAGCCCATCTCGTAAGTAGTCATGTTTGTTTTGTTTTGAATATCTCAGAAATAATATATGTATGTGTTTAACATCTTTGTGCTGTACCATTGTGGTCATCATCTCTAGCGGCATACGGCCACCCTAGTTCACTTGCCACTCTCAATTAACTGTGATTGTTTAGGTTTAAATATATTTTGATAGTTCTTTTTACCTCCTTGTTGTCACCAAAGTGAGATGCATGGGTCACACATCCACGCTTTACATCACTTGCTGCAGGCAAGCTGTGAGGAATGTGTTTCTTCCCTCTTTTGAAAAAGGTAAGGACTTGAATCCCATCCTTAGTCTGAACTCTGTTCTTCCGTGAGGTCACACGGAAAGTCAATTTTTAGTATTTGATTTGGTTCCGTTTGGATGGAGGACTTCAAAATTTTAGCTACTTTCCTGCCAAAATTCAGAGGCGGGTGAGATTGCAAGAAGTAGGATCTTTACAAGATGTTCCATTTTCCCCCTCTTCAAAGAAGTTTGTTTAGGTTCCAGAAGAAACCCCTCTTGCCAAACAGAATTTCTATCATCGGAGAGGATCTCAATACATTTGGGCAGGCGTTTCTCATGTAGTAATTTGTTGATGTTTCATGTCTATTCGCCAGTGATCTGGTTGCAGAATTCAAGTTTATACCACTTCAGCATGTTTCATGCATCACATCACCTTGAATCTGTTGCTGCAAATGAAATAGAGGTATTTAAACTTTGAATGCATTAGATCTTCTTGGTTTTTTTCATTTATTTTTTCATTTTCTTTTTTTGGTAAAATAATTGAAAATGTGGTGTTAAAACTTTTGACTTCCTTTGACAGATAGAAGCTGAGGCAAGTGCTGTTAAAGCTGCCACAAAGGATCTTTGTCCACTTAACATTGTCTTAGATAGGGTGGTATTGACTTCAACAGGGGTACTGCTAGGCTGCTGGCAGGTATTTGCCAATTTCACCTGTGCGTATGGGTCAATGAAGCTCCCCTTTCTTCAGGGCGATTTTAGTGAGATGCAGCTCAAGTATTAGTGTGGTGGATCCAATGACTATAAGGTTCTGAAAACCTATGTTAATGAGACAAGCAGATGTGAAGCTTTGTGGCGTTTTTGGTGCATCCAGAAAACTGGACAACTGATCTGCCATCTGTGTTTGGGAATTTACTTTGAAACTATGCTTTCTGAAGCATGAAATAAGTTGAGATAGATGCACTTGAGTACTTTGATATACACTGAAGCAAACTGAGTGCTTATTTAGATGATTATTATTATTATTATTATTACTACTACTACTACTACCACTATTATTATTATTGTTATTGTTATTATTATTTTCATTTGATCTCGCAGGCTGTCATTTTTCTTTTGAGGGGATTGTTGACTTGGCTTAAGTTCTGATTCCGTTCACAACTGTTTCATCTGAGACTTGCTATTCAACAAAGAACTGAGGACCAATTGTTCCGATTGTCTTTGTTATACTAATGCTAAAAGTACTTGTACATTCTGATGACTCAAATATAAGTCTTTACTTTAAATTTTGGAATCAAGATAATGCTAAGTAACAACTTAACTGTGTGCAAGTTTGAAGTTTCACATATGTTGCTTAATTCAGTGGTGAGGCTTGTAAGCTTTACCCTCCTTAATATTTTATTACAGGTAATTTCTGGTACAGATCCTGTCACTGTTCGAGCCAAGTTGAGAGAAGCTCTTCCTCGAGCACCCAGAAAGCAACTTGTAAGATGTAAACTAAGCAGCAAACTCTATGAAGTTGCACTATATTTCTGCTATCTTGTATCCAGTAGAGACGTGAAGAACATACTTTGGTTGGAAGAACTATCTTGTATCCAGTAGAGACGTGAAGAACATACTTTGGTTGGAAGAACGAGATAACAAGAAAAGAAAGAAAGAGAAGAAAAAGAAAAAAGTGCAAGAAGAAAAGAAAAAAGAAACATTAGTACTGTAGCCAGGAAAGCATGTGCAGAAAGATTGGTTCCTTCTTTGCTGCTGATAACGTTTTAGTCCTCTGATTCTTTAGGTTATGCTTTCTACTTTGTTGTTGAATTACTAAATCCTGTCTGCAACATACTAAGAACAGTAGAGAGTTGTGAATTGCAATTTATGTAGTTTGTGAGCTGTTAGCCTGATATTATTTCTTTGTGTAGTATGATCCAGTTTTGCTTCACACATCTTTTGCAAGGCTTCTAGGACAGCCCCAGAATTTTTCTGAGGTAAATTCTTTATAGTAGCTATTTGTATATTATAAATGCGGACTTTTTTTTCCTAACATAGAAATCAGCTTTGAAGGTTATTTATCAACCAAGTTAGTGGTTGTGGCCTTCAGTTACCATAGTTAGCATTGGAGGACTGTTTCTTAATACTTTTGTTTAATTTATTATTTTTTTAAATGTGACTAGCAACTTTATTGTAAATTGCCCTTTTGAGAATTTGATGCCCACATGTGATTAGATTTTTGCTTTATTTGAATACCTTTTCCAGCCTTATCATTTTTAATCATCAGCTACCTTGCTTCACTTGTCCATTAATATTCTCTGTTTTCCACTACTATTTTTTTTTTAAAAAAAATTTCTTATCCATACAGATTTTATTTTATGCAGGCACAACAACAGCCTTCGGATCAAATTCACTTCTTCCATGAACTGGTAGCACGCATCAACAATCAGATCCGTGGATTTAAGGTAGTTCTTCCTTTCAATCACATATCTCAGGCATGATGCCTCACAGAGTCTTTTCATTGCAAAGGAACCAAAATCTACTAGAACTGCAATGAATAATGTTCGATGGTTCTTTATCAGCTTCTGCAAGTGTTTATGTCTGCTGAAGCTGTTCTTGCCCAAATAGGCTGGATGATTGTGTATTGTGTTCAAGCCATCAGCCAAGATTAAGGGTGTAATCGGGTCAGGTTGACTTGCTTTTGTCTTTTTTCAACTTTAATCTTATTTATAAAAACATAACACAGCCCTAAGTCCCTAACCATAGAAGCCAAACCCAAGCCTGCATAAACCGTATTTAAATGAGTTGGCTTTAAGTTAGAATTCGGTTAATAGGAGGGTATAAAAAATTTTGGCATCTAAAAATTTTATCATCTATGCATATAAAATGAATAATTAAAAAGGAGAACTAACATACAAATCTACATTCGCATGATTACATGGAAATATAAAAAGAAAGTACTAAAAAAAATGCTAATAGATATTCAAAAAAGTTAATGTCTATTAGACTATCATTTTATATCCAAATGCATTCAATATAAGTTAAGTTATTTGGGTCCCACATATACATAAACATCTTTTAGTATACAATAAAATGTAACAATGCATAAACATCTTTTATTTTATAATAAAATGTAAAAATTCATATTAAAATATACATATAATATATTTATTTTTTATTATAATATGTAAATTGGGTCAGGTTTACTTGAGTTGACTGACCCCAACCCAAACCATCCTTATTGCAGATCAGGTTGGTTGAATCCTTTTTTGAAATGTAAAGTTTCAGGAAGTGTAACCCAGCCCTACTTATCTCTGTGTTAGGTTAATTGGGTTTGGGATGAGATTGACCCTATTTACACCCTTAGCCAAGACCAAAGTCTGACCAAATTCCAACCAAAGTCCAAAACCAAGGCTATAACCACTAGGAAGACAGTTCAGCAATTGCAAATCAGGTTGCTAAACCATTGTGGTAAACTGAGGCAGTCTGTGTCATTTAGTTACTGGACCATAAAAAGTGCTCCCAGCTAGCGTGCAGAGCTGTAGCCCTTATCTAGACACATAAATCTTACCATTAGGTCAGACCTTAATCAGCCTTGCATCATTGCATGTTTTTAGGGCGTGCTTTGTTCACTAGATTGGATCTATTTTCCACGAATTGTGTGGAATCTAAATTTTTGTTTGTCTTGTGGGTTTTGATTCCTTTCTCTTGATGTAACGATAATAGCTTAAATTTGTACTCCCAACAACAAAATTAGAGATGCACTCCAGAATTTAGGTTAATCCAGTACCCCTTCACTGATGCGATCCATATGATTAGATGAGGATTTGCGTGCATGATATGATTTTTCCCTCTGGTTCTTGTCCTATCCTCCTGCATGTTAATAAAAGTAGCATCCATTGAATCCATTTCAGGCGGAAGTATCAGAACTGTGGTTTGTGGAAGAATTTGATGTTTTGGCACTGGCGCTGAATGGTAGAATGAAGGTCAGAAGATTCCACCTTGGTAGCTGCTCTGCCAATTAATTCTTCGAGTTAACATTGGAGGAGAGTTAAAAGAGTACTATATCTTACTACGTCATGCAGTCGGGGTATTTGTTTGTTGTACATGTTCCTGTAACGATGTAGATGATATGCAGTTTTTTGCACTTGGTGATGCTGGAATATCTTTGTATTCTTTTTCCTGCGTTTTTATAATTCCTGTGACATTGATATCATAACTTTGCGGCCATTCATATGCAACTGGCTCATGTTGTTCTTATATAATGGGAAGAAGGCTCACTGCAATTATCAAGTGATCAACGGTGTCGGTGAATGTATGTTGAATTTTTTCATTTTTTATTTTTCAAAAATTTTCATGGTCGATGATATGTTTATTCGGGATGTGTATGGTAACATACGTGCGTAAAGGACAAATTGGAAACTTGTTTTCGAATGTATTCCAATCATTTTATTTGCTTTAATTATTTTATTTTTTCTATTTTTATCCATGTATTTTAGTTTTTTTAATACCACTACTTTATCTCTATTCTCACTTTACCTCCTTTTATCTTGCATCGCACTGGTAGTTTTCAAAATCTTCCCGACTTTCCTTCTTTCCCTACAAAGGGTGCATTTGGGACCTTAGTTGGGAGAGGAAAAAGTATAAAATTTTGGACGCGGTAGGCAATAGAAAGTAATATTTTAAATCTATCTATTCTAAGTGTAAGTGAAAGAATCTTATAAATGGGAAATAATCTTAGGATATTTTAGAAAGATTTTATTATAATATTTTTCTATTTTTGAAAGATATTAGAAGATTTTAAAAATATTTTAGAATATGTTTAAAATAAGTATGGATTTATTTTAGGTTTAGTTCCTTAAGAAGTTTGCATAAAATAAATAATTTTCTTTTCTAAAAAGATTTTATTTTTAATAATTTTGCTAAGATTAGGAAGTATGTTTATCTATAAATATAACCCTTGTAAGTTCTAAGGAGCATTAATTTTAAGAATTATAAATAAGTGTTTTTTGGTTTTCTTTTCTACTTTTTTTTTTGTTAACTTTTTCCTTATTCTTCTACTCTTTCTATATTCTTTCTTCTTTCTCATCTCTTTAGAAGTTCATTCCTTTTTCTTTTATTTTCTTCTTTGCCCATTTTATGTCAATTGGTATCAAAGCCAAACTAAGTACTACTTTCTTCAAATTCTATTGTTGTTTTGATGTCCTCGAACTGATGTTGTCCACAAATCACTGTTGTCTATTTTACTGTTGTTTTGCTATTCACGAATTGCTGCTATCATTACTGTCCATTTTGTTGCTGTTTGATAATGTCTACTACTGCCATTACAACAATCTGTTGTTCATCGTGAAGATACTGTCAAAAAGTTGCTGAAATCACTTTCCTTGGTTGCAATACACCAAGCTGTCCACTACATTACACTAAACTGTAGAACACTTGAACTCACTTTCAAGTTGTCTCCTGCTAAACTTGATCAGATAGAGAATATTCTCCAAAATAAAATTGTCACTATTGAATCAGACATTATATAAAGATTTCTTGCCAAGTGAAAAAACAAGTTTGATTCTAATGCTACATGGATTACTAAAAATGAACTATGTCACTTGATCCACATATTCTTAAGTAGTATCAAAGTTAGAATTCTCTGGTGGCGAGTTTTTCGAAGTCGGAAAGAATTAATAAAAATAGAAAATAATATTTCAAATTTGTTTATTTTAAGTGTAAAAATCTTGTAAAGGGGAAATAATCTTATGATATTTTAGAAAGATTTTATTACAAATATTTTTTATTTTTTGGAAGATACTAGAAGATTGCTAGCATATTTTAGAATCTGTTTAAAATAAGCATGTATCTATTTTAAGTTTATTTTCTTAAGAAGTTTACTTAAAATATACAATTTTCTTTACTAAAAAGATTTCATTTTTAATAATTTTACTAAGACTAGGTAGTATATTCATCTATAAATATAGCCCTTATAAGCTCTAAAGAGCATCGATCAATTTTGAAAATTATAAACAAGTGTTTTTTGGTTTTCTCTTCTACTTCTTTTATCCTTATCTTCCATTCTTCTACTTTTTTTGCCTTCTTTCTTCTCTTTTTATCTCTTTAGAGGTTCCTTATTCTTTCTTCTATTTTCTTCTTTACCTATTCTATATCAAAATCGGTATAAAATATAAAGATAAAATTTTTTAATATAAAACTTTTCACTTTCTGCAACTGCCATATTTTTAATTATTTTTTCACATTTTTTTATACAACTAAGCTACTTTTTAATCATTTTTATACAATTATTTATACAATAAACCTATCTATTTTAACTTTATCTTCTTTATTTATTATCATTACTCCTATTACATTACATCATTTAACAATTTTTACTCTTCAAAACTTTTCACTAAAAGTTTTATCCATTTCCAAACATATCATTCGTTTCTTAACTACCATAACAACTCTTTAAAAAAAATTATCCGTGTATTTTAATTATTTTCTAACACGAACAGGACCTAGTGTTGTCGGAAAAATGGATGCTTTATTTTGTTGACGCTGAAATTTCAGTTAACGCTGCTTTATTTTGTTTCATTTTTTAAGGGTATTTTGATTCATTTTTGTTCCAAAGTAATTATATATATTCTTTTACGAAATCCGAGATTATCAGTTAAGTTAAGACTATCTATTTAGCTAAAATTTTGGGTTGATAAAAATTCAAATTAAAAATTTTTATCCTATTTTTCAAAGAAGGGTGATGTTATACAACCGAATGCATGGATGCAATCATGCATTAGGCCCAAAAAACATATTTGTAAATATTTTTATTTTCTTTTCATGAAACTACTATTTTAAGTGTAATTAATATATAATAAGTTTTATTAGTTTTGAAAATATGTATCCATATTGTTCAATTTCAAATATAGGGGCATTTTAGTTATTTTTAAATAACAAAATACCCATATGTTTGAAATTTTAAAAATATATATACACATATCAAAAAATTGTAGCATTTTTTATATGAATTAAATACTTAAAATAATAGTCTTATAAAATAAAAAATAAAATTTTTAAAAAAATATGTTTATGGGCGGGACGCTGGTTGTTATTAGAATTATAACAGCTTTAAAAATTCCAGCCTACTTTTAATTCCATTTTTGAGATTTTTTGCCATCTTAATTTACACTGCTTCCTATAATCAAGTAGACAAGTGGATAATATATATTTTCAGACTTTCTGCACATAGCTCCTGTAAATTTTCTATTTTGCAATTTATACCCAAAAATTTTCGTGTTCATCGTAACTTGTTTCTCACCTAAGCGGGGTAAATAATTTCTGTATCTTTTTAATTACTTTCATCCGTACTTTTCTGAAATTCGTCTGTATCTTTTTTTTTTTTTTTTTTTTGTGAAACCTTCAATTAATTCTCCTAAACCAGGTGTTGTTTCATGTCTCAGTTTTCACATGCTTAATCTAACTGCTTGGTGTACTTTTTTTAAAATTTTGTTATATATTATTTCACCATTACATTATTTCGGATTATTTTGAATGTATATGAGAAGTGATAAAATTTTAAATAAAAAATTTTCTGTAAAAGTTATTAAAATAAGAAAAATGATGTGATATGATAGGTATAATAATGAAGAATAAAGAAAATAAAGTTAAAATAGATAGGTTACTTGTATGGATAATTGTGTAGAAATAATTTCAAAAATATAATAGTTATATAGGAAGATGTAAAAAATAATTAAATAAAAAATTTTAAATTGAAATGTTTTAGTGTGAAAAGTTTTTATTTTGCCAAATATGTTCTGAAAAGCTTTGGCCTAAAAGTTTTATATCTTTTTGTTTTATAGCTTTTCTAACATTAGCCGTTCACTCTAAAAACAACAAAAAAACCACTGGCCATTCTTTTAGCGTTGTTATGAAAGACTTCTTTTTAAATTTAAGACTTTTGTCTTGGCCGCACCATGGGTATTGCATGTTTTAATATTCTCTCTTAAGATGTATATGATATGAAAATCATTTCTATATATAATTAATAAAAAATGCGATCAAATTAATTTTTGTACTTAGAATAAATAAATAATTTTAAAAAATGAATGACTTATATTTAAATAAAAATGCTATAAAAGTAAAGCCTAAGGGTTTAAACCAGGCATTCAGGACAAAACAAGCATTTCTTCCTTTTTTTGTTTTATATATTGAGATAATATCATATGTAACAATGCAAAATCAAATTTCATATCGAAAATGGGAGAGAGTTCTAGAGATTTTTAAATAGGTGTTAGGTTAAATATAATATGACGCATTTTAAAATTATATAGGTAAGCTACCAAACCAAAGCAAACAATACCCTACAGTAATGCTCATAGCCCACGTGTATAGGATTGTTTAAACAAGACAACCTGGACAAAGCAAGCATTTCTTCCTTGTTTTCATTTTTTCTATTGAGATAATATCATTTATGTAATAGCTCAAAATTGAATTCTATATCGAAAAGGGAAAAGAGTTCTCGTAGATTTATAAATGGATATCAAGTTAAATATATCATGACATATTTTAAAACTGTACAAATGAGCTGTCAAACTAGAGAAAATAATATTACACAATAATTCCTATAGCCCACGAGTATAGGATTGTTTAAATGAGACAACTAAGACAAAACAAACATTTCTTCCTTTTTTCATTTTATCTATTGAGATAATATCTTTTATGTAATAGTGCAAAATTGAATTCTATGTCGAAAAAGGGAGAGAATTTCAAGATTTATAAGTAGGTATCAAGTTAAATATAGTATAATGTGTTTTAAAATTGCACAGGTGAGTTGTCAAACCTAAACGAACAATATCACATAGTAATGCTTCTAGCCCACGTGTATAAAATCGTTTTTCCGAATATATGTGGTAATTGTCCTTACTGCTAGGTTGGAACAGACAATATCATACGGTGAAATTCATTGCCCATGGGATCAAGATCATTTTTTTGTGCTTATACGTTACAACTTGGGAACAATGTAGACACATAGACTTCTTTTATATATGTAAAGTAATTAAGGATATGTTTGACAACAAGAAAAAAATTTAAGTTAAAACTTTTCATTCTCTATTACTTTATTTTTAATTATTTTTTCATATTTTCTTATATAACTACCGAACTTTTAAATCTTTTTTACATAACTATCTATACAACTAACCTATCTATTTTAATTATATTCTTTTTGTTGCTCATGATTACCGTTATGATATCACATCGATTCAAAAACTTTTAAACGAAAACTTTTCATTTAAAAGTTTATTATTTTCTAAACACATCCTAAGTTAGAACTTCATAGTAGAGTGGAAAGTTTGAGTATAAAATTATCTGAATTTCCATTCACCGTACTGATATTTGTTAGTATGATATTTTATAAATAATCCCTCGTTTGGGTACTTTCTTTGCACAATCACCAAATAAACACCGTCCATCCCAAAGTTTTTTTTTTATAATTATCCTTTTTTGTTATATTCTTAAATTTTTTTGAGGATATTATATTCTTAAATATTAAAAGCAAGACAAATGAACTTCGGTGATTTTGCCAGGAAAAGTTCTAAAGCGGTAATTACAAAACCAAAAAGTTATGTGGTGGTATTTGAAAAAAAAGAAAAAGAAAAAAAGAAAGCACTTGCATATTATACGTTTTTTTATTTTGTGGCATACAGCGTACTTGGTATTGCGTTGAGGTTTTAGCGGTTTAGGCAGCCTCTCCCTCGGATTAATTACATGGTTTGTCAGCGCGATGGCGATGGCGATGGAAGACACACTAGTCAGCACTCAGCAGAGACAGCAGCTCGCGGGGCCTGCGAAGGAAGGGCAGAAGAAGCAGCGGAAACGACAAATGATTGTGTTGGACGGTCCAATACTCCAATCTTCCACGCGAACCAGAGCTGGAACTTATCCAGCGCCATCGACACATCTAGCAGCCCCTGCCGGCCTCGTGTAAGCCACAAGCCTCCCTCACGACTACCGTCGCTCCATGCGCGCGTACGCACCTCCGCTCTTCCCGAATTTGGGTCCCCTGATCATTGGTGCGGATCTCTCCTGGCTCGACATTTCTTCCTTTTACAACTGCGTTTGGCATTTGGGGAAAATAGATAGCATTTCAGGGGAAAATTTTTCAGGGCCTGATTTAAGTTATATAAAATTATTGAATAGAATCTGTATCGAAGATGACAATACAATGACGTACATTGAGAGTAAGAAAAATTATATTAAAAATTAAATAACTGTATTTAGAAATTAAGAAATGTGTTAGTTATATATAACGATATAGACAAATACCCAAGTGAGTCAGAGAACCAAAGGCACAAACTACACTGGCCCGCTATTGGGGTAACAGATGCCGACCTTGACATTTATCATCAGAAAAAAACTAAAATAAAAATCTTGGAAGAATAATGAACAGGCACAATTTGTTCAGTCCAATCTATTTCATCCAAATAAATTGGAATTTTTCCAAATATACTCACTATATTTAAACATAATTTCAAATATAACTATAATATTTATAAAAAACGTGATTATGTGCACGTAGGTGCACTTAGCTTATATACACCCCGTACATTTAAGGCGTGTTTGAGAATGGATAATACTTTTGATAAAAAGTTGTAGAGATGAGAAATTGTCAAATGATGTGATATGATAAGGGTAATGATAAGGAATAAATAGGATAAAGTTGAAATAGATAGGTTTGTTGTGTAGAAATGATTGAAAAGTAAGGTAGTTGTATAGAAAAATGTGAAAAAATAATTAAAAAATAAGATAATTGTGGAAAGTGAAAATTTTTAGATTAAAAAGTTTTAAATTAACAAGTTATTGTTGTTACTAAACACACCCTTAATTTTTTTTATTTTTTAAAATTTTTTATCGAATTGTTAACGTAAGTATATTTAACACGTGTATTAATTTTTACTTTAGATTTTTTTAAAATTTTTTAAAATCAATGACATTTTTTGTAATTTAAAATTACTAAAATGCCACTAATTTTAAAATTTTAATTTTTTTTTAAAATTTCAAAAAATGTAAAAATTGATATACATGTTAAATATATTTAGATTAATAGTTATGTAAATATATTTTAAAAATTATAAAAATGAATACTTGTACCAAAGTGCATAAGATTACATTCCAATGTCTAAAATATAAGTACTATCTTTGCATTTGAACCAAAAAAAACACCATTTTGTAAGTTAGCATAATATATAAAATTATTAATATGTCATTCAAATTTAAAACATGATTGGAAAATTGAATAATACATATGAACTCTAAATTTGAAGGCACTAATTTTATTTTCTTTCTATTTTATTTTATTTTTATTATTTTATAAAATGAGTATTTTAGGCATTTATAAAAAAAATTAACTAATGGTTTTCTATGAATCAAACATTTTTAAAATTAAATACAAACAAAGGAAGTATGTTTAAAATTTTTAAAATATTATGAATATATTTAAGTTTAGTTTTAAATACTAGGTGTGTTTGTTTATATCAAAAATATTTCAAACTAACATTTTTTTAATTTAAAATTTTTCCCTTTTTGCAACTATCTTATTTTTAATTATTTATTTACATTTTTTATCAAACTAATCTCAATTATTTCTATAGAACCATTCATACTATTAATCTATTTATTTTAATTATTGTTCATTGTTACTCTTATTATATTATATTATATTTTTCTATTTTTAAAAAAATTATATTAAAAACTTTTTACCTAAGGGTGTGTTTGTTTGGGGCCAAAACTTGTCAATTAAAATTTTTCAACCCAAAACTTTTCACTCTTCATAACTACTCTACTTTTTTAATTATTTTTCACATTTTTCTATACAAACTACTCTACTTTTCAATCATTTCTACACAACTACCCATATAACTAACCTATCTATTTTAACTTTATTCTCTTTACTCTTCATCATTACCCCTACTATATCACATCATTTTCTATCAATTTGACAACTTCTACCTCTAAAACTTTTCATCAAAAATTTTACCACCAACCAAACACAACCTAAATATTTATACTTCACAAACGCGCCCCCTACTGAATATGTTTCGGACGAAGAGTAGCCGGCCCGAGCACTTGAGCCGTTTGGTCGAAGCGTGGAAAATCTCAGCAGGCTGTAGGCAGTAGCCCGTAGGTCGCGAAACGTGACAGCCACGTGTTCGGCTCGCGCCGTGACGTTTGCTCGGTTAGAAAGTGCGAGTGGCCGCCACACGCGGTCGCGTGGAAAAGCGATCTTAGATGAACTCGTCTCTGGCCCTCTCTCGCTTTCCACTCTCCCCTCCGCTTCCCTTCCCTTCCCTTCGTCTCGAACAAAATCGTCTCAGGTACGCCGTCTCCCCTTCTTTCCTTGCCTTCTTATCCCCACTACCCCTCAAAGCCCTAGCTAAACAGTTCTTCCCTATGACATGAGATTCTCTCCCATCCTTTCTCATTTCCGGAGTTCCGTCTTATGGATGTCTGAATTCCGTTCTTGATGCATGTGGGTTCTCGACTTGGAATTCCGAGGATTTCCATGAGATTTTTTGTTACCTTGCTTGGTTAGACTCTTGATCTTCTCTTTCTTCCCGTATTATAAGCCAGAATGATTCTTTTAGCTGCATGCATGTTGATTTTACCTCGTCTGGGAAATCAGGGCTGGTCATAAATCGGTCATAAATCATAATCTGTCTTCTATAAGAGTTATTTGTGCTGGGAAAACTATATGTTCTTATTCTTCTCAACCTGATGCTATTTTAGGATTTATAATTTATCGGATTGCTGTTGATGGTTTCTCTCATGGGTATTTCCGCTGGCAGTAGGATTGAAGTGATACAAGAATCTGTGCGACGAAGATGGTCTCGGAGTATGATGTTTCAACAGAGGACGAGGCAAACACTGTGGTGGAGAACTCAGCTAGCAGGTCAGTGGCACGGTGGTTGTTTTTCTGCGAAGTTGCCATTCACCGCATTTAATTCTCATAAAATTCTTATTACTTCTCTTATACTTGGTGGGAAACCGCGAAAGATTATGTTTAATTTCCTCCTTATTAACTAATCGAGGTTCCCCTCATGCAGGCCCCTCGCAAGCAGAAAGAATTCTGGTAAAGTACCAAAGAAAATCCACAAGGCCGAGAGGGAAAAGTTAAAACGTGATCATTTGAACGAGCTTTTTCTTGAACTGGGGCAGGCCCTTGGTTAGTTTCCCTTTCTGAACTGGGCAATCACATCCGTTTAGTTTCCTCAGGGAAGGTTTATGATAGATAAATGATGAAAGCATTTATGCCGCAAGAGCCACAGACTGCAAGTACAGGCACTTGCAAACCAAAATCTGCTCTCCTTGTGAGGCTTTACCAAGAAAGCAGGTTGACTCAGTGATGATGTTTCTCTTGCTAGTAACCACAACCGCTTCTTGAGGACATTCATCTTCTCAGACACGGTGTACCATCAGATGAGCGGATGGATATCATTGTTGCCAACCCATATAGCAACCTCGATATTCTATGGACAAGCAAGATTAATATCCGAGCTGTGAATCTGTTCTTGTTTCTACCTGCTTGAACTGACATTAAAGGTTTTGGTGATAAGCAAATGGTAGCAGATGGGGCTAGAATTATTGCCTAGTTGAACGTTTGTTGTGGAGCCTCCGGGCTCTGATGAATTGTTCACTATGTCAGTATAAGTAAATTGTACAGTTAAGTGGAATCATCAAGCTTTTAATTGTATCATTGGTTTTATGTTCAATTTCTTGACTTACGTTTACATGCTGGATGTTGATAACGAACAATTGATTACATATGGTTCACTCTTGGGGTTTTTTAGAACCATGCTCACACAGTTGTTTTCTGACAGATTCATCTACCTTCTAATTTAGTATTGGCTTTATTTCCAATTTCTTGACTAATTACTACATGCTGGATGCTGCTACGGAAGACGTGTTACAAGCTGTGCACTTGTGAACTAGCAGAAGTTTATGTTGTTTTTGAAAGCATGCTTTTGTTGCTGAACCCCTATAGCTTTTTTCTTTTTTTCTTTTTTCATTTGCTTATAAATTTACAAACAATTTTTTATGATGTATTTAACAGATCCAGCTCGACAAAATAACGGGAAGGCCTCCATTTTAGGTGATGCCACTAGGTTATTGAGAGAGCTACTTACTCAAGTAGAATGTCTCAAAAAGGAGAATGTTGCACTGGTTACTGAATCACGCTACGTAAGTCTTTTGAACCTTGATAATACTTTGTCTCCTTCCACACTTTGGATCTCTTGAAAAAATACTTCTTAGGGTGCTTTGGTAGGAGGTAAAAATAGTGGGAAAATTCGTAGGACAAATTTTAAAAAGTAGTTTTGTGATTAGGAGTAAAGATAATAAAGATGAAATAGATAAGTGTAGTTGTATGCAAAGATGTAAATGTAAAAAAATGATTGGAATGTAGATGTGATAATAATAAGATAGAGTTAGATAATTCAGATGTCAAATTATATCAAAAGGTGTGCAAAAGGAGTGGAAATTTTTTTCGTGTAATAATTGGAACCATATAGTCGTAAACTAATCCATTGATTGGCTTGGATTTTGAAATTTCTGCCTTCTATAATATAGTTGTGCATAAAACCTATTATGTTCTTATGAAAATTTCTACCTACTTCATCAGAGATGATAATTGTTTCAGATGGGAGGTGGAAGTTGATCTTTACAATTCATGCAAGGTTATCTTGGTCCCAGGGACTGTTAACATTGCAGTGAATGACAGTGCATTTAGTGGGGGAGGGTCATTGCGAAAGTGGGCTGGGGAACTGAAATTGCTAGCAGATTTTCATTAATGGACATTTGTTTCTTGGTAGTTTTATGTGCTTGATACATGACGATATGACCTTTTAAACTACCTGCAGTTAGCATGGCGACATGGTCATGTTCCCACTAGATTAGAAGCTTTCTAAGCTGGTCTAGGAAGATGAATTGTATCCGATAACTGTCTAGATACACATGAATTCCTCACTGGGAATGTGAGCAATGTCACCATAATAGATTGGACTTGTTGGCGACTGGTTATCATTTTTTTTGCTGGTTCTAATGGTTAAATTGGAATAACCAGGAACCGGTTGGCTTACCAGTTTCCATTCACTGGTTTTGATTACATCGGGTACCAATGAACTGTGAAAATGAAGCGTGGAACATTCTGTTGCTCACTTGTACTAGTGGACATGTTTATCCTGAGTCTGTGTTACATTTTTAATGAACTGTGAAAATGAAGTGCGGAATGTTCTGTTGCTCACTTGTAATTGGTACTGGACATGTTCATCCTTAGTCTCTGATACATTTTTGTTTGTCGAAGCATGGCTAGCATTCAAGTTTGTGTAATATCCACAGGCTAGTTGTGGGGACAACTCGGTATATTTGTAATATGCAAGCCAATTGTAAAAGGTCCTCACTATATTTTATAATATGCAGTGTGATTGCAACTTGCAAGGACAACTCGGTATATTTTGTAATATAATTATGATGATATATTTCCTGGATGCATCTCTATTAAAGAAGAAGATTTAAGTATACTGTGGGTGGCATTGGCACTTGTTCTACGCAGCACTTTTTCCTTGAAAGCTGACATTATTTCTGTGGAATGCGCAGATAATTGCATTCATGTGAGGGTTAGAAAAGGAAATCTCCTGCCGTCTTTTCTCATGTTCTTGTATGGTTGACGAACAGGTTACTGTTGAGAAGAATGAGCTGAGAGATGAGAATGCTGTCCTGGGGACGGAGATTGAGAAGTTGCAAAACCAGCTCCAGGAGAGGATGCAGTCAGTTCATGCTTGGAGCAGTCATGATGTTGCAGCTTCCATCCAATTGCAGCAGCACAACAACTCTGGGGGGTTGTCATCAATGGAAGAGCAAAGAAGAGCAGCGATGGGATCACCAATGGCAGGGCCTCCCATTTTTGTCCTCCCGCAAGCTTATTCAGAGGCAGACGTTATGCAGCAGGGAATGTTTAAGCCGCCTCCATCCCGTGTGATGAGACCACATGCTCGTTATCCCACTCCTTCAGATTCATGGCCGTCACAGCTCCTTGAGAGGCGGCTTGAACAAACAAGCAGTCAGGGGGAAACACAGCTTACCCTTGGCCCGGTTACTGCTGGAAGCAGGGAAGTTTCTGCTGCTGTTGCTGCGGCTGTCTCTAGTCATGTACAAACTGGCTGATCTGCCAAAATGAGTGTGTTTTGCTGGCATTAATTTTAGTAGCACGGAAGCTTGTTTGGCGTTTGGCTCAGCGTGTTTAGATTGGGTAGGGAGGTAGGCAGTAGGCTACGCAAATGGTGTTTATGGGATTTTGAGTAGAGGGTGCTGATGCTGGTGGTGGTCTCTTCTTCTGATGTTTTGAAATCTGTCAACAAAACAATGATCTTGAAATTCACCCCTTACGAGGGGTTAAAATTTCAGTTCCTTTAGCTTTCTTGATGCTAAATTTTATTTATTTATTTTTGATCTGCGTGTTGTGGTAAAATGTATGCTTGTTGGAACTTGTTTCCAAAAAAACAAAAAAACAGAGGAAGAGGTACGTTTTGTAATGCGATTTTCATAGGATAGGGCGGAGAATGGAAAATGAAATATTTTGATATTTATTCGACCGATATAAAATAGTAGAGATAAAGTTAGAATAAATAAAATTGTTAGAGTATGATTGTAAGGAAAAATGACTAGAATGTAGATCTAAAATTAGAAAATAGAGTTATTAGATCACGAAACATGATTTTGTATAGGATAGGGTGGAGAATAAAAAATAGAATATTTTGAAATTTTTGTGATTAATATAAAATGATAGAAGTAAAGTTAGAATAAAGTAGATTGTTGTAAGAAACAATGATTAGAAAGTAGATGTAAAATTAGAAAATAGAGTTATTAAATGAAGAAATAATTGGTAGGAAAATCAGTGTTGTTAAAACCGAACTGACCATTAACCAGTAAATGTATGGTTCGTTTATATGCGGTTCGGTTTAATATAACTAAACCGTGTGAATCGACGATCAAACCGGACGTTGCGGTTGGATCGTATGCAACCAGTTCCGTGGTTCGGCAATATAAAAAAAATGATGGCATCAATTCGTCAATGCTCAGTCCTGTCGTCGACCACGAGCCGTCAAGATCGAGCTCCCAAATCGACGACTTCCTGTTGTGGTGTTGCTCAAATCGACAGCAACCAGCATAGCTCCTTTTCATTTCCGACAACGAGCAGAGCAGCGACGTCCAATTGACATTTGGCGACTAGCAGAGCAACGACGTCTCCATTTTCGGCAACCAGCAGAGCAGCCACATCCAATTGGCGTTCGACAACTAGTAGAGTAGCGACCTCTCCATTTCCGATGATAAGTAGCGACCTCCTTTCCATTTTCAACGAGTCGACGACCAGTAAAGGAGCAACGTTTGATCGGCGTTCGGCAACCAGCAGAGTATCGACCTCTCCATTTCCAGCAACGAGCAGCAACCTCCTTTCCATTTTTGATGAGTCGACGGCCAGTAAAGGAGCGACGTTTGATCAGCGTTCAGCGACCAGCAGAGTAGCGAACTCTCCATTTCCGGCAACAAGCAGCAACCTCCTTTCCATTTTTGATGAGTCGACAACCAGCAAAGCAACGACGACCGATCGGCGTTTGGCAACTAGTAGAGCAACGACCTCTCCATTTCTGACGACAAGCGGTGACCTCCTTTCCATTTCTGGTGACACCAGCAGAGCAGCAGCATATAAACAAGTCTATGTTAGTTGCTAGGATTGCTGGCTTTTCTTTCAATAGTGGCCTTGAAATGAATGCCCTAGATTCAATTCACCAGCTGGTAAAATCCTGCGTGTTGTTGAGTGATAGATAGATAAAAAATTCTTTAAAGTGCAAGTTGAGTTCTAAAGATCAAATGAGCTCGCTATGGGTTGAATTTTTAAGAGTGTTGAAAGATGCATTAGTCATGAAGTCTTCATATAAAAACCAGCCTCACACTAGATTGATCTTTCTTTGAAATTTTACCTAATCAGAAGACATAGCCTACCATCTGTAATACCTAAACATTTTCAACTTAATTATTGACAATATTTGTAGACTTTGGATTTATTTAGGATTTATGAAAATATAATTTTATTAATATATTTATTTAAAATTTAAAAGTAATTTAATATTTGTGATGTCATAAATATGTCATGCTCACATCTCCGGTTCAAACTAATTTGCTTAACCGGTTGAACTGGTTTGAACCAAACCAATTCATTTACCGATTAAATCAATGGTTTGGTCCTGACAACATTAAGGAAAATGAGGATAAGATATTTTCTACCCCTCTTATCATTTACAAAACGTCCCTTTAAAAGAGATGGGAATGCCACGCCTTTTCATCCTTGTTAGGTAATTATCCTTTTCATCCTTTTTAAAAATATACTATTTATTTATCTTTTCATTTAGATATCTTCTCTCTATTTTCTCTATATTTTTTATTTGTTTTTTGGTCATGATCAATTATAGTGCCATTTCTCACCTTTTTCTAGTTATTACTGTTTATTGAAAAATCAGAAATTATTTTACAAAAGAAAATTAGCAACGAAAATGAAGAAGTATGACTGTTGTGTTTTGAAGCATGAGATCATGAATGCAAAAAGTAATATAAGAAATGTAAAAGGTAAGATTCTTATATAGAATTTTTTGGAAATAAAAAATATCCTTCACATCTCATTTTCATCTCATCGTGTACTCCCTTATAAAGGAATGAATGAAATATTCCTAAGGATTATTGGAGAAAAATTATACATATTACCACGAGAGTGTGTTTATCTGATGATCCATTGACTGTGTTATCGTTATGCAAATATCTAAATCAAATAAAGAGAACCTAGCGGCTTGCGCGTGGTTATTGGCTTCTGTTGTGAGATTTTTCTGCAACAGAGCAAGAGTTAAAAAATAATCAAATACTTTAATACCCACTTTTCATCCCCGGAAAGCCTGACAGCTGATTTGATAAAATAATCTTAAAAAACGGAAACCATGGGATCAGCCTCAGCAGCTTCAGCACAGGTGAAGTAGCAAGCACTAACCAACCTGTTGAAGTAATCTCGACCGTCTGCTTAGCAATCTAGCATTAAAAGCGAGAAACGGTGTCTTCTTCTGTCTGTCGTTTTCCAGGATGCGAGATTTCCGTCGCCCGAACTCCAAGGAAGGCAACTTTCATTGGACAAAGAAAATGTCCTCGTCTCGTTTCAAATAATTACTTTGACGAATGCGCATGCTCATTGATTTTTATCGCAGGTTGATTTGGTGTTCCCACTTCTCTCCCGAGCTACTGAATTCGGGTTTTTTTATAAGGTAAGAGTTGTTGGAAACTAAGGATGGAGTGTGCGGTGAAAATGAAATATTTTGAGAGTTGGGTAATTAATATAAAATAATAAAATTAAAGATAGAATAAATAAGATAGTTGAAATGTAATAAGAAAGAGAAATAATTAAAAATGATTAAAATATAGAAATAAAAGAATAAAAATATAATTATTAATTAAGTATGAAAATCCGTAATCATTTCTCGTATACATTAACAAATATAACCGAACCGCTGGCTAGAATCGTAGTTTCGCACATGCACCACACACAACTTTTCCGTCGCACGTGCACCGAAAACTGCCAACTCATGTCGGAGAAGCTAAAAGGCTGTCTACCTCTGTTCCACCGTTTTCTGACATGACGTTTGTCGATCTCTGCACCCGATATTTGAAGTATGTCTGACAATGGATGGAAATGGTAAAGTTTAAACTTTTAAATTTTCATTCTGCTTAATTATCTTATTTTTTATATTTTTATATAATTATTTACATATAATTAATATATCTATTTTAATTTTATCTTCGTTTTCACTTATTATTTTCTTATTATATCACATTATTTGATAATTTTTATTTTTCAAAACTTTTTTTATTAAAAGT
>JAXCLR010000001.1:60443785-60472172 GCA_035584095.1 Annona squamosa
TATATGTTAAATACACTTAGATAAACAAGTGTATGAAGAAAAAAACAAAAAAAAATTATTTTAAATAGGTTTTTTGAGGTGGGCTAAGTGGGCCATTTACTTAGCCTGGGCTAATAGAATCACCCCTCTTCAAAATATTATATTAAAATTGATATTTAGCATCAATTTATTTTATTATATTAATTTTACGTATTTTTAAATGGTACATGCATAATGATACTAGATAGATCTTCATAAAAAAAAATTGATACTAGATAAATGAAAGGATTTCCATAATAATATAAATGAGACTAATGATACTTGGATTGGGTGAATTTGCCATAAATTATTGAGGTGTGAGAAATGAATGAGGTTGTATAGAGGCGGCGTTTTAAAATGGAAAATAGACAAAAGGTTATATAGAAGTGGATTTTCCTGGATGTGAACTCAATGGAATGATAGTTACAGAGGTTCATGACAAATCAAAAATTATAATTATCCAACTAAATTAGTCAGCGTGTTGGCGATTTCCTGCTTTGTCAAATACCAAATTTTTTTTTTTTTTTTATATGTGACTATACAACGAAAATGAAAATAAAAAGAAAGCTGCGCATGAATTCTATTACAGGCCAAGGAAAGAAAATTTCACAGCTTTGCAACTGAAGCTGTGACATGGATTACTTTATTTTGCTGCAAATTATCGACTTGACGACTATGAATCTTATCATACCATAGTTGAAATTCATAATACGGATGATAGATGATTCCTATAAATAATAGAAAAATAAAAGTTCAGCATGATTATATACATCATGATGTATTTTCAGGTAAAATATAGCATTTGTTTATTTTATTTTATTTTTATTCAATCCATATACCAAGTATTGTCATTTTACAATACTTTTACATATTTATTTTTTATTTTTAAAGAATCATCAATTTTAAGGGCAGTTATGTCATTTTTGTCCTTTAAAAAAATTTGATTCTTAAAAATCAAAAATAAATTTGTAAAAGTATTATAAAATGACAAAACTTAGTATATAAATTAAATATACTTAGAAAAATATATTTATGAAGAAAAAATCTAAAAATATAACTAACTACTAAAATAAATGAATGTTATAGACGTGCTTGTTAATAAGTGAAAGTTGTTAAGTAAAACTTTTCAATCTAAAACTTTTCACTTTTCACAACTATCTTATTTTTTAATCATTTTTTTACATTTTTCTATACAATTATTTTACTTTTTAATAATTTCTACACAACTGCTAACACAACGAACCTATCTATTTCAACTTTATTTTATTTATTTCTTATTATTACTCGTATCATATCACATCATTTGATAATTTCTACTCTTTGTCACTTTTCATCAAAAGTTTTATCCATTTCCAAATACACACCGTATTTTAACTTAAAATATATCATGATGTATATAATCAGTTTCTAATAAAAGGTGTTTGCTATGATAGATGAAGCATGTTTATCAAATACGATGGCTACTCATATTAACGCATGACTAATTTGACTGGTAAGAGTTCCACCTTAAGTGTAGGAGGTTTAGTTTTCAAGTTTTTAGTTTAAAAAGTTTATCTTTTATTTTTGAAACAATGTCTCTTTAGCTGCTTAGTTAGCAATATTATTAGATTTACACTGTAGAAGCTTGAATTGAATGAGAAGAATGATCCTATTATCTTGAGTTAAGCAAATGTTCTACTTAGTCCATCTCAAAAAACTTATTCACAACAACTTTTTTTTTAAAATCAACTTTTACCATTTTTGGATATGTGTATATATTTTTTTCGATTTTTAAAGATAAGAATATTTTTAAGTACATATATACACGTAAGTGTTTAAAAATCTCGAAAAATATAAACATATTCAAAAATAGTAAAACTTTGTTATATATTAAATATATTTAGATAAACAAATGTGTGAAAAAAATAAAAAAAGTTGTTATAAATGAGTTTTTTAAGGTAAGCTAAACAAGAGATTAGTTCAACCTGATCATTGAATAATATATTTTTTTCATAAATATGTTTTGCTAAGTATATTTAACCTATCTCTTTCAAAAAGTATATTTAACTTATATATATCTCAAGTTTTAATATTTTAAAATATTTTATATAATTTTTATTTTTAGAAACTAAAATTTTAAGTGGTGAAATTAACTAAAATACCCTTAAAATTGATTGTCTAAATACATTTAGAAAAGCTTGTGTTATGAAAAAGATAAAAAATTAATAAAAAATGTAATAAATATTGTATGAAGGCTGTATACAGTTAATTACAAAAAATCAGCCCTTAGTCTACGTTTCGCCAGAAATATTAAACGAAGAGAAGCTCGTGAGACTACGAGAGCCCACCCAGAAGCCATGGTACTGAATTGATGAGCCTTATAGTGGGGCCTCTTGCGTTTTTTTATGGGTATTTATTTACATCATAATATCTACATTCAATCACATTCATCACACTCATACAATTGAGGAAAATTTTTAATAACATCCCATGTAAGGGGAAAAATTACAAATACATCCACAAACAAAAGAAAACAGAAAAACTCTCACACTATTTAAATAGAAGAGGGGAAAGTCAAATGCATGAGTTACCATTAGGGTGTAACCCTGCATTTGATATAACGTATCTTCGTTTGAAGCTAAACTTTTTTCCAAATTTACCCACTACGTTCAACTATAGTTTTAAATATATTTATGGGTTTCGCTTCTATATAACCGGATTATATAAAAGTGTATTATGTAACCCTTTCAAAATATAAGATTTTGATCTTTAATAGAAAATTTAATCTATTCATTATATTTAATATCATTTGTTTATCTAGAAGATTAAGTTTTAATCCAATTAAGTATGTTTATGGGCTACATTTGTTAGAAAAAATATATATTCATGTGTAAATTATTAAAAATGCTAAAATATCAATTTTAAAATAGTATTATTGACATCTAAATCCCCAGAATATTATTTATATGTGAATAAATGATTCTATAAAGTATTATTACATTCTAATAAATGTGTAAATAGATCTAAGTATTTTTTTATAATTTATACACGAATAGATATATTTTTGAGCAAATGCGGCGCATAAATATACTTGATTGGGATGAAACTCGAACTTTTAAGTAAGCAAATGATGTTAAATACAATGAATTGATTAGATTTTCCATTAAGAATCAAAATCTTAGATTTTGAACATAGAAGTGGCACTGTATATTTATTATATTTTAAAAATTCTAAAGATATTCATTATATTTGTATTTGATTTTAAAAATGTTCATTCCATTGAAGTTAGTTGGATAAGTTAACAGATATCTATTTAAATGCGAGTCATATTCTTATAAATGCCCTAAATATCCTTATTATAAAATAATAAAAGATAAAATGAATTAAAAAAATAAAATTAAGGCTCTATAGGTGTAGAGCTTTTATTCAATTATGGCAATGGTGAATTATGACATTCAAATGTTTAGTAACTCTAATTTGATAAGCAAATCAGTAATTTCACACGTAAGCCAACAGTATTTACTAACGTTTGTAACAGAGTGAATATTTTAAAATTAAATTAGAAAGTAGTGAATATGTTTAAAATTTTTAAAACTATTTTAAGAATAAGATGAAATTTTGTAAGTATAATGGGAAAAAGCCAACTCTACCTACGACCCTTTCTAATTTGGGAGTTAAAATAAGGAAATTTCATTTTATATCCATAGTTTATCAAAATTTTATTTATACTCGTGACATTTCATTATAAATTTTTATGATACACATGTGATTAAAATAACTATTAACTATTCTATTGAAAACACAATTTTATCACTTCAAATTTTTACTAATCAAAAAATGATGTAAGCCTAATACAATATTTAAATCACTTGATGTTGTATATTAATGATTGACCAACATTAATTAAGTTTTTTTAAGAGTTGAGTCATTTTAATTAAGAAATTTATGGAAGGGTAAAATTGTCTTTTCAATGATAATTAATGGTTTTTTACTATAAATGTGTTCGAGAAGTGATAAATTTTTTGGATAAAACGTTTTTAGTAAAAAATTTTCGAAAGGAGAAAAATGATGTAATATAACAAGAATAATGATAAAGAGTAAGGATAATAAAGTTAAAATAGATAATTTAGTTATATTGTCAATTGTGTATAAATGATTAAAAAGTATGATAGTTGCATATAAAGATATAAAAAAATAATAAGAAAAATAAGGTAATTACGAAAGACTGAAAAATTTTAAATTGATAAGTTCTAATATAAGGGGGTGTTTGGCAATAACAAAAACTTTTCACCTAAAACTTTTCAATCTAAAACTTTTCATTATCTACAACTTTTCTATTTTTTAATTATTTTTCTACATCTTCCAACACAAACTACCCTATTTTTCAATCATTTCTACACAATTACCTATACAACTAACTTATTTATTTTAACTTTATCCTCTTTACTACTCATCATTACTCCTATCATATCACATCATATGACAACTTTTATTCTTCACAACTTTTCACTAAAAGTTTTATTCATTCCCAAACACACCTAAGAATCTAATGTGAAATGTTTCCGGAAGTAAATTTTTTTTTTTTTTTTGAAATGTTGCCGGTGCAATAGAAAATTAGGAGTTATGGGCAAAAGTGGGTACGAAAAAGAAAATTTCCGTAAAAATTCAAAAAACTTCTTTCATTTCTACGTAAGTAATTCGTTGCCGACCGTGTGTCGTCCATCGCCTGTTGGCAGCGCTGCGACGCATTTCTTAACTCGGGAAGAGAGGGAAAAGAGACGGCGCACGTTAACAATGTGCACGTTAGCGCGCCTCGTCACTAGCGTTCTTGTTGTTTCGCTGAGGAAATAGAGGTCGTTTCCTCCAATTTCTTTTCATTCTTTCTCCCGTCTCTTCTGCCTGAGATAGCAAACTGTATTGCAGGATTCTTCCTCCATTCATGTCTATACGTTTAGTCGATTCTTCACCCTTATACTAGCAGAATGAAATCTGATTCGTTGGAAACGGCTGTCTATCTACGGATCTTTCATGATTTCTGTCGACGAAACCGCCATCTTTTCGGTTCTTCTCTTTTTGAGGTTTTTACGTGATTTTGCGAGCCCATTGGCGGAATTCGAGAGATTCCAATGGAATTCACCAGATTTTGGATTCCCACTGATCGACAGGAGCTATTTTTCGAGCTTCAAAGGCATCTTGCGAGGCAAAAGTCGTAGAATTTTTCTGAAGAGTGGTGTTTGAGGCACAAATTTCAGTAATTTCCTATGGAAATTCTAGCCCGAAATGCATGCAGTTTGAGTTTGGTTTTGGTTCTGGTGTTATTTCAGCATTCTGACGCACAAGGGATCGAATTCAAGGAAAAACATTGCCGAATTGTGGTTTCTGTTCTGGCACTGTTATCTCGTTAATGGTCATGGGATAAATGAAGAAGCTGATCTTCCATCCTTCAGCACGGTACTTACCGTGGTGACTCTATGGGGTGGTCTCAGATGCTCCCTGGTAAATCCGCCGGCTGCATTTTGTGTTTCCCAAATGGGTTATATTATCCGGTGGCCGTTCCTAAGTTCAGGACGTGAATGGCAGATCCGTTGAGGAGCATTCCTATTGAGAGGGATGTTGAGCAGGTATATTTGCTTTTAAAATCCCAAGGTCGTAGATCCATACCCGAAACAACGTAGGGTTTGTTGAATTGAACATGTATTTTGAGTTGGGAAGAATTTTACCAACAATTTATGAGGTTTTTTCCAACTAAAAAGTGTGGTATCAGGGACGGAGGCCTAAGCAGTGGGTAAGCGCTTTTTCTTATCTGGGCACAACCTCCACTGCTTGAAGATCTTTTTAACCAGCTTCTAACTTTTCTAATGCACTTATGATAACTTCACGGCTACTTAGCCTTTTGATTGTCGTTATATATATGAGTTGGTTCTCCACTATTTACAACACCACTACACAAAATGGTTCAGATCATAAACCATCAGCCTCTATTCGATACTTATCTCAAAGCTGACAGGAATGCCATGTCAGGGCAACCAATAATTGACTTCAAAGTTTAAGTTTGTTCATATCACGTCCACAAGCTATAAATCTTTCTGCAGAATTTCGACTTTCAACTTAGAACTGCTGTCTGTAGCATCAATAAATAGAATCTATTACATCAAAAAAAAAAAAAAAATACAAATAATTAACGAACGATGGCCTCTTAATTTTGCCTGAAATCAAAATCAAATGCCAAGAATTCAACGTACAGTACTTCCCATGCTGGGCCTTTACTCCATCAATTTTGTGTGATTGTGCAATGAATGGGTTAAAGATGAGTTTGTCCCATATTTGATGCGCGGTGAAAATGATCTTAGGATGCATGTGGAGATACCTTTTTGTCATTGGAAGATACCCTTTGAGTTGGAGATTTAGCCTAAAGCAGATGGTACTTACATGATGGTTTCAAGTTGGTTTTGCAATGCTACAATCTGACTACTGTACCAATTTGCATTTTTGCTTGCATTATATTTGTGTATTTTCTCTCCTTGAGCTTTTCTGTACTTCAGATTTCTCTTCTAATTCCTTTTTTCCTATGGTCTCTACATTACATTCTTATTCTAATTTTTTACATGCTTACAAGTCAATTCACTCAAAGATTGATGAGGGATGATTCAATACTTATGTATGGAAGCCTCCATACTTTCTCTTCATTTTTAAATTTTGAAATATAATTTTTAAAATCTAAATCATTGATGATGTTTAATATATCTTGTTTTATCATGCTACCAAAAATATTTTTTGTTGGAAACTTATATCTTATAAAAATGGTATCTGTTAAGAGTGAATGTCTAATCACTAAAAATTTCGAAAAATGTATAGTATCAATATAGTATATAAAATTTTTTAATGCATGCAGGTTTTGGAAGCATAAATAAACACACATGGATAAACACGATAAATGGTTTAGATTTTTCAAAAAATATTTTAAAATTAAAAAAATAAAGGGTAAGCATGGAGGCTTCCCGGCTTATGTAAGTATTGAATCATTCCAAAAGATTGATTACTTGGCAGGAACTGGAAACTCAAAAGACTTGATATAAGCTATTGAAAGGAACACAGTTGTTTTGTCCACACCATTTCGTTCTGTTTATTATTATTATTTTGATGGTGACTTTCTGTTTATTATTGATGTCTGAATCAATTGTGCTTCTCCTGCATGTTTGTTTAGAAGAGAAAGAGAAAGAAAATGGAGAATGGACATGCAATGGATATGATAGGGGTAAAGTGGAAATAAATAAAAAATAAATAAAGTACTTGTATGAAAAGATATGAGAAATGATTGGAATATAGGGTAAAAATGGAAAAAAGTAGGTTGTTAGGTGTTGACTTTTGCATTTCATTTTCCATTCATAATTCTCTCTAACCAAACATGTAGTCTTGTTTTTGCCCTCATCCTTCTCCTTGTTAGTCTGTTTTTGCCCCTTCTTGTAACTGTGTTGTGTTTCCCTTGGTATCTGCATATATCTTGTTTATTCATTTTCTCATGTATATGTAGGCCATTACAGCACTTAAGAAAGGGGCATATCTATTAAAGTATGGGCGCAGAGGGAAGCCTAAATTTTGTCCCTTTAGGCTTTCTAATGTAAGTGACATCATTATGTACATGCTTATTGCATTGCACTAGTTTTATATGTTGATATGCTCCCATCGGTTTGTCTTTGCCTAGGTCATGGATGGTTTATTATATTTTTCAAGATCCTTTGCAAACTGATTAGGTTCTATTTGGGACAAGGTAAAAAAAAGTGGGAAATGGTAGAGTTTTGAAAAAGGGAGAGATTGATGTGATATGATGAAGGTAATGATTGGAGTAAAGAAAATAAAGATAAAATAGACAAGGTAGTTGTGTGGAAAAATATTATAAAAAAAATCGAGTTGAATATGGAGATAACGATTAAGCAAAAGGCAGATTAGTTAAGATATTAAATCGTATCAAAAAGTGTAGAATGAGTGGGGAAATTTTTTTAAGAACTCATTTTTAATTGCAGTAATATTTTCATAGTTTGAGGATGTTGGAATATCTATTTTTAATTTTTTTTTATTACATATATTACTTATACTATGAGATATCCTGAAATTGGTAGCTTTTTGAACTCTTACTCCTTTGATGTATATTGCTTATCAACCATAAACATTTTCTTGTTTCATTGGTGTGCGTAGTGAATTTGTTTTGGACCATCTCTATTTTAATCATGTTCCTCATTCTAGGCAAACCATTTGAAGACCCTTGAGAAGAATCCTCATAAATGGAAGAAAGGAGGCAATGGGGAAACAAAGGGAGAAATAGATACAATTTCTGATATATGCAACCATCAATGCCTATAGTTACATTCAACTTAGAGACAACCCCTAAACTTTTTCTCTGCCTATCCTCTTGTGCCACGTTTTCCTGCTTTATATTCATGATTGTAGCAGGCTCACTTTTTCTATAATGTTATCGTTTATATGGGCTCCGCTTATATGTAACCAAGTTACATAGAAGCGGAGTCCTATAATCCTTTCAAAATCTAAGATTTTGATTTTTAATGAAAAATCTAATCTATTCATTGTATTTAATATGCTTAATTGGGATAAACTTGGTCTCCTAGATAAACAAATGATGTTAAATACAATGAATTGATTAGATTTTTTTATTAAAGATTAAAATTTTATATTTTGAAGGGGTTATGTGGCTCTGCTTCTATGTAACTCTGTTACATAGAAGCGGGACCATATATATATATAAATATAAATATTCAAGTGCAGCTTCATTGCACCACAATTATGTTGCAGCTACCTCAAAGTGGTGCCCACGTGATCATAATTAACGGTGCATTTACCTGCACTGTAATTAACAACGCATTTGGCCCAAAATGGGCCCTGCGTGTACCTAAATGTATTGATACTTTATACAATCATTTATCCACATATAAATTTTATAGCAAATGGTTTACATGTTGAAAAAACAACTTTAAAGTTGTTATTTACATTAGATTATTTTATTCCTTTGAATTTGTACCATTTTAGATAGGGTCCATACACATATCCAATTGGGATGAAAATTGATATGACAATAAAATATATAATTTTAAATACAATGAGTGGAGTAGATTATAATTTTATGATTATGTGGGGCCCATTTTGAGGTAGCTACACTATAATTATGGTGCATTGAAGCTGCACTTGAATATTTTTCTCTCTCTCTATCTTTTTATGTAACAGGGTTATATAGAAGTAGACTCATGTAATCCCTTCAAAATCTAAGATTTTGATCTTTAATGGAAAATTCAATCCATATATTGTAATTAACATTATTTGTTTATTTAGGAAACCAAGTTTCATCTTAATCAAGTATGGTTATGGTCACATTTGTTCAAAAATATATATTCATGTGTAAAATATGAAAAATGCTTAGATCTATTTGCACATGTATTAGAATATAATAATATTTTATAGAATTATTTATTCACACAGAAATGATATTTTGGATGGTTTAGAGTTGAAAATAGTACTTTAAAATTAATATTTTAGCATTTTTCATAATTTACACATGAATATATATATTTTATAACAAATGTGGCCTATAAACATACTCAATTGGGATGAAACTTGATCCTCTAAATAAATAAATGATGTTAAATAGAATGAATGGATTAGATTTTTTTATCAAAGATCAAAATCTTAGATGTTGAAGTCGTTACATGAGTTCGGTTACGTAGAAGCGGAGCGCACACACACACACACATATGAGAAATATTCATATGCAAGCACCTGCACTGTACAGTTGCCTCAAAATTGGCCCCACATGATTATAAAATTATAATATATTCCACTTATTGTATTTAGAATTATATATTCTATCATCATACCAATTTTCATCTCAATAGGGTATGTGTATGGACCCCATCCGGAAATTATACAAATTCAATGTAATAAAATAATTTGATGTAAATAACAACTTTAAAGTTGTCTTTTCAACATGTAAACTATTTCTTATATAATTTATATATGGATAAATAATTATATAAAATATCAATATATTTAAGTATATGTAGGGTCCATTTTGGGCCAAATGTACCGTTAATTATAGTACAAGCAAATGCACAGGAAATGTTTTCTCTCTCTCTCTCTCTCTATATATATATATAAATATATATGGAGAGAGACGGAGAAATATTTAAGTGTAGCGCAACTACACACCCCATCTGAAAATGGTACAAATTCAACGTAATAAAATAGTTTGATGTAAATAACAACTTTAAAATGGTTTTTTCGACATGTAAACCATTTGCTATAAAATTTATATATGGATAAATGATTGTATGAAGTTTCATTGCATTCTAATATGTATGGGGCCCAAAATGGCAAATGCACCGTTGTTCCGGTGCAGTGGTGCTGTATCGGAACAACTCTCATATATATATATATATATATATATAGTAATGATCCTGTTAGCCCGGGCTAAATAAATGTTCTGCTTATCTTACCTCAAAGAACTCATTTACAACAACTTTTTTTGCTTTTTTTCATATACTTGTTTATCTAAGTATATTTAACATATAAACCAAGTTTTACCATTTTTGGATATGTTTTAATTTTTTTTGAGATTTTTAAACATCTATGTGTATATATGTACTTAAAATACCCTTATCTTTAAAATTTTAAAAATATATATATACATATCTAAAAATAGTAAAATTTAGTTTATATGTTAAATACACTTAGATAAACAAGTATATGAAGAAAAAATAAAAAAAAGTTGTTGTAAATGAGTTTTTTAAAGTAGACTAAGCGGGACATTTGTTTAGCCTGAGCGAACAAGATCATTCATCAAATATATATTATATATAAGAAATGTTCAGGTGCAACGCAACTGCACCATAATAGCGGTGCAGTTGCACCAAATGGGCCCCACATGATTATAAAATTATAATCTACTCTACTCATTTTATTTAGAATCAGGTATTTTATTATCATACCAATTTTCATCCCAATCGGATATGTCTATAGATCTCATTTGAAAATTGTACAAATTTAACGTAATAAAATAATTTGATGTAAATAACAATTTTAAAATAGTTTTTCAACATGTAAACCATTTGCTATAAAATTTATATGGATAAATGATTGTATAAAGTTTCATTGCATTCTAATATGTGCAGGCCCATTTTTGAGCAAATGTACGACTATTCCGGTGTAGTTTTTTTTTTTGCACCGAAATAGCTGTCTCTCTCTCTTTCTCTTTTTATATATATATATATATATATATATATACGCATTGGTCCCGCTTCTATGTATCTTGATTACATACAAGTGGACTCATGTAACTCTTTTAAAATCTAAGATTTTGATTTTTAATAGAAAATTCAATCCATTCATTGTATTTAGGGATTTTTGCAAATATGCCTACAAGGTTTCATCGATATTGCATCTGTGTCCATAAGTTTCCAAATATTACATGTATGCCTACAAAGTTAAGCAAAAATTGCAAGTGTATCCTTGTAGGCCACGGATGCAATATTAGTGAAACCTTGTAGGCATATTTGCAATATTTGGAAACTTGTGGACATACTTTGTAAGCATATATGCAATATTTGAAAACTTGTGGACACGAATGCAATATCAGTGAAACCTTGTAAGCATATTTGCAAAAATTCCTTGTATTTAACATCATTTGTTTATCTAGAAGACCAAATTTCATCTAATTAAATATGTTCATGGGTCACATTTGTTCAAATATATATATATATAGATTCATGTGTAAATTATGAAAAATGCTTAGATTTATTTACACATGTATTAGAATGTAATAATACTTCATAGAATTATTTATTCACATAGAAATGATATTTTCGACGGTTTAGATGTCGAAAATATTACTTTAAAATTGATATTTTAGCATTTTTCATAATTTACACATGAATATATAAATTTTCTAACAAATGTGGCCGATAAACATACTTGATTGAAATGAAACTTGATCCCTTCGATAAACAAATGATGTTAAATAGAATTAATGGATTAGATTTTCCATCAATGATCAAAATTTTAGATTTTGAAAGGGTTATATGGGTTTGCTTTTATGTAACCTGGTTCTATAGAAGCGGAACCCTACCCACATGCACTTAAATGTATTGATACTTTATACAATTATTTATCTATATATAAGTTATGTGGAAGATAGTTTATATGTTGAAAAAACAACTTTAAACTTGTTATTTATATCAAATTATTTTATTACGTTGAATTTGTATCATTTTTAGATGGGGTCCATATACATCCAATTTGGATGATAATTGTTGGTAATGGAATACATAATTCTAAATACAATTAGGTAGAGTAGATTATAATTTTATGAGCATGTGGGACCCTGCCTGCACTGGAATACTTCTCTCTCTCTCTCTCTACACACACACACACACACACACACACATACAGGGAGGGAGAGAAGCTATCTAGAGCAGTTCATTGCAAAAATGGGTTCCACACATATTAGAATACTATAATACTTTACACAATTATTTATCCATATAAGAATCATACTTTAAATAGTTTAGATCTTGAAAATACTACTTTAAAACTAATATTTACGTTGAACCATTTTATTATGTTGATGTTGTAGTATTTTAAGATGGGAGTTCATACAAATGTTTGATTTGGATGAAAATTGATATACTAATAAAATAAATAATTCTAAGTACAATTGGTAAGGTAGATTTATTATTCATGATCGAGTAGGCCCCACAGTGCAGCCACATGCACCAGATTAAAATTTATTTATTTACATTAAGTTATTTTATTACATTGAATTTATACCATTTTCAGATAGGGTCCATGCACATATCCAATTTGAATGAAAATTGGTATATTAATAAAATAAACAATTCTAAATACAATAAGTAAAGTAGATTATAATTTTTATAATCATATGAGACTAATTTTGAGCCAATTGCATTGTAATGTTTTCTTTTATATATGTGTGTATATATTTGGGAGCTTGTAGCCTTCCTTTAGAAAATTGTAAGAATTGTTTCAGAGCTTGATTGTAATATGAGTTGAGATGTGATGTAAAATATAGACCAATCATCACCATTGTTCTTGTTTTTGTTCTACGTCTTGACTTGGTCCACATTCATCAATTATAGCATCAGATTTAGTGAAGATAATATCTGGTTCTTCCAAATGTCTTAAGGAAAGTTTTGATATTTACTTATTCATTTTCTGCTTATTTTGAGGAACCCTATAACTTGTAGTTTTCGTGAAATAACCTGCAAAACTTTGTGACTATTGCGAAAGGGCCTAATCATTGAGTAGAAGAACAAAAATGCCCTAACTGCAAAGGAGAAAAGGTAGCAAAGTCAATGTTAAGAAAGCAGCAGATGCACCATTAACAAAAGTACCTCCCCACCTTATTCAGGGAGAAGAAGGTTGTAGACTTTGTTGTTATTTCACATGTGGCTAGGAGTTTTTGCTGCAGTTAGATACACGATTTGGATATTCTACAAAAATTAAAGGTCGTACTTATTATTATCGTTTTGATTATTGTTACTTTGAGATTTCAGGATGAGTCTTTGCTGATTTGGTACTCTGGGAAGCATGAAAAACAGCTCAAGCTGAGTATTGTGACTAAAATTATCCCTGGCCAGCGTACTGTAAGTGACTATGCATCAACCTTCAAAATGATTCTCTCATCCTAATATTTAGGATGCTCAAGGTAGTCTTTAGTTATAAGTTTATAACATAATATAATGCACGTAGAGTTTTAAATGCTAACTTTTGTCATTCATCAGTTATGGTCTATATATGATGCTTCATATCCCTGTGGTATATGTTAGAGCAATGCACTTGATCCCATCACTACTTCATCACTTACTGGAAGAAATGGCTTACCATGCCCCAAAGCAATTGAATCGAAGATTGGGCTTTTTGAGGCTCATTCTTCCTGAAGGTAATTGATAGATAGCTGTGGGCTTCTTCAGCAGCTATAATTGATTCTTCCAAGAGTAATTGATAGATGGTTGTGGGCTTCTTTGTGTTCCTACTCACAAATATGTCTCCAGGGCCCCTTCTTGATTCTACACAACAAAGATAATGGATTATCTACAATGTTCTTTCCACCCTAGGGTAGAACTTTAAGTTAGGGCTGTCCATATGTTGATGTTGAGCAAGATGTTGGATTACCTACTTCCATATCAGAAAACAGGTAGCCATTTCCTCTGCTGAATCTTAACATTGAAGTAAACACTCGTGACTTTAAGTGTGCACCCATACCCATTACAACCTTGCTTTTCAAACATGGGCCAAACTGGTGCATAGAACTCCTGCAAAGTGCAGAGTCTGGGGAGGGATGTTCATGCTCACAGCCTTACCCTTCTTTAACAAAGAGGTTGTTTCCCATGAATTGAGTCTGTGGCTGGAGTAAAGCCAGCAACTCTAACTGTTGCACCAAGGCCCACTCTCAACCTTATTCTCAAATTTTATTTATTTTTTCGAAAATATTGTTATTGTTGTCATCATCAATGTCAACTACAACAGATTGACTAGGTCAGATAGGTGAATCCTGTCCAATCTTCTCCTCTAGAATATTAAAAAATAATAATAAAAGGAACACACATCAAAAAAACTTTTTATTAAAATCATAAAATATACCTTCACACAATAATTATCCCAGAAAAAAAAACCCTCACACCACAAACTCATGTTTCCAAAGAACATAAAACATGCCATCATAAATTGTCTTTCTTATTTGAAAAAAGAAATACTAGAAAATTTTCTTCTTCATAGACTATTTTAATGTGTTTCCATTATTGAGCTGATTAGGGTACTCTGCATGTACCAAAGTCCATCTCTATTGCTAAAAGAAAGGCCTGAATAACAATGTTGCTACTTTTATTTCTAGCAGACGGCAATGATTTTTTATTTTTATTTTTATGGATTACTAATATTTCTGACTTCTGAGAAGTTTAAATTCGACACTGCTGGGAGTATCTGAACATTTATCTTAACTGCTAATAGCTTTTCTGCGGCCATGACTCACGAGGCAATTCTCGACACTTCTGACATCTATAACCAATGATCTGTTACATGTCAAATACTTGCATATTTAAGGGTTTTTCCTCCAACTGAGTTGCTACAGGATACATGGAATTGTTGGCTGATATGGATTATGCCTGGTTTGATTTTGTCTTTAAAAGTGAATGAATTTCAACTTAGCCATGATTTACATGAGCACGCATTTTTTTTCTTTATACTGTGGGTTCAAGAAAATATCCACTATCCATCATATTGTCTGATATGCTTCCAGCTCTTGACTATTCCTATTGGCTTCTTTCTTGTTGTTCTCAACATTCATTCTTTTCCATTAGATGGCCTAATTAGTTGTGTAACATGTAAAGGTCTGCTTTGTTGTTCAGGCAATATTTCAGAGGTATCCACGGCCAGAGAAAGAATATCAGTCATTTTCTCTCATATACAATGATAGGTCTTTGGATTTGGTGAGCTTTTCATTTTTCATGATGTTTATTTCTCTTGGAAACAGAATATTAATTTATATGAGCCATGGGATCCATTTCAGTTCTTGATTTGAATTCATTTTTTGATGTTAAATGGAGGCCAAAGTTTTACTATTAGCATGCTTTCCATTGTTGCTCATACATCAATTCTAGCCATAACTGGTTCACGATATTGTTTCAGTTCTGCAATTTTTCATGTAGATATGCAAGGATAAGGACGAGGCTGAAGTCTGGTTTGTTGCCCTGAAAGCATTAACTTCACAGGGAAATTATCGGAAATGGAAAATTGGACTTACGGGTGATAGAACTTTCACTGATACAAATAACTTATGTATATTGCCCCAGAGAATATCTCCATGGATTTCGCCAAATGATATAAGTGATATTTTGCATAAGGTTGGACTATTCTTCCTTTACATCCAACTTCCATTATCGAAATCATATTCTTTTTAGGGCAATGACTCAATGCACCTGGCTGCGTCCCCTTTTTATTTTAAACTTTTTTTTTCCAGATTTAAACCATTTGTTTTGCTTAATGCCATGTATTGTATCATGTTACCAAAAATCATTTTCATTTGAAACTTATAGTTTGTACGAAAAAAAATTAGCATCTTTTGAGAGCGAACATATAACTTATATATGTTTTTTTTTTTTTTTCAAAATATGTATAGTATATATGTAGTATATAAAAGTTTTCAATACATGTGATTTTGGGAATGATAAATACGTTCGTATGGATAAGTATAATAAATGTTTTATATTTGGAAAAATAGTTTTAAATTTTTTTAAAAAAAATGGCTGCAGGACATCTCCATGCAGCTAGGTGTATTAATCATTGCCCTTCTTTTTATGATTAATTAATGTCTCCTTTTCACTTTTTGTGGGGATCTCAGGATCGTGGAGATATTGAACAAGGTGGCCGATCTGAGATTCCAAGGAAGCCTAGTTTGACAAAGGCAGTTTCTGACGCAGTATTACGAGCAGCAATTGCAAAAGGCTCTAATCACTCAGATTTAGTTGGCAGTGCTCGGAACTCATGTTCGTCAGCAGCTGGGGATATTTTAAATGGCCGGTGCTCTGCGGCTGATAATGTTCGAGTCAGTCTATCTAGTGCAGTTAGTTCTTCCAGTCAGGGATCTTATCATGATGATTTTGACGTGCTAGGTGATATTTTCATCTGGGGGAAAGGCATAGGAGACGGGGTCCTTGGTGGTGGTGTGCTTAGGGATGCAAGTTCATCTTCTCCTAAGATGGATGCACTGCTGCCAAAAGCTCTGGAATCAGCGGTGATGCTTGATGCGCACAATATAGCTTGTGGAGATAGGCATGCTGTGTTGGTCACCAAACAGGGGGAGGTCTTCAGCTGGGGAGAGGAGTCAGGTGGAAGGCTTGGTCATGGAGTTGAAGTTGATTTTTCCAACCCTAAGCATGTCAATACACTCAGCGGCTTGAGCATTGAAGTAGTTGCATGTGGGGAGCATCATACTTGTGCTGTTACACTTTCTGGAGATCTTTATACATGGGGGGAAAGCGCTTATGCTTCTGGTGTTCTTGGACATGGAACCGATGCCAGTCATTGGATTCCAAAAAAAGTTACTGGTCAAATGGAGGGTATGCATGTTTCATCAATTTCTTGCGGCCCATGGCATACAGCTGTTCTAACTTCTGCAGGCCAATTATTTACATTTGGTGATGGAACTTTTGGTGCTTTGGGTCATGGAGATCGTAAAAGTGTGAGCATGCCCAGGGAAGTTGAATCACTTAAAGGACTAAGGACTGTAAGAGTAGCCTGTGGTGTTTGGCATACTGCTGCCGTTGTAGAGATTATGGATGGGATTTCTAGTTCTAACGATATTCCGCCTGGAAAACTGTTTACATGGGGTGATGGGGATAAGGCACAACTTGGACATGGTGATAATGAACCTCGACTTGTCCCAGCATGTGTAGCTGCTTTGGTCGAGACAGGCTTTTGTCAAGTTGCTTGTGGTCATGAGATTACTGTTGCCCTCTCAACTATTGGGCAAGTCTATGTGATGGGAAGTGCTGAGTATGGACAGCTAGGGACTCCTAAAGCTGATGGAAAGGTCCCATCTTGTATAGAAGGCAAATTTTCCCAGAACATTGTAGAAGAGGTTTCTTGTGGTTCGTATCATGTTGCAATCTTGACAGCAAGAAATGAAGTTTATACGTGGGGAAAGGGGTCAAATGGCCGTTTAGGCCATGGGGACAATGATGACAGAAATGCTCCAACTCTTGTTGAAGCTCTGAAAGACAAACAAGTTAAGAGTGTTGTGTGCGGTTCAAACTTCACTGCAGCTATCTGTCTTCACAAATGGGCTTCTGGTGTTGATCACTCTATCTGCACTGGTTGTCATAACGCATTTGGTTTCAGAAGAAAGCGTCATAACTGCTATAATTGTGGCTTAGTCTTTTGCAAAGCATGCAGCAGTAGAAAATCAGCTAGAGCTTCTTTGGCTCCGAATATTAGCAAGCCTTACCGTGTATGTGATGACTGTTTTACCAAACTTAAGAAGGTCATTGAAGCTGGATCAAGTTCTCGAACTGCTAAGAACCAAATTGGAAATGTAGCTCCAGGTTCAAATGAAGCAGGGGAGAGAGAGAGTGTTGATTCTAGGTTGCCGGGGCATCAGTCTAGGCTTTCTTCAGCTGAATCCTTTAAGCAAAATGATGGCAGAAATCCTATGCCCAACAGGAGAACAGAATCACGTGAAAAATGGTCTTCTGCATCCTTTCGTGGAAGTTCTAAGTGGGAGAAGCTATCAAGGTCTTTAGATAAAGCAGTTCCTAGACTGTCTCGGGCAACGTCACCTACCTTGCTCTCTCCACCTACTTCCACTACGACTCTGACTTCTATTGGCCTTCCCTTCACATACAGCCCTACCAATACCTTGGAGCAGACAAATGACAAATCCAGCGAAGTCATCAAACTGAGGGTGCAGGTAAGTTTTGGTGACAATTCCAATGTTTGCTGATATTTCTGCCTGCTTCTTTTTTGAAATTTTGCTTCAGGCTTAGCCGGCAATCTTCCTGGTAGATGCTAATAGTAATATGTCTTAACAAAGGTTTTGTCTCTATGTTAAATTTTCTCTGTGATGATAGCAAATACATCATGAAATCATAATAGCTCACTTGTACAGAAAATGCCTTTTAGAATCTCAGCAGTACATCCATTCAACTGTTTGGTTAATTTCAGTACTGTGGATTCAAATAGTATTTGAAACACTGGTTCATTTGAATTTCAAGGCAAAAGACTTCCCTTGGGTTCATACTTTAAAACCCTATAAAATTTGGTTGCTATGAAATGAGTCCTCAAGATACTAGTTCATTTGGAACTTAATGCAGATGGGCCTTCCTTATACAAAATTCATCACTACAAAATTCTATCACTATGAAAGTGAGTTAAGTTAATTTGAGGTGTTTTGTGGCTTTATTTCATGAGTGGCTCTAAAGTTTGGCCTAATATTACCCATCACTAGTTAAATTTGTAGCAGCCCTGAAGTTTGGCTTTTTCGATCATGCATACCCCACAACTTTTATATATTTCTAGCATTCAACTTATTTATCATACATATCCTTGAACTTAAATTCTCTCATATGTTTGAAAGTTAGATATTTTTTGAATATGACCAAAATAACTCTCCAAGTTTATAAAAATATCTCTTCAATGTCCACTAATCTGTTACATACTCTCGTTTTTGTGGCCTTTATGCTTTCTTAATCTTCTGAAATTTATTAAACTCAAATGTTTTATTTGTGTATTAAACGTAAATTACATAATGCTTGTTCAAGTTATTACAAATTAGAAACAAACTGCTTCCTTCGCGCTCATTTGAAATCATATAAGAATTTCTCAAAACTATATAAAGAAGTCGAATACACATAATACATTAGGCATTGTGAATATTTTTAACCATTAACATATTAAATAACTTAAATGCAGATGCATGATAAATAGATGAATAGGCACTGAAGAGATGTTTTTATCAACTTGGATGGTTATTTGTGTCCTATTGGAAAAAAAAAATTTAGTTCCCAACATATGAGAGAGAATTTAGTGTTAGTATATGCATGATAGACAAGTCAAACATTGGGGGTACATGTGAAATAAATAAAGTTGAGAGGTTTGCATGACAGAGACAAGTCAAGAGTTCAGGGGTACAGGTGAAATATACAAAGTTATGCGCTAGTGAGTGATATTAGGCCAAACCTCAGGGGTAATAATGAAATTTACCTGGTGTTTGGGCAATTCTCTGTGTTTAATCAACTTTCTATCTACTTTACCTAAGCATTTTAGAGATAATTATACTCAAAATTATGCTGTTTGCTAAAATTCTGAGAACGTCCTAGTCATATAAAATTTAGTTGCTCGTGACTTCTGTATGACATTGTACAATCAAATTTGTTTTCAAGTGCTAAGAAAAATAACCAAGTCAAATCATTTGAAGTTTGTTAGTACTATTCAGGAAGGGCAAGGCTTGGTTTCGTTTGGGGTTCCTGCCATATAATCTTCTATGATGATTGTATGCACACTGAAGTATTTGTGATCTGATTCATGATTTCAATCCTTCCAACTTGCATGAATCTAATTACTAGCATCATTGACTTGCTTCTTTTGATTCTATTTTATCTAGGAATTGCTATCGTTTTTACCTGAATTAACATACTTTCACTAGTTTTGGTTGATTCTGATCTTTGAACTTCAATGAGTATAGTTTACCTTCAAGACAAGCCATAATTTGAAAGAATGATTTATGATTTGGTGAAGAAGAAATGTGTACGTCCATTGATCACATGAATTTGATATTTGTAGAAATTAATCAAAGAATACTAACCACTTGTCAAATAACAAATGATTCCTCAATATGCACACGTTCCGGTGATATCTTCAAAACATTCATGGGATTGCGGCTTTGTGTGACTTGTTGGTATGTTGAACTTATGAAGGCTGCTCAGTAGAAGGTGATGTATTTCTTCACACAGGTTGAGGAGCTTACCAAGAAGTCCCAGTCTCTTGAAAGTGAACTAGAAAGAACGCATAAGCAATTGAAGGAGGCCACTCGAATTGCAAGGGAAGAAGCTGCCAAATGCATGGCCGCAAAGGACATGATTAGGTCTCTCACTGGGCAGGTGAAATTATCTTCACAGAAATATGCTGGCTATGGCTTTTTATTTTGTCATATGAAGAAATTGAGGTGTTTTTCTTTTTCTTTTCTTGTTGTCCACTGTTTCTGAATCTATTTATTTGACTGTAACCAAAAAATCAAATCATCTTAAGTTGAATCCATTCACATCAAACCCAAAATATACCACGTATTGGATGGTGGATACAAACTTGATGGATTCATCCTGAAATCGCGCATGGAGTTTCAACTTTGCCAGACCTCTTTCTGTTATAGATGCTTCAAATTGGTTTTGACTTTTGATAAGGTTTTCCACATGTCCAGAGGCAATTGTGCGTGCTATCAAGGTCCATCATATATTCAGTTTCTTTGCTTGTTTCTCCACTGGCAGAGTGGCAATATGCAAAAGGGTGAAAGAGAATAAAAAAGAACTATGAATGCAGGAAATAATATTTTTATATTTGTTGTGGAAGTAAGAGATGTTGGGATCTTCATTTTGATTAGTAGAGAGGTGTTTAACATGACAACAAATGGAAGTCCAAAAAATTGTTATTTGGATACTTCTTTCCACTTTATGATGGAAAACATGATGGCCTTAATTATTTAGACATGGAATGGTAGTTAGGGCTTAGTACATATAATAGCCACTAAGGCAGAGGTTATTTTATGCACATTTAAAATATTTTAACATTTTATTACTTGATTTAGGGTTTGATGTCATCAGGTGATCATAATAAAGATCAACTTGATGGATACCATAAATTGGATATTTGATTTCTTTATACTATTATATTAGGGATTTTCGTTTATAGTTATGTAAATTGGAGTTTTATTTTGCATGTTGGTCTTTGTAAATATAATTACTGCCGTTTCTTCTTTCTTTTTCTCTGAGCATTCTGCCCCTCTAATTCTTCCCTTTTGCTTCTCCTTCTCCAATGGCGGAGCTTACCTTTGATTATGCATTCTTGTTCCATGTCACTTAATTCTTGTTTTGTAACCTTGATGTATTTGCATTTTAAACCTGAAGTTTTGCGTACTTGCATTTTTAACCCTGCAATTTTTCATTTCCTGTAGGTTAAACATTGCCATTAATTATTTATTAATGGTTGTTAGTGGCAAAGTCTTTTTTGCAAAACATACTTAAACTTGAGTTTAATGTGTAAATATGAAAATTCTGTCTGACTTGTAAATCAAGAACTTGTAAAGTCTATTATAAAATAATTTTTAAAAATTCTATAAAATATCAATAAATTTTACTTTTCTAAAATATTCCTAACATTAAATAAGTTAATTTTTATCTGTCAAAATTTGCAAATTCTATTAATAAATAATACTTGAATTTATTTTTAAAAGAAAATAAGAAAATTATCTTTTAAATATAGAAATGAATTTTCTATGCTTTATGATATTTTATTTTATTTTTCTTTTACGATACAAAAAGTTAATGAGAATTGGCAAAATCTGGTTATTTGAAAGATACTAAATTGACATTTTTTAATATTTCTGAAAAAAATACATTTTTGAATGACATTGAATTGATTTGTTTAATGTAATTACTATTTTTAAAAACACTTATATTTAATATTCTTGTATTTTTATTTTGTATTGTAAAAAATTCTAATATTATTTATCATGAAATTTTTCAAAATTTGGAAATCTTCCAATTAGGAATATCAAAAAATAGAATTTTTTGTTATAATATTCCTTTTATTATAAGTCAACTTACATTTTTTGCATTTTAGACCTTGCAAGTTAGACTTTGAAGTTTTTGTATTTATTCATTATAAAAAGTTTATTTACACGTTATAAAAGGTTTGTATGTTTCACAAATAGACGCTGCAGTTAACAACCATTAACAAGTAGATTACAATAAGGTTTAAAACGCAACAAAGGAAAACTTTCAGAATCTAAAATGCAAATACACATACTTAGAGGGATCAAAATGTAGGAAGCCCATTGATGCGGGACAAGTAGAGGAGAAGAAAGAAGAAAGAGAAAGGATCCTCTCAAGGGAAAAAGGACAATTTGCGAACTTGCTCTAGAAGTAAACTTGCGTACAAAGAGAAAATTAAAAAACAAAAATCCAATAATTTAAATTGTTCATAAAAAAAACTCTAATTTCTACGATTGTGCCTCGAATAGGTACAGAGCAGGCGCATGTGAACATGATCCTCATCACCCATGTACTTGGGATGACCCAAGGCAGTGGTCCCCCCCAGTTGGTCTGCAGTCCACATACTTGCGTGTTAATACTGCTTATGCTACACTAGGTGCTTCTATCAGTCTTCTAATTTGTGTTCATCTGGTTGGCCACTTGCTATATCTAAAAGGTGAACAAAGAGGCAGGAAATACATTTTCCTAGCAGTAACGGATTGCTTAGGCTTCTAATATCAGTAGCTTTTGAGGTTTTGGCAGTTAAAGGATATTGCTGCAAGGGCTCCTGAAGGCACGCACACTTTCAACTTCCTGAACTTGGATGGGGATGAACAAGCAAGCAAAATAAACCCTTCTCATGAATCAGATTCTAATGGTCATGTGAGTAACCCAGGGTCGCCAAATGGAACCAATACACAGGTAGAAGAGATTCAGTGGGTAGAACAAGATGAGGCAGGTGTGTACATTACTCTTTCACACCTGCCTGGTGGTGGTCAAGAACTCAAGAGGGTTCGTTTCAGGTAAGATTAATGCCATTATGATTTATGTTGGTCAATTCTATTTGTCAGAGTTCCATTTGGACACATAGGAAGATTGAAACGTGACAATAGGTCTCAAGCAAAGATGAGACAATGTTTGGCTGATTCTACTTGGTTTTCATAATAAAATTGTGCTTGGATTCTCAAAACCACAAAAGATTGGCAGGTTAATAGTTTATTTCTATTTTTTTTAATTGGGATTTGCTGATTTCCTTCTTTTGGGGCCTATGGCAATGCTTAAATATTATAATCAATGCTTGAATTGTTTTGGATCATTTTTTACTAGATCTTGGTGGGTGTTGACAGTAAAAAGAAATTTAGCGGGAAACAAGCAGAGATATGGTGGACAGAAAACAAGGCAAGGATTTACAAGGAATACAACATCTTGACTGCGGGAAAACCCTCAGCATCAGGTTCAAATGACAGTGGCACCTTATCAGCATCATGCTCAAATGAAAGATAAGTACATTTTTTCACATCTGGTGTGGCCTAACACCATCAAATTCATATACGTTATACGTTGAAGCAGGAGCTCAGAAGTGCTTAATAGACAGGCAATGTATGGTAATAATAATGTATCTCTTCTTCAGGTTATTAATTCGCATTCATTTTCATTTTTTAACCGTTCTCTTCTGCTGAGTTGTCCATTTTTTTCAATTTTTCTCAGCAGATCTATTCCTTCCCTGTATCTTTGGTTTTCTTTTTCAATTTCTCCTTGCGAAGTATAACTGCTTTCTGTTAAAGGACATGAGAGAAGTTTTAATCCCCTTGACGCTTGTGTTGAAACATAGTGATAGTTACTTGGCCAGGTAATCCGTGAATTTTACAATGAGAAGAATGGGCAAAAGGAAGAAAACTGACTCGTCTTCAGTTATCAGTTTTTGCTTTTCATCGTCCGGGTTGAGTTGTCATTTAATGCAACGTTGCATTGAGCCTCATTTATAAATGTATAAATTATATAATTTGGATAGTTTACATGTTATAAAAGCAACTTTAAATTTGTTATTTATATTAAACTATCATATTACATTAATTTTATACCATTTCCAAATAGAGCTCATATAAATGCAAATGTATATGCTAATAAAATAAGTAATTCTAAATACAATAGGTGGAATATGCTATTAATTTTATGATCTTACGGGGCTTATTTTGAATCAAATGTGCCGTAAATTTTGGTACACTTAAATGTACATAATCAAAACATTATATGTAGAAATATGGGCAAATACTGACTATAAATAGAAAGGACAAGGAAATTGAAGAAAAAACCTGGAGATGCACATTCATGATTTACTTGATGGGTTGTGACTCAATGCATTGAGGACTTGGCTTTTTGCAAATTAAATGCTGTTTTGGAAATTGAAGTGGTCCCAAGTCCGGAGAAAACGGTAAAACACTTGTGAAACTAATTTGATCACCTGTTTTTGCTGGCGAATGTCCACAATTAACCGGAGCTCAAGAAAACACAGGTAGACAGCATTTGAGAAGTTGGCTATTGTCCATAGCATGTATTTGTGAAGGAGAGTTTTCCACCTACAGTTGGTTGTTTGCAGTGGCCTGGATTGTGCCGACCTAGGAAGTTGTCTGTCCAGAATCCAGATGCGCATTTTCGGTGTCATCCAGATGGAAAAGGGTCCGGCCGCAAACATTAGCGAAGAAACGACAGTTACCATGAGATCATCTAGCTGGATTAATTCCCCACTATGAATGGTGGGGGTAAAAGACGCTTATTTTTCTCAAACAATATATCGCTCGAAGTTAATACTTCTGGCTCCTCGAAGGGATCTCTCCATGGCAACGGAAGGAAAGTAACGCGCTACTACAAGCAGAAACAAAAAAGATACGTGGGCAAATATCGTCGCTATTATAACACGTTATTATTTCATTCTTTTAAACCACCAGCAAGCATGTTCTTCGCCAGAAGCAACGGCAATGCGATTAACGTGACAGAGAAATCTGAGTTTGGAAAATAGCATAGATGGTAAGTGTCTATTCACTTTATTGAGGATTGCATTACTCTTTAAACTTTTTTTTCCATTTGGCTTTACCAGGAGGAAATACACGATGGGCTGATGACGTGGATATAAATGAAATTTTTATCGCAGCAACTGAAGTTCTAATCTCTTTGGAAATTAAAGAGGAAAGACGACCAGTAAACCGGTATAAGTGGATTTCTGGGCCTGATTGGATAGCTTAAGATTTTCGGCTCAAGTTGTATCAGAGCCCTGACGCCAACCTTGGCTTGGTGTAGGGGTTCGCGTCTCGTGGGCTTTCCTCTGTAGCTCCCGCAATGAGTCCCGACTTCTGGGCCTAACCAGATAGCTTAAGCTCTGCAGCCCGCGCAGGCTTTTGAGGATCGCTACTTCATTGACTTATCGAATCCAAAACTCATGCATCATCTTGGAATGTCTCAAGTAATCAGCGCTGACGCCTAAGACACTGATGGTCCCTACCTCTTAGTCTGGACTAAAGAGCACCGGAACAGCTTTCTCTTTCAACATCAGGGACGGCCACCATGCCACCGAAGCCCTTCTTCTTTGTGCAATTCACTTTCTGTTGTTGCCTTATAAACTGAGCCTTGAAGAAATACGCTTCCAAATGCTCTGATAGAGTAGCCTGTGTTGGCTTCAATTTTTGTAGATTCCTCTGTAAGTGACACAGCCCTTCCACCATGTTCCATGTCAGAGTTACAAGTCCTCTACCCGTGCCCGTAAAAGTGTACCAACAGCAGCTTTCTAGAACTTCAATCGCCCTTTTCAAGTGTTGATGTGGTCCAAACATCTTTTAGAACAGATAACATATCCTTGATGCTCAACACTCTTGCACTTGTTAGGTCAAATAAACCCTTTGCTCTTGAATGACGAACAAGGACCTCTTGATTTACGAATCAGCCAAAACCTACATCTAAAACCAGACACGTCCGGAGTTGAACAGATGATTCTGCTCAAAGAATTCAATTATGTTTCTAGAAACTTCAAAGCAACGCCTGGCCAGACAGGCCCTTAATTGACTTGGAAAATATGCATCGTGTACCTAGACGTGGAACAACTGAGCTGAGCTCGTACGAAAAGTCCAATCTCTAACCATCCATCTCAATTGAACTGCACCCAGCTACTTTCCTCATCATATTCTCATCCTCACACTCCATTGCTCTAGCAGCATCAACCCATCTCCCTGCTGCAGCATATGTGCCCGATAGAAGGATAGAGTCTGTGGGATGCTTTTCATTCGATTCCGTAAGCGATACAGTTATAGATTCACCCAATTTGGCGTCTCCATGAATCCTACAAGCTGCAAGCAGGGATCGCCATGCAGTGGCATCCGCTGCAATGGGCAACATCTTTATCACCTCGCGGGCCTCCGCTAGCAGCCCAGCACGCCCTAAAAGGTCAATCATACAACCATAGTGTTCGATCCTTGGCCAAAGTCTATATTCTTGAACCATGCTCTCAAAGCATTTCTTCGCCTCCATTAACAGTCCTCCATGGCTGCAAGCACTCAATACTGCCAAGAAGGTGACCTCATTAGGTCTGATTCCTCTCTCCAACATCTCATAGAACAATTGGAGTGCATTTATCGTCTGCCCATGTAACCCAAATCCAGCAATCATAGCCGTCCAGGACTTCACGTCCCTGCTATGCATCTCATTAAAAACTTCAGCAGCCTTCTCTATGAGGCCGCACTTGGAGTACATATCCAGAAGAGCTGTGCCAAGGACAGCATCCAGTTCTAGATGCTCGTCTTCTAGATACTTATGGACGTGCTGGCCCACAGCTAGAGATCCTGAGGCTGCACATGCTGAAAGCAATCCTACCACTGTAGCTGAATTTGGTTTCATATCTTCGCCTTTCATTAGTTGTAACAGAGCAAAGGATTCCTCCATTAGACCTCTTTTAACATATCCATCAATGATGCAATTCCATAAAACAACATCTTTAGTGGGTACCCGATCAAATAGTTGCCTTGCAGAAGCTATACAGTTGGATTTTGCATATGTTGAGACAATGGCTGTCACCACATTCAAATCCAAACAAGTACCATACCTAATACAGTAACAATGGATAGATTCCACGTTGCCCGCATCACCGGAAGCCGAGATTACAGTGGTGAGTGTCGTGGGACTACCCATGGGACCAACCAAAAGCATCTTTTTGAACAATTTGATCACTTCTCTGTGTTGTGACGCTTGAAGATAACCACCCATCAAGGCATTCCAAGAAACTACATCTCGTCTGTGAGGAGCCTCATCAAACGCTTTGTGGGCATCTCCAACTCTCCCACAAACGCAGTACAAGTGCAGCAGGGTATTCCTTAAATCTAAGAACAACTCGAATCCAGACTTGATAACAATTCCATGAATGCATCGGCCAGTCAAGAGGGCAAACACCCGGGCGCAGGATTTAAGGGGAGAAATAAAAGAGAACCGATCCAAAGAGATTCCTCGAGCCCTAATCACGTTGAACAGAACAATAGCTTCTTTTGGGTTTTCGCTCATGGAATGGCCTCGGAGCATGGTGTTGAAAATGAAGAGGTTTGGGTGAGGGACGTGGTTGAAGATGAAGCGAGCATATGAAATGTCATCTGTTATGGAAGCTGCGAGAAGCTTGCTGAGGGGAAAGGTGATGAGATCGAGGCCAGTCTTTATCATGCCGGCGTGGATTTGAGATACCTGCGAGGTTCGCTTGCATGATTTCAACAGATTAACTACGTTGGAGATCTGGAAAAGCTTTCTTTGGGTGGGTTCGAACATTTGAGTTACAGCGGGAAGATGAAGTGGCGCAGGCAACTTTCAGTCATGTTGGTCTGGTCAGAGGTAAAACTTACGGGGTGTAGTGGTAATGAATAAAATTGTTGATGAAAAATTTTAAGGAGTAAACGTTGTCAAATAATGTGATATGATAGGGGTAATGATAAGTAGTAAAGAGGATAAAGTTAAAATAGATAGGTTAGCTGTGTGGATAGTTGTGTAGAAATGATTGAAAAGTAGGGTAGTTGTATAGGAAAATGTGAAAAAATAATTAAAAAATA
>JAXCLR010000001.1:60472272-60499767 GCA_035584095.1 Annona squamosa
TACTCCTATTATATCACATCACTTTCTATTGATTTGACAACTTCTACTCCAAAAACTTTTCATCAAAAGTTTTACCTACAATCAAACACACCCCATATGATTTCCAGAAACATGGTTGGCAGATGCTAAATTTATATATAATTCCATCAATTTCATTATTTCAAAGCCTAATTCAAATTAGAGAACAAAATCAATGTCCTCTAATTTAGGGTGCGTTTGGCATTGCGAAAAATTTGTAAAATCGTGTAAAAGTTTTCATTGACCAGGGAGTCGTCGGAAAAACCCGTCACTTCAGTGAACTTCGTCGTCGTCTGCCGTGCATGTACGAGTAATTAGCTACGGCTGCTGCATCAAGCCTCTCTACTACGCGACAAAACTGCATTTCATTTTTCGCCGCCACCAGCATTTACGAGTAAAGGGTTACTGTGCATTATTTGTTCCGACGGATTTGCAGGGTGCCGTAGTATGATGCAACATGTTTTAGGGATGAAAATCTGTCACTTGTATTTTTGGCAATGCCAAACACACCCTTAATTACATAATAGTAAACATAGTATTAGAATCTTTAACTCCATCAAAAATGAGTAATCTACTTTTGTTGATTTGGAATAGGACGGTCTTTTCAAGCGTATTTTGTAGATTAAGATTAATTTAAAACTAAAATTATATAGAATAAAAAATTCTTTTATTTTTATCTAAATGAATTATGCTGATTTTTATTTTTATTATGTGGTTTAATAATATAATAAAATTAAATTGCTTAGATTATTATATAAGACACGTCGCAACGTAACGGTCGTCTTTTAGGGTTTAACAAAAAGCTAAACCCCTACTCTTTCTTCCCTGGTTCCATTCTGTTTCCTCCTCTCCACTTCCGTTTCGGACCTTGAACTCGCCGTCAATGGCGTCGTCCCAATATTACCAGAACATGTACGATGTGAGATTGAAGCCCCGGCTGCTGAAATCAATCATAAGAGATCGTCTCCCCGGCGAGAAGCACCCGTTTCGCGCCCACTCCGATCTCTCCTACATCGTCTCATTGCTTGAAACTCACGGCCTTCTGTCGGAGTCGTTTCCAGATGAGACCTCTGACTTGCGGCTGGCAGAGAGCTGGAAATCCACCGTCGACGAATGGGTCGAGCGCTTGCTGTCGCTTGTTTCGAGCAAAATGGTGATTATCTTAGTATCACGTGCCTCCCACAAGCCTCAAATTGCTGATATGAACCTTGCTGTTTAGAAATCATAAGCTACTTTGCTGTGTGCAATCACAATATGTTCGGCAAGAGGCGGGGTGATCAGAACTGCTTTTCTGGTACGGCAGCCATCTTGCTGTCAGTAATCCAGGTTCCAAATTTGCCTACAGAATAAGAGAATAATTGGAGATATTGAACGAGACAGCACTGTAGTATAGTTCGGAGTTTCCAATCGATTTTATATATCTGCCCAGTCGGTCACCCACTAGATGAATGGTTCGAAACCACTGCTGCTGGTTGGAGTTGTTGGGGGAGCTAAATGGTAGTATTTTGCAGCTGCCTTCCCGAGTTCCCATTAATATTTGTCGTTTACCAGCATGAAAACTCAATTCCTGTTATGGCGCTGGGATATTCTTCCTCCATCTTCTTATTTAACAAGTTTCTACTATTGTACTACAGGTGCCTTTGGAAAGTGATAACTTTCGTTGAAAAGTTTTTGGTGTAAAAGTTTTTGAAACTAGAGAAAATGACATGATATAATAAGGATAATGATGAGGAATAAAGAGAATAAAGTTAAAATAGATAGGTTAGTTGTATAAGTAGTAGTGTAGAAATGATTGAAAAGTATGATAGTTCATATAGGAAGATGTGAATAAATAATTAATAAATAGAATACTTACAGAGAGTGAAAAGTTTTAGGTGAAGAGTCTTAACTTTTAACAAACACACCTTACAGCAAAAAGCACCACTAGCAAGCATGCACCGTAGCCACCAATGCGAATGTGACTTGGAAATGAGTAGGATTCTGTTGGCTAAAGAGGATTTGCTTGATTTTTTTTTCCATGCACTGCTATTGGTGTGTTCATCAGCTCCCCAGCATTTTTATGAGGACACATACCCTTGATCAACAGAGTGCTGCAGTTGAATGATGGCAGACTGTTGGGTTATCCTCAGTCTGGGAGTCCCTGATTGTGCTCCAGAATACTTTCTTCCCACCTTCATGGGAACTTTTTCCTTTTATTTGTATTGTTATTTCTGGATAAAACAACATCCTTTTGATTGACAACTTTGCGATCATCATGAAGAAGGTAAAATTTTCCATTTCTGAAAGTGGCCTCTGCTCTATTAAATTATGTGTTATTTTGTAGTATCCTATATTTTCATTCAATATTTGTGAGAATTAATCTCTATTGGATCGCTTTTCTTTTGTTGCATCCTAGCCAGATAAATGCTGGGCAGGTGTTGGCTTGCTAGGCGTGACTTGTAAAGAGTGTAGCTCAGATCGTTTTCTAGCATCACATTCCATCTGGTTCCAGAATCTTGTTTCACAAATTCAGGTGGTTTGTCTCCTCTCCATCCAGTTCTTTAGCATCCTTCCTGGTTGTTTTTCTCAATACTAGTAAGGATATTTGGGTAACTCTTTCATTTAAGTTGTTAAATTTATGTATTTAGTCCATTGATGGATAATGAAACTTTTTCATGTAAGAAGACCAGAATTTCCCATCCAAATAGTTTTTATCTGATTGGCACATTTATAGAGTGCACTAGAAGAGCACCTCCTGCTCTTCCATCTGGCTATGGTTTTCTAGACATTATCTCAATCTTTCCACCCTTTTGAATTATCAGTCCTAGATGTAAATGTGATCCTATTTGGAAACTGAATTTTATTTTGGTTATATTGATTCTTTCTTGAAACCTGAGGACCTCTTTGGATTGGTTGCATGAAAACATTGCATGAGTGAATTTAAACAGGATATGCTAAGATATTTTCCTCTTATCAAAATCAGATAAATATTACCTAGTTATCTCTACTTTTTTTATGGTCAAACATGTCATTCTGTGATCATCCCTTTCAATACAATAAACCTGTGTTTCTATAATTAATCTTTTTTTTCTGTGATCATTCTTCTGTTTTTCTTTTCCATTGTTCTATTCTCTCCCATTACATTATTGACATTATTTTCATTTCTATTAACATTATTTTCTCAAATATTTAAGATGAGATTACATTCCCTCCGTAAATTCCAAACACATGCATAGATTGTAATGTGCTTAACATGGTTTTGGCTTTGTGTTTATGCCCTTTCTAGCCTAATAGAAGCAATGTAATTTGCAAATAGCATGCACCAGGTGATATAATTTTTCAGAAATGCCTTATTAGCTCATTCGTGAATATTTAAGACAAAATTAAAGAAATAAGGGTTTTGCAGTGGCCTTTGATGAAATCACAACAGTTGGAAACTTTTCTTTCTGCTGATGGTCCTCATAATGGATATTTCTTAGTCAATGATCTTATAAAAAATGTGGCATCAGTTAGTTAAAGAAACATTTGGCTGTGAAGTATCTTCTGAAAATGAAAAACTTTTTAAACATTCAGCTTATCACCAAAGCAGGGCTACCCTGCTGCTTGAACAGTTCTCATCTTCAAGTAGCATCTGTCTTTTCATGTCCTTCCAATGCATGTCTAATGCACAAGCCTGCTGTTCTGCTTATGTAGCTTTAATTGGATGGTTAGCAAAGATCTTCTATTGTAGCTTTAATATATATATATATATATATATCTTTTTTAATTGTTAATTGATTCAAAAATCAAACCTGGCCATTTTTATGGTTATTCTAATATTTATTTATGTCATTATGTTTATATTTGAATTTTTTTGGGATTTATTGCAAATTAGCTATCTTTTGTTAAATTCTTCACATGAGAGTTTCATTGACCCTTCAATTTTTTTGATGTTGATAGCAGCCAGCTTCTGATGCTAGTTTTGTCAAGGTGGCTTCTTGTGCTTCCTTGTCTGATTTGTTCAGAAGGTATCTCACATTAGATCCTTTATGTAAGAACTGTAAAAACATAATAGTTGTCCCTTAATAGTTACTTTTAAAAAAAATTCTCCTCATGATAGAGATTACATTCAGTATGACATAATGGTAGAGGTATTGAAAGTGGCATAGGTTAGAGGATGGGCCTTGACATAATGGTAAGACTTGCAGCCTTTTGCTACTGGAAGTTGCAAGTTAGAATCATGGGAAATGATCTCTTCGTAAAAACAAGGGTAGGGCCGCATACATGGACTCCGCTCTCTAGACCATACAATGTGTGGGAACTCTATTCACTAGGTCAGCCGAGATCTGCAGAGCTCTCAAGTTACTTATATCTTATCATTTTGATATCAACTTAAGATAAAAATGCTGCATTATGATATTTTTTTTGCCACAATAAACCGTCATGTCTAGTTTGGGACTTTTCTGCCGTTAGTAATTGAATCTTTCTGAGCCTGCATGAAGTTTCCTGTTGAATTGTTTGAGAGATGTTCAAATTGGATCATCTGAGATCTCCCATTATTACATTGAATTTTCCTCTGTTTGACAGAACTGTACATAAGCTTTTCTTAAACCATTGGTTCAATATTCAACTATTGCACAATTTTAAAGCAAAAACGTATGCAATCAAAGATGAGAGGGATATTTAGCATGGAAAAGATTGTGCATCAATATTTTTTTGATTTCTTACCTCTATCAAATAAGTCATTTTGTATTTGAAAACTTTAAGGCAAATATATTTTTTTTTATTCTATGAGTTGGATCTGTTTGTCTAGTAAATGAGTTTTCATTTTTAGCACATATCATAACCAGTATGTTTTTAGGTCATGTCTTTAGCCTGTAAGATTTTAAAAGTCAATTTTATGGAAAACTTTATTTTCTTATCATTTTAAATTGACTTACTTCCATGCCAATTAATTTGTTGTGTAAGGTTGGCTCATTTTCCTAATGCAAAGAAAGATGGCATCTCGCAAGCTGGAAAACTCATTCAGCCAGTTCTGAAATTGTTGAGTGAGGATGGATCAGAGGATGTATGGGTTAGTGCTCTGATTTTCTGTACAATTGCATGGTTTATTATCCTTTGCTGTTCTTTTTTATTACACCCTGTTTGCTCTATCAATGAGTTTGTTTTCATAACTCTATGCTTTGGAAATCTATGACCTGTAAACCTTCAGAGTATCCCATTGGATGGATGCGTTGCGGCACATTGATATATTGCATGGGTGTAATAGTCGTTGTAAAATTTATGTGACTCTATAACCTAGTTCCAGAACAATGGAGTTGTATCCTTTTCTAAAAGTATTAATTTACCTGCATTATGTTCCATTTAAGTCATGGATTGGCCTTATTATTTTCCATGTGGCCAGCATGAACTCTATAAGCGCATCCAATTACCATGGTGGATTTCACTCAAACATCATTCTTATTATAACATTTTTAAATGTCATCGAAACTTATGATCACTGATTTCAGATACATTGGCCAGAAATATCTTAGTGTTCCACCTCAGTGGAACTGGTTTAAAACATTGAACTGCTAGGTTTTTGCATGCCAATGTATTTGGATAATATTTATGCCACTTTAAACCAATCCAACCCACCCATTATCTTTAATAATATTTTTTAGCGAAAATTATAAAAAGAACACCTTGTTAGGATACTTTGGCAGGCCATAATATACACAAGCTCACTTGATTGCTCTAAGTTCAACATTTTGAACTGGTTCCATAGAAGTTAAACCGGATCTTAGATATTGCTTAATGATATCCAATGAGAGAAAGATCGTTTGAGGATTGGGGAAAAATAATTGATTTTGCCAACAGAACTTCTGGATATCTTAGTGACGTGCAAACACAAACATCTAAAATACAAAATTATCATGCATAAAAACTTTCTTTTGTGTTAGAGATATACAGCATATTATAAATGAAATGTGAATGATATTGCCCCTTATGGTAGGGATGTAGATCCAAGGGCATCTGCGACTGTGCTAGACATGAAGCATAAATGGCTTTAATTTTAAATACGTTTTCTAATAGAATACAACTTGGAGGATACAATGGTCTATGGCTAGTGGTTCCCTGCTTAAACTTTAATTTCTCGCATTTATAAAGAAATGCATGCAGATGAGTGAAAATACAGTTGATTTTTTAATTCTTAAAAATAAGTTTTAAATAGGACAAAATTAATGTAAGACTTGTCGGTCAACCTATTAAAGTCTTGATGTATCAAAATCGTAGCTGCTAGTATATATTGTATAGTGCAAGAGCAAGTAATTAGCATACATATTATGGAGATACAGAAAAGAAATTGCTCCTCATTTATGCCATGTCAATTACTCCACAAAAATATAATAGAAAATATACATTGTTTATATGAAATCATTGCTTGAGTAATCAATGAGTTGTCCACTTACGTCAATTAGTTGCCTAATTGGGTATGAAATTGTGCTATTTGTTTTATGATGAGTCTAGAGGAACACATAAATGAGGCCTGGAGGATTTTTTATCATTGAATTTTTATCCAAAATCTTTGCCTTTTATTATTGAATTTTTATGTAATGGATGAAGTAGATTTCCCATCAATCATCAGTAAATATCAAATGGGTTGGGTTTCATGAAATTTGATGGTGTGTAGATATAGTTGATTCCACGTAGTGGATATAAAATAAGTTGATGTAATGTTATGAATTGCTTACTTGGTCCAATCACCGCACCACATAAGAATCTTTAAAGTGAAGAACTGAGTAATTTGGCTGTTTTTTGGAGTTCTACCCATTTTTGCATATTTCTATAGACTGCAATTGTTGCAAATGCATATATGAGTTGGCAGCAAAGCAGAAACATTAACAGTGCTATTTGCTTTGGTTTATTATTATGCTCTGTTTTATAGTAAGTTTTAATCATAGCAGTCCATTTTACTTTGCACATATATTTAGATTTGAAGATGTTATCACATCTGTGTAGTTTGCTCCTTCAGGAAGCAACCGTTGATCTATTATGCACCCTCCTCACCTTTTTCCCTTCATCGGTTCAGCGTCATTATGACAGTGTGAGTAGTGGGCTTCAGCTACGCTGGCTTGTAGCTTCTTACTTTTTTACTCCTTTTTCTCCCCTCTCTCTCCTGCATATATGAGAACCTTCAAGGCTTCAGCTACATTCCTTCTATTCATGTAAAATTTCCTGAAAATACTGCTTCTTTGGAACATTTCCTGCAAATACTGCTGCTTGCATACGTTCCTTTTATCATGTAGCACCAGAGTTTCTAATATCTGTAATATCTGCAAAAAAGCGAAATTATCTTTTCTAATGGGCAGCAATAAAAAATGTGTGTGGAATTCGAAAATATATTTAGTTTCCCATGAATATTGATAGTTATTGGTTACAAGATATCATCAATATTGTCTTATCTTTTCAAAAATGTTGTGGGAATATATTGATAATGCCGTTGACATTATGGAAGATTTATTGATTCAAAGAGAAGATCACACTGTCAAAAAAATCTGACCATTCCATTTGGAAACATCTTCTCCTATATTCAGTTTTGAAGGTTCCATTACGGTTTTGTTTATTTATGTTTTTTATTTGAGAAGTTAAGTAAATGTGGGAAACAACCTAAATTGAAATGTGAATGGAAGTGTACTATTTTTTTTTTTCGAAGTCTGGAAGTGTACTAATTTGATAATATTGAAAACAATTTAAATGCTTTTTTTAATTATGGATCATTGATATGTAGTTTTAAAAAATTTAATAATTCTTGTAATAAAAAACTTTTAGTATACTGTGCTTTATTTATAAATTGTGTTTATGTGATATTCATACATACGTAATATGATGAGGGGACGCGCATGGAATTAGAATTAAACAATTTTTAATTAATTTTAAAATAAAATGTCATTGATAATTCTAGCTATACTTTTTATATTGCACTTTGCTTTACATCCCTATATTTTTATGATATAATTTTTTTTTGTTTTAGTAGACGTTTATATTTATCCTACTATCTAAAAGATTTCAACAACATTTTTTTCCTAATTTTGAAAAAATTTATTTACCCGTAATTTTTTTTGATAAAAAAATATTATCTTCAATAAATGATAAAAGCTTTTTTCCAAGCCACTATCAATATTAAGAACACTGAGTAGCACAAAACACCAAAATAATGATTTGCAATCATGCCATCTGCTGCTCAGGCACACTCCAAAGCTGCACCGTTGCACCTTCTTTCTAGGCATTCAGGTCTGTTGTTTTATAAATTTTGACATGTCAAGACTTAAAGAGTATTCAAGAAGACTTATTTTGCTTATTTATGTATCCTGAAAAATCTACTTCTAAACAAAATAAACCATAGGAATGAAATTAGAACTTTATATTATTTCAAGTTGTTGACCCTCTGGTATTTAAGGAATGCAATTTTTAAATAGATCATTTATTTTGTTTGAAAATCATTCAAAGGATTCTTTTGTTATTTTTCCTATAATATCTTGTTTTCTGGATATTACTGCCTTGTCAGGCTAATTTGAAATTGCTAAACTTAAGCATGTTACTTGTGGCAGGCAGAATCTATTATTGTTTCAAAAATTATGTCTGGAAAATGTCTTGCAAATATCTCAAAGGTCAGTGGAGTTGGTTCTTTGGTGTCCTTCATTACAACATCTGTAAGAGCATGTTTATAATCATTATGTCCTTTTGTCATATCCTTTGTTTATCAACAGCTGTATTAGCTGTATGCAAACTTACAGTGCGGTTGATATCCATATCCTGTGTTGCTTGAATATATCCATTTTTCTGTTTTTTAATGTGCAGAAGTTTGCTCAGAGTCTAGCATTACTTCCCAAGGCAAAGGGCAATGAAGATAGTTGGTCCTTCATGATGCAAAGAATTTTGATATCAATAAACACAGACCTTAAGGATGCATTTCAAGGCCTAGAAGAAGGTTGCTCGTATGATTGTTTTGTTCGTAATCTTATCTTTCCCATATTTCCTCAGATCTTGCTAGTTTGTCATTACCTTTTCCATGTTTCCTTAGATCTTTCTCATTATACTGACATTTGTTTCAATATAGGTAAAAAATCTGATGAAATTCATAGGCTCTTGGTTCCTCCAGGGAAAGATCCTCCTCCCCCCCTTGGGGGACAAATCACAAATTGGATTGAACAATTGCTAATGTCCAGAGTGTCTACATTGTTACTTTGCTGTTGTGTGATGCTCACTAATCATTATCCAGTGCAGGTAGTGTCTTTTCTTTTTTATTGTCCTAACTGCAGTTGTTGCTTTCAGTATATAATGCCCTTCATCATTACGCCTTCAAAAAATAAAGAATAAAAGTAGAAAGGAAAGAAGGACAAATCAAAAAGGAAAAGCCTTTTGATTATTCTAAAGGTGTGTTTGCTTTGGCTTAATGTTTATTCACTTGCTATGATGGAACCTGATCACATGGTAAGGACAAAAAGAAGGAAAGAGAAAAGGGAAACAAAAGCATGTAACTCAACTAGCTGCATCAGATTGACAGTTTATAATCTGAAATTTAAAAAGAATTTCTTGACTTGCTTGGACTGATTCAACTGGCTTGCTGAACAAGTTTTTGCCAGTCTTCTATTTGACTGTTTTTGCTATCCAGTCCAGTGATGAAAAGTTGTTGCTCTTTCTAGGACTTGTTTCCTTATGTGTTGTGTAATTGGTGGTTGGTAATTTAAAGTTCTCTTTTTATCCTACTTCACTGATTGGTACTAGAAAGCTGATCGTTTATGTGGGAACATAATCTATCTTGTTCCTTACAGCAGATCTCCCACACATGGATGTGTATATCTGATCATCCTACAGGTACACATAGCTATGATGATGATATGATCCAAAGATAACACAAATCTAATTGCAGATGGGCAGCTAATGAATTTCAAATAATTGTTTTGTGCATTTTTGTGTCCCACATGATATTGAATCCTTCTGAATTTCTTTCTGTTTCCCTGCTTCACTTGATCATAATTGTTCCAATTGTGTTTAATGGAAAGCCTATCCTCATTGCAAAAATCCACCTTAAATGGCAGACCCTGCCCCCCGCCCCCCACCGTGGATTTGCTGGAGGATAGGATGTCATGTGATATTTTTCAGTTGATGAGCCCTACATGGATGCATTCTTGTGCCTTCTTCGCATGCAAGAACTAGTACATCTGGCTTCAATATCTTCAGTGTAGCCTGCCCCAAAGGTTTTACAAATGCATTCAGGTTCAATGATTGCAGTAGGGCAAAAGGGTCTGCATGAGATAATCTCTGCCCCATTCAGGCATAAAGTAATTTCTGCCCCATTCAGGCATAAAGACTTCTTGTAATCAATTGAGCCATAGTTGGAGTATATCCTTACATATGAGACTCACTATGCGCACCAGCCATGATCTGGTACTTTAAAAAAACTCCAGCCAGTGCACATGTAAGCTTTATTCTCTGGGATAGCCATAGTTTCCTAGTTTCCCCAAGAAGCGTGGTGAGTAAACCAACATAATTGTTCCAAATATATTAGTAACATTTGAGATTATGACTTTATGAGTGGGTAACATGCAATGTTGCAATCCTAGTGGCTTTGCCTTGTGAGCAATCTCTGTCTCACATCCATTTGAATTCTGAGGCAACTCCTCACACTCTATTTAACAAAATGCAATGCCACTTGCTGGTTCCTACTATAATGCAGTTTAAGTAGACACCTTATGTGATTCTACTGTCAACCACAAAAGTTCATGTGATGTTTTGAATCTGTTGATACATCATGGATGTAAGAAGATTCCTCTCAAAATCAGGATATGCACCGTATAATCTTATTTGATGTGGTTGTTGGTTTACAGGTAACTGTACCTGTCCTCCCTTTGCTTGCACTTGTCAGGAGAATACTGGATGTGGATGGTTCTCCAAATCTAGAACAATTTGCAACTGTCACGCAACAAGAGTTCATCTGTTCTGAGCTTCCAAGACTACACTTGTGTTGCTTGGATCTTCTTCTTGCAATTATTGAACGGCGAGACAGGTAAGATTTTTTTTTTTTTTTTTTTCAATAGATGTTTGTTACGCTGACATGTATTTTGGATGGAAGTACCTGCTTCAGCACTATCCTTACATGCATCAACAGAATGGTCTGCTTTTGGCCCTGGAAGACCAACATGATATATGACACTATATCCTCACGTATTCTTATTATACTGACTTCATAAAGTAATTCAAAATATGATTTATGATATGGTAGCACTGAGTTACACAATGTTTATGTCTATGTGTCACTTAATAATAGTTTTCCATGTAGATTTTTTATGATCGTTATGTTTTTATAATTATATATGTATATTTTAATGCATTTTTAACATTTTCCAATTATTTTTTAAAAAAATTGTTGCCAATAAATTTCTCCTATAAACAATATTATCTTTCTTTTTTTTAGCATGACCGGTAAATTGAATTTTATCGATAAAGTGAACGCTGAGAAGGCCTTACAGATAAGAGCAGTATAGCTGGATTATGCATGAGCAAGTGCAGGACAATTTCAGAGCAAGAAATAGTTATATTATTGAAGAAATTTGTAAACATAATATAAATTTTTGAAACTTCAGTCTATTTGTTGAGGATCTAGCATTCAAGTCTGTGTTTCTCTGTTTCCTGGTAGCATGAGGCAGCTATTCAAATGAGGAATATTATAAACATTCCTAAAATTTTCCCATATCTTGTACCAGATGTAGTAATGATGCTTCCAGAATGAGAGGTCTCACTAGTACATGAATTCTATTCATTCTATATACATCTAAATGCTAAAGAATTGGACTCAGTAGCTTTTTTCCTCTTCTCAATTTTTTCCACTGTGAATTGTCGTCGTCTGCATTTAGTATTGTGAATTGATATGCATATCTTCTTTCTTGAGATACCCATTTCTAAGTGTTGTCAATTTATTTATGCTTGGAAAATGTTTGTTTTATAATTCTAGTATATCAATGTTAAAATGTATGTGGCACCACAATTGTAACTCTACCACAGTCAACTTTCGCCCTATGCTGCTGAAGTTGTGCGACTCCTCAAAGAGCATTTCAGGAGGTGTGCGGCACCTTCTGTGAGAGCAAAGATTTATCTTGTCGTAAAGACTCTACTCATCCGCCTGGGTGTTGGTATGTGGAATAATTTCCTATTTTCATTGAACTTACATTTGTTTTCTGCTTAAATTGATGCCAAGTTTCCTTCAGAGGAAAGAAATGCTTCTTTCAGAAGTAATACTCTGTGATCTTCTTTCATCAATGTTGATGCTATTTTTTAGTACTGCAGAACCACAACAACTCATGATGATCCCGAGGTTAGTTTTTGAGTCAAGACCATATGTCGTCAAATAATCACTTTTGATATTAGTGTCAAATAAGAACTCTCAAATTACCTTTCTTGCTAAAACTATTGGAAGCAAGATAGTCAGAATCTTAATTGTGCAGTCCGAGAATTTGGATTCTATTTAGTGCTGGCCATAGTCGAGAAGGCAAAGGACTTCCTCTAGCCCTATGGAACTAGATTTAAAAGGTTGAATTCATTTTATCAAAGGTTTGAATCTGAGTGGTGTTTTTATTTTCATCACTGAAACATGATTTAGGCACGAAATTACATTTTAGAGTACAGACTTTGAATCTGTCCTTGGCAAGACGAAAAAAAATGGAAATTTGATGCATTGAAATGGTACTACTATAGCACTTTACATGTATTTTTTCTTCCATCCAACATTTATTTCTCATTAATGAAGTAAGGCATTACAAATCAGAAAAAGAAAAAGGAAAAAAAAAATGAAGGCTTCATTACTAATTTAGCAGGGCTGGGCCTTACTCAGGAATTGCTCGGGATCTTGCTCCACAACTGATTGGCATTGCACTTGTTGATCTGGGTTTTATTACCCATGGAAGTGTCTTTGCATCTCAAATAGCATTCCAGCAAAAAGTGGGTATCGAGACCTTACAACAACCTAGATTGAGGAGCACGCCCATTTCTGTTCAGATGGCTGCACTAGAAGCACTAAAGGCTCTTCTTACAGTGGTATGTACAACTGTGTCAACTGTCAAGAACCTCTAGGCAGCTTACATTCGCATAAGGAACCTCTGTTTGAACATCATCTTCAAGAAAATAACTGGATGGAACATGGATGCTTCTGTGAGAAATGTGAACATCAATTGCATATGAAAATGCATGTAGACTGTAACTCTTATGAGAACACTCATGGATGTCAAAGCTAATCCGGTGTCTGTGGAGGTCTCTCGGTAATAGCAGTGAATCCCAGTGCCTTCCTTTTGACGAGTGCACTAAGGATGAAGTTGAGTTGGTTATAGATAAGGGCACCTGAAACATTCTGGTTTATCTTTTTGAATACCCAAATTTAAAAATTGTTTGTCTATTCACTGCCAATTCACTGCCAAGGTGATGCACTTTATATGATCAAGATGATCTTTGATACCCACCTGTAAAGAGCTTTGATGTCATCAACTCCTCCCATCCCCTGCTTTCACTTTCACGTATAATGCTTTTGTAATGTTCTTTGTATGTTAACAGAGCGGCGCATTAATATCAGAGGATTTGCGGTCCAAGGCAGATTATTGTTTACTAACTGTAGCAGCAGATTCAATTGAAGGGAGATGGTTAGATGAAGAAAGGAGGACCATATCAGATGTGCTGTCCCCAAATCGAGCAGAATTCCAGCTCACAGCTTTAAGTGCTCTCTTAGCTTCTCTTCTTTCTTCAACCCGTGTTAGGCCACCATATCTATCACAAGGCCTTGAACTTTTCCGTAAAGGTAGACCTATATGATCTACATTATTATTCTTTCATTATTGAAGAGGAAATTTAATTGTAGATTGTAGAGCAAAGCAAGGATTGCCGATTATAACTCTTGGCAAGAGGACCATCGAGGAATGGAATTGGAATTTGTCCATGGATGAACCTCTGATGTCTTGAGCTGCCTCTGAAGAGAAAAAAGCTCACATGTAGTATGAGCTCAAGTTGAGTCAGCAAACTGAAAATGACTTGTAGCACTCACTGAATCTCATAAATATCTATCATTTAGAATGTTTTAATAACTGAAGACGGGCTGAGATTTTGCTCAAGAAATTTAAAGAAATGAATAAGATACATCAGCTATTAGACATACCGAGTTTCTAAATTTTCATTTAGTCATAAAATCGTGCTAATTAGTTGAATAACCTTATCTTAATTTTATGAGTTCTATTCTGTGTCTGACAAGCTTCTCCTTCTTTGCCTAGATTACATTTAGCCTTTGAGCTCTGCAAAACATCCTATAGAAGTAGTTTTGACAGTCTCTGCTTTTGACTCCCTTGCAGTGCATTGCCTATTTTCAAACCCTAGCTATGATAATCCAGCTATGCATGTCAAATGCTGGTTACGTTACCTATTCTCAAAACCTCCCTGCAAACTTATTGGAGATTATTATGCTTACCTAACAATCTTGTTAGGGATAATTCCACGTGAGACATTGGCCACCATAAGAATTTTGAGCAATCTCTGCACCTCTATTTCTGCATATCAGGAGTTGCATAGTATCTGACATTGTATAATGACCCTGGTCCTCTCAATCCACTTGCAGAGATATGCTACCCCCACCAAAAAAATTCTGGGGCTAGTTGCTACTTATTTTGATGATATTAAAGCTCTGGCTTCATCTGTAGATCATGTGATCAACACATAATTCATGATACAGTCAGGCTGGATGATTGCTTTTAAGTTTATCTTTTTCTTTTTCTTCATCCATGTTCGTAATTAATAGTATGATCCCATGATTTTCTGGATAAATAATATAAAAGTGAAGCCATATCTTTGGGTTGGCTGCTATGTTAAGCTGACCTTGAGTGGCTAATTCTGTGAAGAAAGGAACTTGGCCACTCATGATGATATTTCAAAATGTTTTGCAGGCAGGCGAGAAGCTGGAGCTAAGGTTGCTGACTTCTGTGCTTATGCTCTAATGGCTATGACGGTACTCATGCATCCCCGAGCACTTCCTTTATTTGATTCTCCCTCTGGCAATAGCAGCACAGTCGATGAGGGAATTAGCCGCAGTTTCTTGGACAGTTTTCTGGGAAACGGTGACGAAACAAGACCTCTCTCAACAGATGAACTAGATAAACAAATCAACCAAACTAACAAAAGATTCAACAATAAAATATTGGCTGAAGGTCCGAAGGCATCAAAGTTCTCTGATAAGATGTGGGCTGGTGGCAAAGGCCCTGCTGAAGAAGCAAGGGAACGTGCAGGTATTGCAGATGTAGAGATGGGAGGTAGCACAGACAGCAAAGTCATTGTGGAAGAATCGAGAGAAGACGTTAACATTGTCCATGTGGAAATGGGAAGGAATAACATGGTTGAATCAATGTTTTCTGCAGTACCTGTCTCTAGGGTTCATACAGAGGGTTTAGATAGTGCTAGCACAGGTGGCAGAGTTGTTGTAGAAGAATCAAGGGAACACGCTAACATTGTTGATGTGGAAATGGAAAGGAATAACATGGTTGAATCAACATTTTCCGCAGTCCCGGTCTCTGGGGTTCATACAGAAGGTTCGGAGAGCACTGCAGTGGCATCCAGTGAAGCAATTTTAGCCAGTGGTAAAACGGCACTAGGAACCGGTGATGAAACAGCACCAGGGAAAGGGGTTGTTACTTGGATGGATACAGCGGAACCAAAGGGTAGCTACTTGTCTATTTCAGGTGCATGGGACGCCGGCAAGGGGAAAGAAGTCATGTTACATTCTGATTCAGAATCTTTGGATTCATTGCCTGATATCATTGACGGTGATCCTGACGAAGATTAGCAGCCAACGTAAATTTTGGTAGCCAGCTCTATCTATATGCATTGCGGGAATTGTTCATCTTCAGTAATTTATTAGAGTATTATGATGCTAGGAAAATTGTACATTAATTAAGTTGATGTTACATTATAGAGCCGATGAGTGTTGTTCTTAGGTGATATAGGTAAGGTAAATACAGTCAATATTTCAGATGTACCAGAGCTGGAATATAAAAAAGCTGAGTTGGGCGTTTGGGCCTTTTCGCTTTTTGTCCACCACCACCACCACCCACACCCACACCCCCAACAAAAAAAATTCTTTTCTTTCTTTCCACGTTTGGAGAAGGCATAATTCTTTGTTCCAACGTTCGTCTTTTACGATTCCATTAGACCGGTGGATTCTTTGTTGCACCAGAGTTACGTTTTCATTTGACGGGTTTCTTTATTGTCCACAGCAGGCCCATGGTTGTCCATCAATATGCTTGTCTAATTTCGATGTCGTTTTAATCAAAAGCTTAACTCATTTACGCTGAAACAGTTAATAACATATAAAATTGGTAATTCCAAATATGACTATTAGTTTTACCCCTATTTACATATATGACCAGGCATTTATGCATATAGCAAATAAGACCTCAAATTTGCACTATATTTATTTAGAAATATACGATGGCCCATGTGTTTTTTTTCCAGAATGCCCCCGGCTAAAACCTAAATCCATCTTCCATTTCACATGTAAAGAATAAATTTTATTGATAGCCGTTTTGCACCAATAATTTGTTCTTTTATCTGGATCTAAGTCTTAGTCAGGGCTATTTGGGCAAAAATATATGAGCAAAATGATTATGAAACAGTGAAACAAATGTATGGCCATATTCACCTTCTATAAAATGTGTAGTCATATATGGAAATAGAGGTAAAATGTATGGCTATATTTAGAATTATCCCTGTAAAATTCTAAAAACATTTAGATTAATCTTCATGAGCATTGGAATTTTATGGGAATATATTGACTTCTAAGCCATGTATCTAGATAAGATGGATAGTTTGAAAGGCTTAGATATCACATTATGTTGGTTGTTATCTAGTGCACTAGTGCACCTTGGTGCAAAATTTTTTTTATATTTTTTTAAAAAATTTATACAATTGTTAATATAAGTGTATTTATGTCACTGATTTTAAACATCTAAAAAAAATCTACAAATCTCTAAAAATGATAAAACTTAATACACATGTTTTTTTTTTTTTGATGAGACATGTTAAAAATATTTAGATTAACAGTTCTATTAAAAAATTTTAAAAAAAAATTAAAAATTTACTTTTTGCTTCCAGATGCACCGAAGCTTAGTGCACCTGAGCGTATAAAATCAATTGCCCAATATGTTTACATATCCTTTTAAACATCAAATACATAAACTCATCTTTAAAAATGTTATTAATCTTGTATGGGTTAACTTCGTGAAACATTTTACAACTATATTCTTGCCAAATGGTTCAAACATGGCTTACCTTGATGATGATGTGAAATACAATGTCCATTGCCTTTAAAATCATTTTTTAACTAAGAAATTAGATTTCATCCAAATCAAAGATCTTAGTAAATGTAAACTAACATTATAAAATTGTTTAATTCACATATCAAATTTCAAAGGAAACACACCCGAGTGCACTTAGCCTTGATACACTCAGGCATATTTAACCTATTTATTTTATCTTTTTAAAAACTTTTGTTATACAATTATTAATTTAAGTGTATTTAATATGTATTAAGTTTTACTATTTTTGAAGATTTGTAGATTTTTCATATTTTTAAAAATACGTAGCATTTTTTGTAATTTAAAATTACTTAAACGCTACTAATTTTTAAAAATCCAAAAAAATATACACAATCTTCAAAAATAGTAAAACTTAATACACATAGTAAATATACTTAAATTAATAGTTTTACAAAAAAATTCAAAAATAAATTAAAAATGAATTTTTGCAACCTGAGTGTCAAAGCTAAGTGCACAAGAACATGACACATCAAATTTGAAGCTATTGATTCAACAATAACTAAACAATCTAAAACATTCTTCCTTTTTATAGCATTTTAATGCATCTTGTGTACATATGAGTGTTTTTCATATTTTAAACATAATTACATACATTTAGGCATGCACAATAGACCATCCAACATGTTGAAATGATTTTGGGTACCATGATAAAAGAAATGACACTAAACAACATGAATTATTGATTTCTGAATTCATCGTCAAAGTGGGGCTCATCTAAGAGGTTCCCACAAAAATTAAATTTACGAACTTCCTATTGGAAATTGTGGGATCCCCGGCTCCTTTGTAATGCAACCCATTTTTCTATATATAAATTTCCAATCAGGATAGTTTTGTATCATGGTTTAATGAATGGTTAGAAGTATAGTCAATTTCATTGATCAAACTGAAAACACATGAAATCATTCACCGACGGCAACACTAGCAGTGATTCTTGCCCGGCCAGCATCCACGAATATTTATGTCCAAGATATGGCCCCCGCAAATTTTGCTAAGATAAGCAAGTGGCATCACTCTTCCACTTCGATTGCGCGGAGCAGCCACTGGCGGCAGCTCATGGCATCATAACCCAAACATCACACTACTAGATTTTGCACATTCCAAAACTGTAATCAGATCAGTCTCATTAGGGACAGGCGACACAAGAACTCGACTAATCTTCAACATTTTGCAGGGTAAGAAGATTTAGCAGGCAGCAGAGGTGAAGTGTAAATAGAAATCAAGCAACATCTTGGTATATTTGGGTTAACTTCTTCCAATGACATAACGTGCTATATCAGTGAGACTGATTGGTAAAAGATCCAGCACATTTGTGCATGCAAAAGGAATAGAGGTGGGGAACAAGTCCCAATGTTGCAAGCAGATTCCCGTTCTAAATCTCTTGCAGGGAGGTGCATGAAAAATAAGCCTATTGAGGTGAGCTGTCCCTTGCTCTGATTTTTATGAGACAACGCCAATTATTTTAGTCAGAATCACAATCCCTTCCTGCCTCACCATTCATTGAGTTGGCTAAGATTTCTTGAGCTTCAGCAAGGGGAGACTCCTTTGCATCCGCAGCATATAGAATCTTTCTTATTGCATCTGCAACCTGAATAAGAAGTCACATATGAAATTAAGTCTAAAAGCGACCAGTGGTTCGGCACCAATATAACCAACTCCTTTTCCTTCAGAGTATCCATGAAATAAATCACTGGGTTAGCAGTTTACAGAATTATTTGCAACATAGAAACATTAAAGAAAGGATTTCCAAAGTTGAAAAACCTCGTCATTGTCATGTATAGATAATATTGCCAATATGAAGAAATCAAAATTTTCATCTTATATAGAACTTCCATTGGATAACATAGAGAAGCATGTTTATCTGCCATTGCAGACGGAATATATATATATATATATATGACAATCATAATTTCCGATATTCCTAAAATGAACGAAATAAATAATAAAAAATATAAAAAATAACACTACCAAATCTATCAATGTTCCTACAATTAAATATCTATATAAAGATACCAAAGCCAAGAACCACCCATACCGCATAAAGATACCTGCCCATATTGCAATCAACTGCAGACGGGAATTGACAGTTGGATCATTCTAAACAGGACAATAAATTGTTCTAAAATAAAATGTTTCGGAAAGCAGTCCCACGAGATTATAAAACATTATGACTAATATGCTTGCAAATCATTGAATATACCAGTATGAATCTAGAGTCTAGACAATTATACCGGCAATTTGTCCAACTCAGGACACTGGCAGAGGATTTCAATGTCGCGTAGTTTTGCAAAGTAGAACTCTCTTTCTTTTTCTAACTGGTCTACTGAAAGCTTGAGATCTGTGATCTGCACATGATTTCAAAACTATATCAAAAAACTATAAAAGGATTCACAGCAGCACTCCAAAATCTTCAGGCTAATGGAAATATCAATTATTTCTCTTCAACCTTCGAGATGTAACAGCACTATCACTCCCACCATATGGCTAGTCTGCTGCCCACCATTGTAAAGCAGCATCATAATCAACATCTTCTTTGAGCCACATGGTACATAAATTGGCAATAATAGCTTTACTCGAAACGACTTTCTCATACACTAGTAGCTTTAGTCCCTTCCTTCACATTTGCAGTGGCTACCACTATAGTCTTAATTGTATTCTTCCTTGTTTATTACAATACCAATTTATAAGCATTTAAATCACAACACTAAGCCACCGGGGCAGTGCCCTAGTTGTAACCCATTGCGGCACACATGGTGCCCACCCAAGTTCAAACCTTGCCAAATGCAGCTGCAGTGTCCCTTTGATAATAGGGTATCTACTGTCCTCCCCCCCACCCCCACCCCCCCCAAACAGTTAGTGTATTTACAAGATGTCCTTCCATGATAAGGGTTGTGAAAGTGTCTAATTTGTAATATCAAATTTCACAGTGTATATAATACCAATCAAAAAAATCACAACACTAAAAGCTTTTAAAGCAAAGAAAATGCATCAAGTTTAACTTCCTAAATATTGATATATTGTTCCTATTTCTAACGTAAGTTGAACTCGCTATCATGTATCTCTACAAAAAAAAACAAAAAATGTAAAGAAAAGAAAAAAATCAACAAATTATTTGACCGCTAATCATTTACAGCCGATCAAAAAAAAGGAGAATTTTTTATAATACCCATTTCTTGCATTTCTTTAGTTTTGTTTTTTCTGAAAATGTCAAACTAGATGTGTATAATCAATAAATCAAGTTTCACCTTTTTTGAAGACGTAATTTCTTTTTTCTGAATTTTAAACACTGGTGTTGTGGTCATTTTCACAGGTTAAAAATAACCACAATACTCTTTGTTTAAAATTCAAAAAATATATATATGCACGTCTCAAAAAATTACATATCTTAGTTTATGGATTATATACATCTAAATTAACATTTCAAAAAAAAACTAGAAAAATATAGGAAAATATGTATTGTGACCAGTCGGAAATCCCCCTTTCCAACTAGTCATAAATGATCACAACCCAAGCTTGTAACCATTGAAACTCATAGAGAATTATGGGATTAGAAAGAAACGAAAAAGATAAATGTCATAATGTCCATTTCTATGTGTGGATATATTTTTTTTGAATTTTAAACACAGGTATTGTAGTTATTTTCATAAGTTAAAAATGACCACAATATCCCTATGTTTAAAATTCAAAAAAAAAATTATTTGCAGATTTCCAAAAATGACAAATCTTAGTTTATGGAACACATATATCTAGATTAACATTTCAAAAAAATAAATATATATATGGGGAAAAAAATGGGTGTTATGACCTGTTGGAAATCCCCACCTTTTCTGACAAGTTGTAAATGACCACAACCCAAGCTTGTAACCTTCGAAACTCATAGACAATTATGTAATTACAAAGAGACAAAAAAAGATACATGACACAAAGTGATTCCAGCTCCAATCTCAAAGCTTCATAACTCTTCCATAACTGTTAAGAGGACCAGGGTCCATAGACTCCTCATTTAGCCATCATCGGAAATCCAGCAACCAAACTCCCTTTATTGTTGCTTTGATTTTTCAACAGTATATCAGGTGGCTTTAAACACCCAGTTATTTCTCACCAAGGCCAGTGAACAGGTGCTACTCTTAAGCTAGTTCAATTTATGGTTGGACTCACCACTCTCCCATAACTACAAAGACAATTTGCTTTCAAAGATGCCTCCTTTAGCTATCATCAGAAACAGCAATTAAATGTCTTTGAGTTCTTATTTTGAACTGCACTCCATGTGGCAATAAAAAAAAAAAGGAAGAACTCCATTATTCTCGTTGAAGCTGTCCAATTTATGATCAGGGATTCAAGGACAGTAATGACAATCTGGTTTCACACATGCCTCCTTAAGCTACAATCAGCATACAGCAATTAAAAAGGGACCCTGGTTCAATGCACCCGGGTGTACTTTACCCATTTTTTTATATTTTTTGAAACTTTTTTTTTTATAAAAATGTTAATCTAAGTCTATTTAACATGTGTATAAATTTTTACCATTTTTAAATATTTTTAGATATTTTTTTCGGATTTTTTTAAAATCAGTGGCATTTTTAGTAATTTAAAATTACTAAAATGCCACTGATTTTAAAAAATTCAAACAAAATATCTAAAAATCTCCAAAAATTATAAAAAATTTTACACATATTAAATACACTTAGATTAACAGTCGTGTAAAAAAATTTTCAAAAAAAAAAAAAGAAAAAAAGGGTGAAGTACACTCGGGTGCATTGAACCAGGGTCCATTAAAAAGCCTCTTTTATTTTCAAGTTTCACCGGCAAACCATGTGGCATAAAAACTCAGGCATGTCTCATTAAAGTCAATGAACAGGCTGCTGAAACCATGATAATCCTATTCGTATCAAAAACTTGATCCTATTTATAATTTTAACTTTCAATAATTGTTCCTCTCCCAGCTCACATGGCTGAAACCAGGCACCCACTCACAGAAGCGGATGAAAAGATTGCTGATACCATACTTGTTCAATTCAAGGCCAGGGATACACACCAGTCCCACTTTCAAGTTTCAGAAACTGTCTCCAGCACTGCATATCTTAAAGAAACTCGGGCACCTTCCCTGCAGTGCCCAATGAACAATTCTCTATCACATCATTTTCCTAACAATGACCTCAATGAGACAACAATGTCTGTCGCTAAAACCTGACTTGTTCAGATCTAAGATGGGATGAAAATAGGATTAGGATGGAATGGAATCCCGATAAATAACAACCTACTTTTTTCATTTCCAATACAACTTTTCCACTCCCAATACACCTTTTCCGATTCAAAATACACAACAACACTTTTTCCATCACACATTCTCATCTCATCATCATCCCATCTAAGCTTTCATTTCTGCTCTTCTTTTTCTGGTCTTGAGAAGTGCATCAGGTAAAAATATGTCATAGTGCAAATGATTAGCAATATTGAATGTATTCCCTGAAACCAGTTTGCTCCAGGAGATCTAAACTACCAAATCAGGATCCATATGGAAGTCTAGGAAGTCAGCAAGAAAAAAGCAGAAAAATGCAAAAAAAAATATATAGACAACTAAAATATCTGAAAAAATGGGAAGCACACATGCACATACCTGCTCAGTCAATGCCTGAATCTGCCCCAGAGAATTTGCCCCACCCAAAAATGCAGATACTTGACCTTGCTCAGGACCTACATTAATCGAAGTATCATAGTAAACCCAACCAAAACCAGCTCAGAAAGGAAGAAAGCCCAAACATAGAAAACATGCCAACCAGAAGCATTCGTCCTTGGTCCAACTACAGAACCATGGTTAGGTATGTCGCTGGCTTGTAGTGACTGAGGACCTTTCTGAGAAACCTTCTGACTCCGCTTCTTTGCACCCTTGCATCTGCGCTCCACTGGGTTATAATTTCTGAAAGAATGAAAGAATATATTTAGGAAGTATCAGTCATTCTCACTTCATCCAAATTTGTGGGTTGCAAAAACTGTAAACATTCCCAAAACAGAAATCAAAAAGAAGATGCATACTCATTCATGATGCCACCATTTACAGAATCACAATAGCGCTTTAGCCATTGTAGGAATTCCAAGTTGTCCAGAGGCCTTGCTTTAACTAGCATTTTAACTTCAATGTGCTGCATAGAGCCAAATAATAAAAATTAAATTAAAATCTGGAAATGCTCCCTCAATCAAGCATGCAGATGTCAACAGTCTGTAACAGGTAACCAGGAGGAAGAATCTTCAAAATAATGCTACAAATGTCAATCTCAATATCTTCTTAAAGACAGACCAGCTTACATGAACATACCATCGGCCACGTTTGGTAATTGTTTCCCACTCCCACACATTTTCTCATAAATGATTTGACATTTCAACTATCTAATAACCTTACTTTTTCCAACTTTACCCTTATACTCGAATCATTTTTTCTCACAATTATCTATTCCTACTTTACCCCATATCAAATCAATCATTCACACATTTTTCAAAATATTCCCTTTCTCATTTCTCACACTTTCCCACTATCCCAATATAACCTACCAAACGCCAACTAAAATGTTAGACAATTTGCCCAGCGCATGAATAGTAAACGTGAATCTCTAAGATCACAAGATTAGTTCAAACTGAACATATAAGTGAAAATAAGAGGTTGAAAACCATGGACAGGTATGATGAACATCAATAGGTACATTCTTGTGCAAGGATGACTGAAAAATATTTAGGACTTTCACCAACTAAATCCCTACATGTACACAATATGCTGAATTACGATCCATGTGCATCTTGCACATATTCCAAATAGGTCCAACTTGGCTGCAAAAGCAACAGATTGAAAATGATATAAATTGACCTTCCAAGAACCTATGATTTAAATCATTCAATTTCTGACAATGTTTAGAAAGAACATGGTTGTGTGACTCTCTGATGTTTTTGGACAATGGCAGAAGAAACCCAACATTTTTCCCCAATAAGAAAAGGGAGAAATATAGTCAAGAGTCATGGCAGCATGATTAGCAGGCCAGCTTTGTTCACTTGAATCCGGTCCCTTAAACATCAGTGCACCAAGTACACATGCATGTGCCTGTGTAAATGCAAAATAGCCACTTACTTCGGATTTTTGTAAGATTCAAAATTTTGATTGTCATTATTAACTCCAAAATATAGTAAGCTCAAACTTTTCATTTTAATTTGTCAATATGGTCATCTGTTGATCTGATACTTCTCCAAGATGTCTGCATTTGGGGAAGAGAGAGAGAGAGAGAGAAATTGTTGACAGCCAGGAAGGAAAAAACAAGAATATTGGGTCGGCAATTTACCAGCAGCCTTCCTCTCTTGGCTAGTGGATACCTTTTATCTTCACTAGATATCTTTATTTTGTTTCCATTTATTTTGGATACAAAATATGAATATATAATTGTTCCATGGTTAGTCAACTTAAACTAACACACAAGGAAAATGAATCTACTAGATCAACAACAATTTAATTTAAAATATTTAAAAGAAAAAGATTGATCTTTCATTGTCATTAATACTAATATTAGAGGGCAAAAAGAAAGATAACATGAAATGCAAACAACAAGCATATCTGCAAATTTTCTCAATTGTGAAATGAAGTACCTTGTCGATTTTCAGCTTGGTGAATACTTCTTGCAGAATTTTGTAGTTCTGAATCATGTCATACTCTGTCTTTGCATCAAAATTCACCTGAAGGAGCCCATCCCACAGTAAACACAGATCCAAACTACATGATTTAATCATAGTTAAGAAGCATAAGTGAGCCTGCAGCACCCAGTTTCCCACCTTATGCATGGGAACAACTCCAGGATGAGTCATGTCCATCATCTGACACTGAACAGCTCCAGATGCAGCCTGTTTGAAAGTATTCTATAAAGAATGAGAATTATCAAATAAAGAAGAACCAAAACCTAATTTCACCATTTGAATGCATCATTATTCATTATATATGTATGTATGTATATCAATCCAAATCCCTCAACAGAATGCTATAACCCCGATTTAAAAAAAAAAAATTGTTGATATTTGGAGACACGTGCAATAGCACCACCCAGATAGAGGAGCGGATAGTTGTAAATGAAGAAATGGTCTGTGGTGAAACTGAAACCCAATGCCAACGAAGAAATGGTCTATTATGTAACCCACTGCATATCTTGAGCCATGGGACTTTGATGATGATGGAAGTGATGCCCAGCATTTGAGTTCTGCTTTAGGAACTACCAAATTTTTATGAAGGCATTTCACTGCTTATCAAACATAAATACAAGATGTCAGGGGTAAATCGAGGCAGGTCATATCGGATCAGGATTTGCCTAACCTTAACCCTACATTTTAAAGATTTTATTTGGCCCTACTTTTAATACTGAGTAAAGACAAGGTCGACCAAAGCCTCATCTTTCTTCAGCTGGTCTTAAGACAAACATGGTTAGTACAAAGGTGGCTGGTCAAGAATAATTGTTTTAAGAATTTGTGCACCTATCAAACATAAAGTCAGATCTATGCTAAATTCAAAGGTTGAGTACTCCAACATTTTGCTAATTAGTGAAAGCAAAACACTTCTAGCAATGTCAAAAAGCATTACTAAACATAGATAGTGTAATACATTCATAGAAACCAGTTAACAAGATATACCTTGCTGAAAATTTCATTTATAACTTCAATTATTATTCAGAGTTGATAATTTAGGTCAATTCTGAAATTCTTTTAGTTTTTTAAATATTTATTAAATCAAAAGACATTTATATGAAACTTACATGTTAATTATTATAGGATATAATGTTAAAAATTATAGTTCATCATAATAATTTAAGAATTTTGACAAAATAAGAATAAGATTGAAAACATACTGATAGATTTTAATAATGAATATATGTGGGGCAGGTCGAGACATGATAACCCTACCCCAACCCTATTTTTGAATTCAGATTAACACATCCCTATACCAGAGCACAAAGATGGTGATTTTACCCCTACAAAAACAGGTCAGGTTAGCAGCGGGTCACAGGTCGACCCACCCCAATTCTCATCCTTATGCCTGATGAGCATGGAAATGCCTTCATAAAAATTTGTTCCAGAGCACTTACCAATCTTACTCAGCATCCAGCAAACAGGTTCAGACTGTTCATTCATTCTTAGATACATAATGCATATTCATCCATGACAAAATTTTCCATCCGGCCCACTAAGTGAATATAGAATAGGATATACCTCCAAGGATAGGATATACCTTTCTATATAGAAATCCACAGATCCCACAGAAGGGGCAAGATCATGCAGAGGGAAGATACTTTCAGGAAGCCAGCCATCCAGAACAGCCCTCCCAGTTAATCACGGGATTTATAAAAGAAGACTGGGTGACTTCAAAAAAGCGTCCTGATTTGAATGGCAAATCGAATATCATTCACACTGCTGAGACAAGGAAACAAACCAGCCCAGGAGACCAACTAGAGTAATGGAATACATTTCATGAGACTGCATTGGCGAAAAGGCTCAGAAGTCAAAACTACGCCCCCGTCCCAATCATCCTGCTAGAAACATCACCCGAATAATCCGACAACCTGCATTCCGAAATGATATACGTGGGACCCGACTTCCAATCACGGGGCATGCTGCCGTCCTAGGAGATCGTTTCTCATTTTTGAAACCAAAGAACCAAAACTTCCAGAGCAAAAAACGAAGAACTAACTGCAGAGGTTTCCAAAACAGCCAAATTCTCAAGCATTCTGCACAATGCAGGTGTCTCGGAGCACGGAAGACACTACGAATTCGACGAAATAAAGACGCAAAGGAAGAAACGAAGAGAAGCAATCAGGAAACTAAGCGATGGAGCGGAGAGATCCTGATACCTCTTCGATTTTGGTAAGATTGAGTTGGAGAGTGGCATTGATCCACGAAAGAATCTCATTCCTCCCAACGAAATACGCGCCATCCATCATCCCGATGTTCGCCGCTCCCGTCGCCATTGCCACCGACAATTCCGAGGAAATATTTTCGCATGCAAAATGGAGAACTAAAATCTTCCAAAAAAATTACTGTAAACTTTCAAAAGAAAAAAAACCGCGAGGAAAGAAGGAGAGAGAGAGAGGAGAAGAAGAAGAAGAAAATGTGGAAACAAAAACGG
>JAXCLR010000001.1:60499833-60517694 GCA_035584095.1 Annona squamosa
AATAAAAAAAAATAGGTACAGTGCACCCGGGTGCGTTGAGGCTGAGTGCACCCGGGTGCACTGAATTACGCTCCAAGTTTTATAACTTTTACTCCGGAAGCTCATGACGCTTGATATGACGTCGCCCAACACTGCGTCAAATCGACTCATTGTCTCGTTGCATTCGTCGCGGAGATGCTTACGAAACAAATAAAGGGTATGTTGGGCAATTAAAAGAAAATTTCAAGTCTAAACCTTTTCACTCTTTATAACTATTATATTTTTTAATTATTTTTTCACATTTTCTTATACAACTACCATATTTTTCAATCATTTCTACACAATTATCCACACAACTAACTTATCTATTTTAATTTTATCCTATTTACTACTCCTCATTACTCCTACCATATCACATCATTTGACAATTTTTACTCTCCAAAATTTTTCATCAAAAATTTTATTCATTACCAAACATACCTAAATTTTTACCAGGCGCGTTGGAAGTACTGAAACATTCCCATGAAGAGTATTTGATGTACAAATTTTTTAAATAAAAGAAAATAATATGATAGAATGAAAATAGTGGTAATAAGTTGAGAGAATAAAGTTAAAATAAATTAATTAATTACATGGATAGTTATGAGAAATGATTGAAAAATAGAATAGTGATATTGGAATATGTTAAGAAATAATTAAAAATATAATAATTGTGAAAAATAAAAAAATTTAACCCTGTACATAGGAAGTGATAAAGAAAAATTTTTTGATGAAAAAGTTATTTAAATGAGAAAAAATAAAATAATATGACATAGTAATAATAAGAAATAAAGAAAAAAATTACAATAGATATTTTAGTTGTATTGACATGGATGTATAAATAATTAAAAAGTACAACAGTTGGTATAATGTAAGATAATAATTAAAAAATAAAGTAGTTTTAGAAAATAAAAAGTTTTAAATTGAAGATTTTTAAAAGAAAATTTTTATCTTTTAATAAATACATACTAATTAAAAAGTTCCAATGCACTCATAATCTCAACTTCTATACTATTAACTGTGCAACAAATTGCCATAAAATTATTGTTCGGTCGTGGTGTAAAAATGCAACACTATGTACTCGTGACTGACACCATTAATCAAATTTGTGCATATTAACAAAACGACAATTACAAAGAGAAACCTCCTTTCGTTCGTCGAGTGATGTCGAACTCAATTCATTGCAATGCCGTTTTTGATGATTATATTTACATATATTTCAACACATATTACATTGAAATTCTGAGAAATTCTTACAAATACGGAGATACATAACTCCCCCAAAGAAATTTGGAGACACAACTCCACCAAAAAATTAGAAAGACATAGCTTCCACCAAGCCAAAGGGAGACCACAGCTCCCACAACATTTTCGGGCCGAAATCCCAACGTTGGATTCGAACCCCTGACCACAACTCCGCAAATGCCCTATTACCGCTGTGGCCACCAACTGAGCACGACTCGGTTGGTATTGCAATGCCGCTTTTGCAAGCTATAGCTTTGAAAAAATGAAAAGGGGCAGTGACTAGTTATTCCGGTTTGCCCTCGATTTTCTCGAATCAACGTGCCGTGGAGAACGTATCTTTTCAGTGATGAACTCAAGTCGGTTCAGTTCGGATAACAGCCTATTGGACTCATATCTTATTCCTAAAAAGTTTACCCGCTATTGCTCACTTATAAGGTCGGTTCTTATTATACCTTACCATATTCATTACAATACTACTTATAGGGTTGGGTTCCAAATTAATTTATACAATAACTAATGATAACATGTAAAAAAATATTTTTTATGTTATTTTAAATAATATAAAGCAATACACATTTACATTTTAGACTTTGCAATCTATAATTAAATTTATTTTATTGTATCTATATCTATTTCCACATTCTTTATAGCCTCATTATCCACATTAATAATCACATTATCATTACCATCCACGTTCATGTTATCATTCATCATCACAAATGCAAACTCTATACAATTTATAAATAATATAAGGAATTCAAACCGATAATAATTTATTAGTGAATAAGGGATAAAAACTATTATGTGTTTATTTATATACATAAATTTATAATTATTTACATATTAGGGTACTCATGTAAGTACTCATCAACGTCAGTTTCGAACACCCAATGTATACGTTACCCTTATCTTATTTAAAGATACGGGTAATAATTTCTACACTACTCGTACTCATAAGTAAAATTTTTCTCCTTATCCTATTTAATTTAAGGTAGAGTGGGCGAATATCCATGAATATACTACCCCAGTTTTACAACTGATCTCTGCCGTTGGTAACCCGTCACCATGTGGACAGTATCAATGGTTCAGATCCTCGAAATTAGAATCGTTAATTGTCAGCGATGAATGTGAGACTACTGTCAGGCGTAACTGTAATTGGCGGTGAATGGCTGAAGTTACTTACCAGCTCTACTTAATAACACGTGTGCATTAATACATTTTTTATTTGTGTTCTTAAATGTCTGGCGCTCTGGCCGTGCGGTCGGCCCGGGGTTTCTGGGCGTTCGGCACTCTTACGGACCAGATCACTTTGCTGAAATACTAGTGGTGACCGGTCACCATTAATTTAGAAATCATAATATTATGAATCAAATGGGATTTCCGAGGTTGGTGAATTTTACGAGAGCTTGAACGAGAACGGGGAAAATTCAAAATCCATTGATAAAAATTGTCGAACATGTTCTATGTCCACATTACTGGATAATTCATAGTAGTAGTCCCCAGGGAATAAACTAAGCGGATATTGTTTTAATACCAAAGAAACAAGATGTAAATAGATTGGCAGATTTCGGATTTATTAGTTTATGCAATGTCATGTATAAGATTTTTGTAAAGATTCTAACAAACAAGTTGAAAAATTGTCTCCAAAAAAACATTACGAGAACCAATGTGCATTTATACCAGGTCGTGTAATAATAGATGATACATTAATAGCATGTGAGGCACTCCATAAGTCGAGGAGAAAGAAATATGGAAAATCAAAGGAAGTTACTATTAAGCTGGGCGTGGCCAAATCTTATGATAGAGTTGAGTGTAACTTCATTGGCAAGGCAATGAGGGCGATGAGATTTAGTGAACTATGGACAAAGTGGGAATTTTCATGCCTATTCATCGGGTGATCCTAAACGGATGCATATCTGAATAATTCAAAGCAATCAGGGGCATTTTCAGCGCGACCCGTTATTACCATACTTATATCTCCCTTGCACTAAAGGATTATCTGCCCTTTCACAAGTACAAGTTCAAAATAAAATTTAATAAAAGACGGCCGCATATATCTCATTTTTTCTTTACAGATGACGTTCTCTTGTTTGTAAGAGCTCATTGGGTAAAAATTGACCGTTTGAGAAGCATCTTGAGAGTTTATGTACAATGAACATGAAAAGAGTAAATATGGATAAAATTGTTTTTGCTTTAGTGATAAAATAGAGGATTGCATTTGAATAGACATTTAAAGCATGTTTGATGCTCTCATGGAAAGAAAATTCAAATCTATCTTGGACTTCCAACTTGGATTGAAAAAGCAAAGTTGCATGTATTTCATTGCTTAAAAGAAAGAGTTTAGTATAAGATCCAGTGATAAAAATCGAAATTTCCATCATGTAGAGGAAAAGAAGTGTTAATTAACTTGGTTGCTCAAACCATTTCAAACTACACCATGAGCCTTTTTCTTTTACCAAAGAGGCTTTATAAAAAAGCTAATGTAATAATAAAAAAATTTTGGATAGAAGAGAAAGATGATGAGAGAAAAATTAGTTGAATCTCCTAGAATAAGTTATGTTTCTCAAAGGCAGATGGTGGGTTGGGTTTTAGAGACTTAAAGAACTCCAATATTGCACCGGTAGCAAAACAACTTTAGAGGTTAGCTACTTAACAAAATTCGTTAGACTATAAGACTTGATCCCATGTGATTGGAATGTTATACAAGGAAGTTTGAAATTACCTGGCTAAGGGTGTTAAATTATAAGGATATTATTTTCAAAAGTAACTCCCTCATTTCTATCAATATGCTCACATGAGAATACAAAATTTACCACAAAATGAGGGGTTAACTAACTTCATTAAATGACTAAGTAGGAATTTTAACCCATGTAAATTTATACATGTGTCCTATTTGAGAAATTTGGTAGTGCAAAATGCAGTATTAATTGCACTCCAGCAACATATTGGAACACAAACTTGGAGGAATAATTATCCACTATGTATTTTTGATATAACATGTAAAGATATAAAAAATTTTTTCAATCAAAGTGGGGGTTTCTTTCTTTGCTTCTTAGCGATTTGATGACTTTTGAAAAGGTTACTAATCCACAATTCTTCTAACAAAAAAAGAATTGCGGTCATCAACACCATTAAAACTCCCATTTTCTAATTTGGGGATGATAAGCACTATTTACTGAGCAAATGTCGTTCATAAAGAATTCTAAATTAAATAATAGAAAAATGGCGAAACGAAGTTTGTGATTTGACATGTCCATTTGTATACGCATTTTTATTAGTAGTGATAGATAAATCAAATTAAGTGGTATCAAAAGTTTAGATTTTAGGTATATTTGGAAAGTGATAAAATTTTAGAATTAATGTAAATTTTTTTGAAATAAAAAAGTGATATGATATAATATGAGTGACAATGAGCAATAAAGTCTATCAAAATAATAATAATAAGTAGAAAAATAAAATAAAAATAAATAAGTTAGTCGTATGGGTCATTGTATAAAAATGATCGAAAATATGATAGTTAGAGAAAAAGATGTAAAAAAAAAACTAAAAACAAGATAATTGAAAAGTGAAAAGTTTTAAATTAAAAAGTTTTGATTTTAGCCAAAGACACCCTTTATAAAAATGTTTGACACCCACACGATAGATGGAAAAAATATTTTTATCTCTATAAGTGCATGGGCCATACATGAATTTTAATTTTCATAAAGTTAACTAATTATTAAAATTTATTTAATATATTATTTTAATTTTTAAAAATCAATATGTAGCAATGTGCATGTAGCTATGGCCAATTTATTAATTTTTAAAATAACAATAAAACTTTAAATAAATTTGAAAAGTGATAAATTTTACATGGAGAACATTTTAGAAAAGAATCGCATATTTATAAAAAGAAAAAGAAAAATCAAAAACATTTTTCAGCTAGTTAAATTGCCGGCCTTTATAAAATAGGACGAGGAAAAAAAGCATTGAGTGGGGATCACAGAGAGTAATGATAAGCGAAGGATATTAAAATATGATTTATTCTTAATATCCAAACCACTCATTTCATTCTAGTTAAAATGTAATACTCGAACATAAAAGTTAATTATTTGTATGAGCATTTAAGAGTTAAATTGATTAAAATATTGGGTTAAATTTATTAAAATTTAAAATTATATTAGTTTATCGAGCATTATATTATCATTTTTTTTGTTGAATATAACATATGAAATTTGCTTTGATTCGAAGACCGGTACCGAATCACCGATAGAAATTGACTGGAGTTGGCGTCGGTGGTGGTGTCACCGGGTGTTCAGAACAGATCATGGAATGGTGGCGGATGAGATCATGGGACGCAGCTGTCCCATAAAAAGTCTAAAGATGACGTCGGTCGGGCTCCTTTTTATGTGTTCACGTGAAAGATCAGGCCCGTCCATTCGGGCATAAATAGCAATAACGATATGATCCCGACGGGAGACTGTAAAAACGTCTTTGAATGGGCTGTTGCACCCCAAAAAATGTCTCGTCTTCGTTGGTTTTAACTTTTAAATGTCAATGTCTCATCATATGAACAGGAAGGGGCATTCAATCTCATATCAGCGAGAAGTGGTGCCACTCTATATGTATTCTCCGCATGGGGTGTGCAATGTGTACGGTTTGAAGATTGTCCGAGTTGAATATCACTGCCGAGTGGCTAGTCAGGAACGGACGTCGATCAGGATAGTGGTCACACTGTCCAAAGGCAACAGTGTGCCCACCACAACAAGGCCGCGTATGCCCCTTCCTCACATCTAACTCTGTGTACTGTGCCCACCTCACTTGTGTGACAGTATAACAGCTACACTGTTTTTATGGGACAGTGGAAGCACTGCAGTAATCTATGCCCGAAGGGGTCCACCTGAATTGAAGGTATAGTGGAGCGGAAGTGAAGCCGGACAAAGCCTGTGCAAGATGAAGGTTTTTTGCATTCTAAACTTTTTAACTTTATCTATTTGCATTTTGAACATTTAACTTTATCTATTGCATTTTGAACTCCTAAACTTTGGTTGTTTTCATTTTAAATCTTGAAAACTTTATTTCTTTACATTTTAAACATTTGGACCATGACGGTGTTTGAAAGCACATGAGGCAGGCGTATTCACATGTTGTTAATTTTAAAATGACAGAAATAACCTCTCCACCGGCCGACGACGAGAGGCAAAAAGGGGAGTAGAAATAAAGATAGCTGCATGGAAGAAGCAGGAAGCAAGTGGGAGAAAAAAAGAAAACATGAATGCTCTCCAAAATCCTAAAAAAGCTGCTGGTTTTGAGGATGTCAATCTGTATGTTTAAAAAATCATAAATCCATCTGTATTCGTCATCTGACTAGTGGCAAATCTGCATCCGAGCTTTTCTCTTCCTTTCTTGCTTTTATATTTTATGGTTTTTCTTTTCCTTTCTTCCTTACATTCCCTTGATTGTCAGTAGCCATGGCTTGCAGAGTAGTTTAGTAGAGTCGAGTGGGGAGCAACGAGTGGGGACATCTCTTCTTCAGTTCTTCTGAGCCGTATAAAATGGATAGCGTTTGTAAGTCACGTAAGGCTGAAGAATCAGAGAACACTAATTGCTCTATCGCAACTGCTTCTTATCCACATCCCCTCTTTCCTCCCCACCAAATGCGCCATCCAGACCACTGTTCTTTCGAGGCGGCGGGAAGACCTCCGAGCTTCCGTCTCCGCTATAGGCTTCGACGACGTCTGAAGATTTAACAGTAGTTTCGAACATTTTATAATCAATGCTCATTCATGTTGCACAGAGAAATGCACTTTTAAACATCTTTACACCAACAAATCCTACAAAGTAGACAAAGCCTCCAAAAATTCTAGGAGATTTTTCAATTTTCACAGACCAAGTGAAGAAAAAGGGCAAAATAAGTAAAATCGATTGAATTCTGCTCAACATTTTTAAAAGTTTAAATCGGCATGAAAACTGTCTAACATGCCCAAATTCCGCCAATCAAGGCAAAAAAAACCAACCCCGAACATATAGCTTAGAAATGACGTTAGCGCTCCACTCCAAAAACCAAGCCCAAGGCTCCGAATGTGAAGTAACACTTTGAAACACCAGGTAATCACAATTCCTAAATGCCAAAGAAGTGCATCTCCGAAAAATAAAAATAGAGAGCAATGTACTTCAATCCTATCATTGTTTCTGTCCCTTTCGATGCCATGGATCCCACCAACGGCAGCAGAAGCAAAAATAGCAAAGAAAAACTCTTCACAAAAGCAGCAACAACAGTTATCTTCATTGCTATTGCCATGTGCGTAGCTCCTCCTCCTCTCTCTCCTTCTTCCGATAAAAAGGTTGGAGAAAAATAAATAGTTCCAAAGCTCAAAGAGTAGACCTCTAGGCGAGCATTTGCATGGTACTTGGAAAACTTTGGTGTTGAACATGAGGGTACTTATGACATTTCGCATAGGTAAACGGTGATTTTGAACACCGTCATTGTCCAGGGTTTTAAATGCAAAGAAATAAAGTTTTCAATGTTTAAAATATAAACGGCCAAAGTTTGGGGTTTAAAATGTAAATAAGTAAATGTTAAAGAGTTTATCATGCAAAAAGGCCGCAGGACGTTGACAAGAGTGAGTGAGAGAGTTCTCTCTTGCATGATGTACTCTTTTTTCACAAGCCCATTGTAGTGTTTCGAACTAGGAGTGTGATTCAGATTTTGGTAAAGAGGCAATTCCCAACTAGGGGTGTCAATGATTATAGTTAACTCGTCAGCCTACTCATCTAACTTCTTTATAAATTTATTTGGGTTTGAATTTTTTAATAAATGATTTATGATTCACCAACCCATTTAACCATTTAATTAAAGAAACAAATTAGGGTTGCAATTTTATAACCCGTTTAACATATTTTACCCATTCAACCCATTTAACTCATTCAATCAATTTAACTTATTTAAACAATTGAAGTACTACATATAATTATAAATTCTTTAGTTATTTTTTCTCATTAGGTTTTCTTTCTGTTACCTAATTTTTATTTTTCCATTGTTATCTTAATTTTATTTTGCCATTACTGCTCCATTTCCATTTCTCTTTTGTTGAAAACACTATTTTATCTCTCTCTACAAGCTTATTACCTGCCAAAGTTAAGACTAAAAATCGAGGTGGGTAAGAGTGTGCTCAATCCTGATCTTATATTTAAAAATCATATTAACCCTACTTTTTATACCAAGTCGGGATAAGATCGGTCTGACCTTCATCTTTCTTTAAGAGGTCTTAGGACAATCTTTGGGTTGGTATTGGGACAACGAGTCAGCTTGAAAAAATGGGCCAAAGTTTAAAATTTTATATACATATTAATATAAAATCATATTTATTATAATTTAAAGGTTAAATAATTCAGTATTTTACTGTTTACTGAGTAAAACACAATTCTCATAAGTAAAACAAAATTCTAATAATAAAGCATTAGCAAAAAAAATTTAATAATTTTATTTGCAACTTAACCTCGATAAATATGTGTATCAGTCTTAAAAAAACATTGATGTAAATTTTGAATTACAATTAAAAATGTGAAATTGCAAATTAATAATATTCATTCTTGTAAGTTGTAAGATATAAATAACATAGATGATATATTTTATTTTATTGATAAATATGTGAATGAGATAACTTGAATAACATATATGCAATTAAGAAATAAAAATTTATCAATATAAATAAGTTATAAAGTTAAATGTACATCAACATATATCATATTCACATTAATGAATCATAAAGTTAAATACATTTATCTAACAAAATAACATTTATATAAGTAAGTTATATAATTTATAAAAATAATTTACACATTGCGGGTCGGGATAAAGTTGACTTGCTCCGTCGCTTGAAATTAAAATGCGGATCTAAAATCATATCTCGCCCCACCACACCGAGTCAAAATTCTTTCCCTTACCATATGTAAAATCGAGGTTGGGCGGGTCACAAGTTGACCTAGTCATATTTTCACCTCTAGCCAAAGTCTAGACCTTTAAGTCATCTATTATACAACTCGTTAATAACTCGCTACCCGTTTATTAAATAGATTGTAAATGGGTTAGAATTGAAGTTTTTATATGAGTTAATAAACGAATTAGAGTTGAAATATTTTAAACGGGTTAAGATTAAAATTAAACTACAACCTATTCAACCTGATCCGTTAACACTCCTGCCCCCAACCCTTCTCCTCCTCCCCAACTACATAATTCTAACATTTTTACTATCGCCTGCATTTTTCTTCATTAATTCTTATTTCATTCAAAAGGTTGATCTTTTCTGTATTTTATTTTACTCGACCATCATCTCTAATTTTATTTCACTCTTTTTTTTTCATATTCCTTTTTTATTTTGCTTCTGTTTTTCCTTAGTCCCAATTGCAAGATAGAAATGAAAATGGCAACTACCCAAGACCGGATGGCAAACCCCACGCTGGTATGTGGGTCCCACCAGAAGACGCCCAGCAGACCTTGTTCCGGATTGTTTGCATTCGCGACGAATATGTACATGTGGAATGATATGGTGGATCCAACAAGCCAGCCGGAAAAATCATCTAAGACGGTTCCCCGTCTACCTCCGTCCTATGGCGGTCAATGCAAAATGAGAAAATGACGAAGAGCCGGCCAGATATAGAAATGCAATGGACGACTCCGGATCCACCTGAGCTAGCAAGCATGATTTCTGTACTATGCAGTATACATATCATCTCGGAGGCTAGTTACCAAACCTTTACGCGTGGGAAAACATTATTGAAATTTTTTTTAAAATGAGAGTATGATGTAATATAATTATATAATAGGGTAATAATTAGAAGAAAAATAATAAAATAAATAGATAGAATATAGGGTGTATTTGGCAATGAGGAAAACATGTCAACTTAAAACTTTTCAATCTAAAATTTTTCACTCTTTATAATTATCATATTTTTTAATTATTTTTTCACATTTTCCCATTCAACAACCCTACTTTTCAATCATTTCTACATAATTACCGTACAATCAACCTATCTATTTTAACTTTATCATCTTTACTTCTCATCATTATCCCTATCATATCACATCATTTGACAACTTTTACTTTCCAAAACTTTTCATCAAAAGTTTTATTCATTCCCAAACACACCCATAGTTTAGAATAATTCTATGAAAAGAGGTTAAAAATGATTTGAGTGTGAATGTAATGATATAAAAAAGTTAGCGTTGTAACTAAGATGTTAAATTATATTAAAAAGTGCTAAGGATAAAGTAAGATTTTTTTTCTTTTTTTACTTATATCATATGCCAAGCAAACCCATATAACGTATCGCAGCTGGAAAGTAGAATCATACCAAAATTCTAGCCATCTTACACAAGATTTCAACTAAAACTTAACCATACTTAGATGCTAAGTCCAACCTTCACTGCATTATTATTATTATTCCACCTGAATTTAATTTGGACCCGGTGATAACAAAAGGTGCCAACAGACATCCAACCTAACAAATGCTGTCCTTGATTCTTCAACCCCTTGTCGTTGGCGTTTCTCATTCGTGGTAGTTAATATGCCGCTATTTTAATCAGTGGTCCTTAACTGCGAGGCACATGTATTTATGCATGACATGGACAGACTCATAGTCTAGTGTGGGTGCAGCATGGGGAAATTTTAAGCAGGAAGAAATGGTCACATCAAAAACCAAAAAAAAAAAAAGGAACAAAGGGACCAGGGCGAAAGAAGAGCGGCAATTGCTGAATACGGTTCAGTTGCTTGTGGTAGCCAGGTGGGTGGATAGAGAGGTCGGGACAAAAATACAATTCGACTTCTGCTTTTGGCTGACTCGTCAGTGGCTTGCAATCAACTTCACAACAAACAGATTCCGCTCACCCTCTCTGACTTTATGCGGTTGTTTGGCAACGTGATGAGAGACTGGGAAGTGAGAATCATAATTTCCCATATATTTTAATTATTTTTTATTTTTATTTTTATATTATAATTATTTTCTCATATAACTATCTTATTTATTCATATTCTATCCCTGTTACATAGCATTACCTTCATGATTTTCAAAAACTTTTTTCACTTTCCCTGCTACTTTACCAAATGCTTCATTAGAGTGAAACTCAGTTTATGGAAATTGAATTTGGCTCAACCTTAATCAACTAAAAACTAACTCTAATTTTCATCAAAAAAAAAAAAACTAACTCTAAGTCTCTAACATTAAGTCATTAACTTTATTTATAAAATTCAAACCTCTGACCACATTTATATAGTAAAATTTGGTCAGATCAAATTCCTAAAGAGATTGTAAATATGCGTCATACAAATAATATGTTTTTTTTTTTTAAATTTTCTGGGAAGACATCCCCTCTCTTATCTCCTCCTTGCGCAGGAAACTGAGCTGAAGAGAGCTGGGATGTCTTCCAGTCGTTCCATTTTTCTGTCATAACAGTAACACTTAAAAAAAATTGGGCTAGAATTCATTTTTCTGTCATAACAGTAACACTTAAAAAACTTGGGTTAGAATTCGAATAGGAAAATTTCTATTTGAATTAAGAATAATAATTTTAAATTTTCATGTAAATATGCTAAAATTAATAAGTCATATATATGTTTGAAAAGTGACATAACTTTGTATGAAAAGTTTTCAATGTAAAAGTTTTTGAATTAGTAGGAAATAAAATGATATGATAACAGTAATAATGATAAATAAAGAAAATAAAGTTAAAATAAATAGGTTAATTGTATAAATAATTATGTAAAAATAATTGAAAAGTCTGATAGTCATGAGGGAATATATAAAAAATTAATTAAAAATAAGATTGTTGTAGATATTAAAAAATATATTTTTTCCAAACATGCCTATAAGAAAAAAATAGTACATTTTTAATTAAATGTATAAAAATAGAGTAATGCATAATATATTTTTAAAACAAAAATTATCTTTTAAAAATATGATAAAATAAATAAACCAAGAATGGACATGATCTTGTTAGTCTAGGCTAATAAGTCATTAATTAGTCTCAGGTTAAATGATATTTAAAAAATATTATTTATTTTTTTATAAACTTGTTAATTTAGATGTATTTATTATATAAATTAAGTTTTACCTTTTTGAGACATGCATATATATTTTTCAAATTTTTAAATTCATGGCTATTTTAGTAATTTTTAATCATTAAAAATGGCAAGAGAGAGGTATTTAAAAATTCAAAAAATATATACATATATCCAAAAATGGTAAAATTTAAGTTATACATTAAATATATGTAGATTAATAAATTTATGGAAGAAACAAAAAATTAAAAAATGAGTTTTTTGATGTTGGACTAAGTAAACAGGCTAACAAGATCATGCTTCGAGAAATGTTGTTTAAGTTATTTATGTATAATTATTGTAAATTAAATATAAAAGTAAGTTTTTGGGCTTCAACTGTAATTTTAACTTTATTTATAATTAGAGTGTTTCAGATTTAAATTCTTTGAGTTTAAGAGTGTATTTGGAAAATCATAAAATTTTGGATAAAAAAATTCTTTATATAAAGGTTTTTAAAATATAAGAAAATGATATAATATGATAGAGATAATGAAGAAGATCAAAGAGAATAAAGTTAAAATAAATAAATTAGTTGCATGGTTAGTTATATAAAATTAATTTAAAAATCGAATAGTTGTGTAAAAATAATTAAAAAATCAGATAGTGTGGATAATGAAAATTTTTAAATTAGAACGTGTTTGGAAAATGATAAAACTTTTAAATGAAAAACATCTAATGTAAAAAATTTTTAAAATGTGAAAAAATAATGTGGTATAATAAGGATAATAATGAGTAAAAAGAAAAAAGTTAAAATAGATAAGTTAATTATATCGGTAATTGTGTATAAATGATTAAAAAGTGTAGTAATTACATAGAAAGATATAAAAATAGATGAGTATATAGGGTCTTTAACCCACTTGATCTGCTCTGATTTTCACCCTCGACTAAAACTTAATAGGTGGGATTTTTATATATTAATTATTTCATAGTTTTTTTTTAATTTTCTTTTTAATTTATGAGAATAAATTTTTTGGAAACTTTCAATTAACATAGCTATTCTAACAACTTTACATTTTAATAATATTTGTCTTTTATAAAAAATAATTTATCTATTTTATTTTTTACTTTTGTAAACTTCCTTTCATATCAATCTTTCATGGTTTACTTTTCCACCCAATAGAAAACAACTAATTATTTTCATTATTTATTTCAAAAAAAATTATCTTCATTCTAGAATAGAACATCCTCGTTTGTTGTATCATTAAATAGGATGAAATAAGTTTAGATGAGAAGAGGAGAAATTATATTGACTAGAATAAGAAAAATAATATCAAAAATAGGTAAAGTAAAATGATTATGTATTAAAAATAAGAGATTATATTAAACATGTGAAAAGATTTTTTTTGAACTTTAGATATATTTGATAAGAAATAAAACTTTTAAACAAAAAGTTTATTGCCTTGAAGTTTTTAAATTGGAAGAAAATAATATAATATGATAGAAGTAATAATAAGTAGTAAGCAAAATAAAATTAAAATAAATTAATTAATTGTACAAATAGTTGTATGGAAATGATAAAAAAGTACAGTAATTATATAAAAAATTATGAATAAATAATTAAAAAATTAAGATAAATCCGAACACTAAAAGAAATTAGGATAGAGTAAAAGTTTTTTTAAATGTATATATTTATAAACATCTCGAATTCTATTATAACGGAGTTATTATATTTACGGGGAGATACATTGCTCCCAAATACATAAAGTTCAGAATCACCGAAAGTGAATTTCAAACCAAAGACCAACCGGTACTTTAGCTGCCGTCCTTACCATGCGAGCGGCGACCGCTGTGGCAGCGGGAAAAGATTTATATTAAAATTTTTAATTTAAACAATTTAATTGATGTCCCGACATTAATGTGAAAAGATGTTTTTATCAGTCAGAACTCACAAATCTCCATTCATTGCTATATCTATCCAAGGAGCCGAATAAATGGGCCCGAATAAGCCCGACCCAAGGAGGAGCAGGAGGCCCACATTAACATCGAGGGCTACGGCACTCAGCAGAACTGTAAATTCAGAGTGTGCTTGGAAAGTAATAAAAAAATTTAATAAAAATTGTCAAAATAGAAAAAATAATTCAACAGGCAAGGGTAATAATGAAAAATAAAAAGAATTAAGTTAAAATAGATAATTTATTTATACAGTAATAATTGAAAAATATAGCAATTTGTATTAAAAATGTGAAAAAAAATTATTAAATTTTTGAATAGTTGTGAATAGTAAAAAATTCTATTCAAAATTTTTGTTTAAAAGATTTTAAAATACAAATTTTATTAAAAGTCATATACACCCTTAGAGTGTGTTCGATAACAGCAACAGCAACAACAACAACAAATTAATCAAGAAATTTTTTCCATCCACTTCTTAGTTTTAATTTTTTTTTACATCTTTCTATAAAGCTAATACATTTTAAATTATTTTCACATCTTTTCATGCAATTGTCTATCCATTTTAATGTAGTTTTTTATTGGTTATCATTTCCATCATCTTACATTATTCTTTTTTATTTTTAAAAACTCTTCCAACACTTCCAACATTTTCTCTCTTCTCAAACACAAAAGGTTGCCCGAAAGTGTGCAAGGGTATTAAATGAAATGAGTTCACTAGATTGGTAAGGTCATTACGTATTGAAATACAAGAAGTTGTATTGAAATCAAGATAAATTTTTTTGGAAGTGAAGAATCGCGTACCATTCACATTCTATTATATCCATTCTGATACCTCCAACGAGGCAGTGAAGAATATTTTTTAATCTGTCTTTTAATTAAGGGTACATATGAGAAGAGGTTAAAAGGCGAGGAAGTGAAAATAAATTGAAAAAATTGAAAAAAAAAAAGTGAAAATGTCAAGGTTGGTCACCACGGGGTTAGTGTTGTACCACAAATAATGCAAATAAAAGGATAATGAGGCAAAGTATTTATATAGGAAAAAAAAACTCGAAGTGGCTTAGGACTAAAGTACCGTTGGAAGAAGAAAAAAGTTCACAATGTAAATGAGGATTATACTGTGGCCTGATAATAGAATTGTCTATTCCATGGATAAAAAGAATAGTTTTACCAAGTTTAAAAAGCTAAGAAGTTCCAAGGTGGACCCTTTTTCTGATCCTGAGTGTGCTTTTTATAGTCCACACTATGCATGGTGGAGGTTCATCTTCGCTCATGCCATGAGTGAGACAGACCTCATTATGGAATTGGACACTGCAAATTTTAGGATAGTTTTATTAGAATACTAGCAATATACTAGCAATAAATCAAGTAGTTTTGCAAAGAATGGCATAACTCATCGCAAATAGAGAAAACTTGTGGCCGAGAGCAAAGGATCAGGTGGCTTCATACAAATGTGACATTTTCACCTGCTTGTAGTTTAGGAGTGTCACGTGTCTATCCACTCTTGACTCCTTAGCTCGTGTGAAATGGAGTTATGTATCTTCCAAAGCCTTGATAGCTTGTACACAAACGGTTTGTTTGTTTGAAGTAAAAAAATTTCAACCAAAAATTTTCAATTCAAAATATTTCAATTTCCGTAATTATTTAATTTTTTCAATTATTTTTTCATATTTTCTTATAAAAATTATCTTACTTTTTTAACATAGGTTCATTATTATATAATGAAAGATGTTATTTAAAAGTTTTGAATCACTAAACAGTTTAAAAATGGAAATTCTACTTTCTCATTCTTCCCACAAATGCCTTGACATCTTTAGCTCCCAACTTTCATACCTTTTAAATTAATACCCGTGCATTCTATTTTTTTCACACAACTATCTTATTTAGTTTAATTTTAGTCATACCATATCACATCACTCTTTCGTGATCTTTAAAAGATATTCCTTTCCTTACTTTTACTAAATAGAATAAAAAGATTGGTAAGAAAAGACTATTTGTCGAATAGTTGTAGTCAATACAATACTTCTTTGATTTTAATTTCATATGAATGGATTGTTAAAACCATTTGATTTGGCTTAGTAATATGGTTAAATGAAAATTTAACCTAACTAATTTTATTTAATATAAGTTGTATAATTTTGTTAATGAAAAAATTTTAATCAAGGTAAAAGTAAAGTCTAATATAAGTTTATATTTTAAAAAAAGACATGTCTTTTTGCTAAACTTAACGTAAGTTTATGTTATTTTGAGCTAAAATGTATTTTTTTTGGGAAATAATTTTGAAAGTCAATTTAATTCGCAATTTAAAATTTATAATTTTTTGCACATATATGCATTTATTAAAAATCAACTTTTTAAGGATAAAAATTACTTAAATACTTAAAATGTTAAATTTTTTTAAAATAAAAAATATACATATCAAATAAATTGTAAATTGTAGCATATTTTAAGTTAAACGCACTTGAAATGCCAGCAAAAACTAAAAATGCACTTTGTTATCCTAATCTAACAAGACCATAATACTTTAAAAATGTATAAAATCATGAATTATTCATTTATTATTTTAAGATATAAATATTTAATGAATTTTTTATTCCATACCTATTTAGTTTGGGGGAAAATGACCGTCTTAACTTTAATTAAAAAAATTATGCTCATGCCTCCATAGTTTTGCAAAAATTTGGGGTGCCTCTTTTTCTATATTTTTTTTTTGAAAAAATTGAAACATTCCGAAAGTACTCATTTAACAAATTTTTTCACACGGAAAAAAAAAAGAGATATGGGAGAGATTTATGGTGTGTTTGGCTAAAGATAAAATTTTTAACCTAAAATTTTTCAATCTAAAACTTCTTACTTTCTCCAACTACTCTATATATTTAGTTTTTTTTTTACATTTTTTATATAAACTACTATACTTTTCAATTATTTATACATAATTATTAATATAATTAACTTATTTATTTTAATTTTATTATATTTATTTATCATTATTATTCCTATCGCATCATAGCATTTTTTCTTATTTTAAAAAATTTTGGGTGTGTTTTGTAATAAGTAAAAGGTGTAAGTTAAAACTTTTTCATTTAAAACTTTTTACTGTCCACAACTATCTTATTTTTTAATCATTTTTTCACATTTTTCTAATAATTACCATACTTTTCAATCATTTCTATACAACTACAAACATATCTAACCTATCTATTTCAATTTTATCATATTTATTTCTCATTATTACTTCTTTCATAATACATGATTTGACAATTTATACTTTTTATAACTTTTCATTAAAAGTTTTATTCATTCCTAAACAGGTGTTCTCAAACACAACTGTTTGGGAATAGATAAAACTTTTGATAAAATGTTTTGGAGATTAAAAGTTGTCAAGTGATGTGATATAATAGGAGTAATGATGAGTAGTAAATAGGATAAAGTTAAAATAAATAGGTTAGTTGTGTATAAATGATTGAAAAGTATGGTAGTTGTATAGGAAAATGTGAAAAAATGATTAAAAAAATATGATGGTTATGAAAAGTGAAAAGTTTTAGATTGAAAAATTTAAACTTAGGGTGTGTTTGGTTGGAGGTAAAACTTTTGATGAAAAGTTTTTGGAGTAGAAGTTGTCAAATCAATAAAAAG